>JAFLRI010000010.1:0-508708 GCA_022817945.1 Nakazawaea ishiwadae | reverse complement strand
CAATTAGGAAACGCACATCTTTACACCTCCCCCAATTAGGAAACGCACATCTTTACACCTCCCCCAATTAGGAAACGCACATCTTTACACCTCCCCCAATTAGGAAACGCACATCTTTACACCTCCCCCAATTAGGAAACGCACATCTTTACACCTCCCCCAATTAGGAAACGCACATCTTTACACCAATGTCTTGCTCGGATTTACGCGGGAAATGAGCAATTTACGACATTTGACGCAGCTGATTTGAGCAATTTAAAGTTTTTTGATCTCGGATTGTCCCTTTTTCGGCAAAAATTAAGGTTCTTTGGTGTGGCGATCTTTGATTTCTACGTCTTATCTGACACATTTATGTACTGATTATGCACGATTATGCGGAAGTCACTTCTTTCCCTGCATTTGATTAACTATTAATCTCCGAATTCGGTCCTTTCTCCGGATCTTGAATTCATCCGAAGACAGCCCCTATTTGCCCTTTTCGTCTCATTTTTGAGCAAATTCACACGATATTTGGAAGTTGGTCAGAATTGAGCAAAAAACAGAGAAACATTGGTTCTTTGCAAAATGTCAAAAAATAAAAGTTAGTCAAAAAACTTTCACATTCAACCAAAATAAAATATCCAGCTTGCAAAAAGAATGCCAACACATCTCACCAACACTTCCCAACTCCAACCATCCTTCGTTTCCTTACCAATTACTTCTGCTTTCACCGACCTTCACATCAATAAATAACTGAAAAAATTCAACTCCAAATTTCCAGCAACAACAATCAAACACACAAAAGCTGTAAAGACAACGACCAACGTATCTCAACAGCACTCAATGGCTTGACGAGCAGTACTTTTCCTCAATACCACTCCACCTTTCACCTATCTTCACATCCACACACAAATCTTTCCACAAATGCAAAAAAGCTCACCAACACTTGACTGATTGACTTGTTTGAACTATGATAATACACTCTTGCTCATGAAGCTATCATTGTACCTCAATTCCAAACATTGTTCAACCAAATTGGCCAACTTGATTCGTTTCTGTGTTTCAGCTACTCTTTTCCACTCAGAAACATAATCTCACAACAACCAATCAAATCAAATCCAACTCACATGCTATGATTCACCTATCACTCAGTCCATCATAACTAACTATCAGTCTGTCTCATTTGATAATGTTTGTGAACTATGATTTTCTTGATTCTCTCTTTTGAGGGAAAAAAAGGCACAAAAAGGAGACTTTGCACATAATTGAGTCACAACAACACCAATGACTTGAATGACATGCTTGGACAATACACATACATCTTTCTATTGGAGCTGCAGCAATCTCTCAATTTCAAATATTGTCCAAGTTAATTGTTGCTGTTTTGAAGTATCCTCTTTTCGCTCAAAAACAATCACACAACGAAATTCAATTAAGTCCATTGCCAATAGTGATATGATGTAAATCACCAGTGGCTCAGTCCAGCTTAACTGCCTATCTGTGTGTGTGACCTGACATTGTTTCTGATGTGATTGTGTCTGAGAAGTGTAATTTATTGATTATCTATGTGAAGTGAAATATTGTTGATTGTGAGTTAGGAAAAAAAAAAAAAAAAATTGAAAAAAAAAAGGATTTTGGCACAAATTTATATCGAAAAAAAATTGAGGGAAAAAAAAAATCACCAAAAAAAAAACACCAAAAGATGAAAACTTTGTACAGGCAGATGCATGAGGTTAATTGCATAAGCACTCCTTTTCAAACTGCCATTGACCCACCAACTTCACAGCAGCTTAACATCAACACTCTTCGCCAATTGAATCATTTCAATGAATAATGAATCTCAAAATCTGCTGAAAACATGTCTGTCACAAAAAACACCTTAGTCAATATCACTTTGACCAATTCTGCGTAATTCAGTAACACAATTAACTTCCTAACATGTTTGAAAGATACCAAGACACCCTATGTGATGACTCTAATGCTTTCTCTCAATTTCAAGTATTATGCAATTGAAATTGACTCATTAAACTTGTTCTTGCTTCCAATGTCCTCCTTTGAGTGGACACTAAGTGACTACTGAACTTTGATTAATAAACCTATTGACACAACATATTGGCACCACACATTTTAGGGCTCGACTATGGATCAGTCCATCCTAATTATTAATCTGTGTCTGTAGTTTGAAATTGTTCCTGAAGAGTATTTCATGATAATCCATCAAACAAGTCTAACTTTTCTCTATTTCGGTTATCAAGCAAACACCAATAGCTTTCTTAAGAGATGATCACCTCTCTGATAACCTTGATGAGTTGTCTCAATTGCAAAACATTTTGCAGTTAAAACTGGGCATTTGAAATCTTTGCTAATTCCAATGTCTCTCTTTCAATGAATAAGCTTATCACTAAAATGCTTGCATGATTTCAATTAATCAATACATCAGTCAAAACTACTGTGCTAGTGACTTATTCTGCACTAACTATATTTCTGTCTCTATTTCTGTGTATTTGCATTGTTGTTGAATAAGTGAATGTTTACTAAATAGATGTTTAATTTTTTTTTTTTTTCATTTTTCTTAAAATCAATAAAAACAGCCCCTATTTGCCTTATTTAAAGCAAAAAATTAATTTCTTCAATCTGCTCGCTACTATCCTCTTTTCTCAAAATCTTCATTTACTTAACTATTCAATTACACAACTTTTCATGATGACTCCTTTGACAAATCGTATTTTCCTACTCTTAGAATCTCTGGCTTACTGCTTGTCTAAATAATCACTTCCTAATTATAAGAGTTAGCCTATTAACTCTCCTTAGAATCACCTTTTTTCAAAATTCAAATTATATTATTTATATTTCAAAACTTACAATCATTATAATTTAATCAAAAACAAAACTTCATTCTTTAGTAGACACGTATTTAACACCTCAACATCTTCTAATTGGTTCTAAGATCTTGATTTACTTAAGTTAATTATCAAATTCACCTTATATGAACATCTACCCCTTTTATCACACTTTCCTCTTTTCAACCCTCTTACATGTATCCAAAAATGATCCAGTTACCTTCTAACCACTTCTGCTTGATTATCAGGTGTCTAAATATCCACAATACTAGTTAATACGTACGTGGATAGCAAATAACTCAAAAAATCTGTACCAAAATATCACTCAATTTTCAAAAAATGTGCACTTTAACAATACTTTCACTATTGACACCCATATGCTGTGGGTGTCAGTGGTGTTTCTGAAGACGGAGATGATGTCAATGGTGTCAATTGTGTGAGTATGAGTATGAGTGTGAGTGTGAGTGTGGGTGTGGATGTGACTTACTCAAATGAATATTTATTTGTCACTTTTATCATTTATACAGTTTACTCTCTCAACTTAAACATTTAATATTTTTGCTGAAAGAATATGAAAGAATCTTCAAAATATCTCATTATTGGACCTATAGCTATCAATTCTATAAATCATTTCTGAAAGTAACATTAGGCTCAATAGTCAACAGTTCTTACTCAAAAGGGCATATTTAGCCAAAGGGCACAGGGCAAATAAGGGCACAAAATTAATTTACAAAACTACAAAAGTAAATTCTATAGAAGATACATTGCCTTGATGTAACACAGGAATATATACAAAATAATATGTACACTTATATCATTCACTATAATTGAACAAAATACTTCATTATTCACTGTACAGCTATCTAACACCTTATCTTAATCGCAATCAAAATGAACATAATTCACCTTATTAAAACATTTCTCGCACACTTTCCTCTTTTCTATCTCTTATCAAGTTACCATCGAAAAACTTCTGATTAATGACGAAGTGTCTTATAGTCCACCGTCTCACTTGCTGTGCATTTGCTAAACAATTGGTTTATAAAATCAATCACTGAGTTTTTGAAAGTATCCACTTCAACTGTATATGACTTTGACTCCAGGTGACTTGAACTCCAAGTGCCCATAATATCCCAATTCCATGTTCACGGATCTGTATTAAGTGATCATATCCACCAATTATCTGACCAATTACTGTATATCATAATTACCTAATTTCCCCAATCTGTACTAAAATCTTTGCAAATAATAATCCATTATGAAGGATAAACCAGTAATGTCTGATGTCATCTAATAAATCTATTAGACATAAGATCTCAATAATATCCAGCAATTTCAACCACTGTATAAGATCTCAACAATATCCACCAATTATTTGGTCAGCTATTGTATAACATTAAACAATCTTATCAATTTGACCAACTCTGCGTAATTCAATAACACAATTAACTTCCTAACATGTTAGAAAGATTCCAATACACTCTATCTGATGACTCTAATGCTTTGTCTCAATTTCAAGTATTGTGCAATTAAAGTTGGCTCATTAAACTTTTTCTTGTTTCCAATATCTTCCTTTCAGTGGACACTAAGTGATTACAGTACTTTGATTAATCAACTAATTGACACAACATATTGGCACCACACATATTATTTCTCGACTATGGATCAATCCATCCTGATTATTAATCTGTGTCTGTGGTTGGAAATTGTTCCTGAAGAGTATTTCATGATAATCCATCAAACAAGTCTAACTTTGCACTATTTTGGATATCAAACAAACACCAATAGCTCTTTGAAGTGCTTGAGAGATGCTTACCTCTCTAACAATCTTGATGTGCCGTCTGAATTTCAAAACTTCTTGCAATTAAAACTGGGCATTTGGAATCTTTGCTAATTTCAGTGTCTCTCTCTCAATGAATAAAGTTATCACTAAATTGGTTGATGATTTCAATTAGTCAATCCATCAGTCAACATTACTGCGCTAGTGACTTATTCTGCACTGACTATTTATCTATCTGTGTTTGTGTATTTAAAACAGCCCCTATTTGCCCTATTCGTATCAAAAGTTCATTAATTCGCTCGCTACTATCCTCAAAATCTTCAATCACTTAACTATTCAATTATAACAAAACTTTTCTTGATGACCACCTTTAAAAAAACATTCATTAAATTTAGTGATCTTAATAATATTTAACAATTTTCAAACCAACTAGTGTGTAACATTAAATAATAATTACCTAATTTTTCCAATTTGTACTAAAATCTTTGTAAATAATCCATTATAAAGAACTCAGTAATGTCTAATTAAATGTTATCGTTAATCATTGAATCTATTATTAATTCAATCCATTGTCACCATCAATATACAAAAGTTATATGTTACAATCCACTTTATAGTATATTCTATCCATTAACAAAATTTTTGTCCACATAATCTTTATAATAAGCTAACAACTTGAATTTTTATGTATTTTTATATTACTGGTTTGTATATAAAAGACTTACAAGATATTTCTTTAATTCATCTATTTTCTGGAAGGGCTTGAGGTTTCTAAGAGTGTTTTTGTGACTGGAGCGGGTGGTGTTGGTGTTAGAGAGATATTGAAACTAAGAAGTATGATGATCATCATAGAGGAACATCTAGGAAGGTCAATAGGTATAGTTGAGTAATTTTGATTTAAATAAGTATCACTTGTAATAATGAATTTAATCATAATAATTTGAATCTATTCTTGATAAGATCATAATAAATTGGAATTAATTTGAATAAATTTGTTCAAATTGGAATTAATTTAAATAAATTTGATCATAATAAATTGGATTTACTTTAAATAAAAATGATCATAATAAATTGAATCAGATAAATTTGATCTCAATAATTTGAATCTAATTTAAAAGAATTCGATCATAATTAATCCGATCCCAATAATAAATTCGATCTGAATAAATTGAATCTAATAAGTTTCATCATAATCAATCAAATCTAATCTTCTTAAATTTCATTATAGAATCTAATCTTAGTCTTAATAAACTTTATCTCCTTCAAATCTGAACAAACAGAATCTTAATGGATAAATTTAACACTTAATCCAATCTCAATAATACCATAATAAATTGAATCTAATCTGTAAAAATGATCAATCTAATCTTGATAAATTTAACCCTAATTAATCTGAACATCTTAATGAAGTTTAACCCTAATAAAATGATCCCAATAATTAAATCTCAATTTTGGCTAGTGCATAAAGTTGAGTAATTTTTTCCGAATGAAAATGAAAATATTAACAATAACTACTTGACACCTTTTTAAGTTCCCACACCAACACCCACACCCACACCAGAGAGTGGGAGAGAATAAGTATAAATACAGTAGCAGTAACTAACGCTTTTTAAAGCTCCCACACCAAATCCGCTAGAAAATATCTCTCCTTGTCATATAACTGATACAATAAAAAGCTGTAAGAAAGTTCACTCAAACTGACACCAATGAAATAAAATAAAATTAAGGAAACAAATTTGACCCTAATAAATGTGATCTTAATGACTTGATCTATTTTTCTCAAATTTCAATATCCTTTGGAATAACTTGTTCAACTTTTTTCTACAACACTTTCTAGACATATGTTATATATTGAGTATAATGTTAAATAAAATAAAGAATTGCAAATCAAAGAAATACACATAAAAAAGTTTCACCTCCCACTATAAATCTTAGAATAGAATTGATGAGCAACAAGAACAATGTTATCATCTTCCCATTCATTAATTGTGTAATTGTTAAAGAAAAATATCTTGAATTCTTCGTTCTGCCTGTAATTTTCATCTGTAGACAGAGTAAGAGTTCGTTTTGCTGAAGGATTTGGTGTCTTGTTTGCTCCCAGAAGTGAAGATGAATCATTGCTTGACTCTACAAATGGCCTTTTGTTGCCTCTATTTGAGAGTTCATCACTTGCCACAACCGCATCAACACGGGAAACTTCCACTAATTCTTCATCCCCACCGTCACTAGAAACAATCACCGGAAAACCAACAGCAACATTAGATGCAGGTATAGTATCATCATCTGAATCGGAAAGTGTTAAATCTATAACTACGGGCTCCACGTTGACAAGTGTGTCATCTTCAAACTGGTCTATATCTGCATCATTTTTTGAGGCTCCCTGTTCTTCTTCACAATCTTCCTGGACAGCTGTTGTTTTTTCAGGAGTGGAAGTTACGGGAAGAGTGTTATCAGCATCGTTCAGTGGTTCATCATCTGTTATGTCAACACTAGACACGTGTTGATTATTGGTTAACAAGGTGGAAGTTGTAGCAACAGCAGGAGTTCTTGAAGAAGCTTTTGAAGATCTGCTTTCAACACTCTCAGCAGATGTATGTGCTCTTTGTTGATGATTAGATGGCACAGTTGGAGTAGCAGCAACACTTCTTGTAACTCTAGTTGAAGGAGTAGCAGGAGCAGCAGGAGCAGCAGGAGTTGTAACTCTATCAGTAGATACATTTGTTCTACGTTGATTAGTTGACACAGTTGGAGTAGCAGCAACACTTCTTCTAACTCTAGTTGAAGGAGTAGCAGCAGGAGTAGCAGCAGGAGTAGCAGTAACAACAGGAGTAGCAGCAACAGCAGGAGTTGAAACTCTATCAGTAGATACATTTGTTCTACGTTGATTAGTTGACACAGTTGGAGTAGCAGCAACACTTCTTCTAACTCTAGTTGAAGGAGCAGCAGCAACAGCAGGAGCAGCAGCAACAGCAGGAGCAACAGCAACAGCAGTAACTCTATCAGTAGATACATTTGTTCTACGTTGATTAGTTGACACAGTTGGAGTAGCAGCAACACCTCTTCTAACTCTATCTGTCGCAGAAATTATAGAAGCTTCAGGAGATTGTTCTGGTTCTGGTTCTGGAGATGGCCCAGAAAAAGCAACACTATCAGATTGTGCTCTTGGAAGATCATCGGCTAAAACAGAATGACTTCCAACACCTTGGCTGGAATCGCCTTCCATTTGATGAAGAGAATCCCGACCACCACCACCATCATCATCACTATCACTACCACTACTATCTCCAGCTGGTTGCTGATCATTTGTAACCCCGTTTTCGTCATCAAATGACCTATCTGGATTAATATCAAACCCATCCACAAGTAACTTATGATACAGCAATCCACTATGATACCTCTCATCGCTATAACCAGGAGTAGCAACATCAATAGCATAATTGCTTGACTGAGTTGCTCTGGAATGACCACATTCATGTGCAAAATCATTTAATATATGCCCCACAACAGGAACTCCTCTAGCTATAACAAGATTCCTTTGAATAATAATCAGTAACAGACGGAATATTCTCATGGTTATTGGAAATTGAAATACTTCCTGTTTCATATAATTATTCAAATGAACCAAAAAAGTATCAGTAGTGTCAAACAGAAACAAAAAGTTATAATGGATCTTATTTTCAATTAAACCGAGTGTATGCATGCACTTGAGTATCGACTTATACTTAGTCAATATCTTGGTGACAACGGACCTCATTAAACCTTCACCAAATTTAAGAGCAATAAGACGATTCTTTTTCACCTTATTTACCAAGATAATATATTCGGCAGAAATAAAAATAGTTCTTTGTGCAAACCTCAAATTTATGTCAAACAAAGAAAATATCTCAGCCAGTCTAGCAGTTGGATTCGACATCATAAAAAATAAAGATACAGCACAAAGCAATTTTCGAATATCTTCAAAAAGAAGAAGTGCTTTGGCTTGTCGAGTTGTCGTTCCTTCATTGGCAAAGAAATTTCTCAGCATCAATATAAAGTTTTCACTTAGTTCACCAGCCACATAATTAAATGGAGAAAACCCTTCCAGTGTCTCAGATATGTCTTCATGCAGTAAAACCATATCGGTCAAATCATCACCGTATACATTTTCATCCACAAGGTCACCCAAAGACTCATCTAAAAAATCTTCTATTTTCTCATCTAAATCCGAAATTTGTCTCAAAAGTTTTGAAGCAAAAATCCCAAATTCAGGAATTGTAACGACTCTATTGATGGCTGTAATCTTAGCAACTGAACCAATTGAAACAACTTGAAAAGCTTTTTTTGTACAAATTTTCGAAGCTTGATTTGCTAAAGACCTAATTCTCAACATAAAACCTAATCCGTTGCCATAATTTGGAAGATTTCTAATAGCAGCTTCCATATGTTCTCGAATACCTTCAACAGTACTTGCTCTCAAGAAAAGAAAAATGACAATTGCCTTTTGTAAATATAATATTCTGGACATGATTGGTGGACGCAAGGAAGGATTCTTGAGTTTCAAAGCATTAGACTCAACACAACAAATACTCATATATAAAGAAATGAGAAATGGATCTCGAGTCACAGTACGAGCATCAGACCCTTCACCAAGAAAAACTTGTAGTGGTCTTTCTCTATCGAATGGAATTGAATCACGCGTAGACTCGTTATCTTCAATATGAATTTGCAAAGTGGGAGTTTGAGTTGTTTCAGTATCTTCAACCAATGATGGATCTTCATAACTTGCAAGTTCAATATCATCAGTATTAGAAATATCGACTTCATCTGGTTCTTCTTCTGCAGCAGTCTCATTTGAAAAAGTTATTGGTTCAACCTCGAAATCAACTTTCTTGCTTATGCAGGAGTTGAAAAGTTGGCAAATTAACTCGAATACTTTCAAATACTCCTCATGATGTTCAGTGGAAGTAAATGGAATTGATACATCTGGTAATGATGGCAATATGCGAAGTATCTTTCGAGCAACAATAGAATCAGCCACTATAATTCTTCCTATTGCTGTCATATAACCTGATTCAACGACACTAGAGTCCATGATGGTACCATGTTGATACAATAAACAACTCACAAAAAAAGCAGCAGTTCGGGCATACGGTTTCAAAGTTAAAAAGTTGGCAAGAATACCACATGGAGAGCTAGCTAGGAATGGAGGGATCTTTTGAATCTCTTGAATTGCAGCAACAAAACCTAAAGAAGCATGGTTCAATTCTTGGGATTTTGATGCAATTGTTGCGTAGGCAACCATAAAAGTATTAACTAAAGGAGTTGAATATTGCTTAAAGAATTCTTGATATTCTAAATAATTATCAGCATGAAATTTGTCAAAAAAATAACCAGTAAGAACGTTTGATTTCAAAACATCAGGAATTCTTGCAGTTAAATCAATGGATATATCAGTTCTAGGACCAGCAGTTGATGTAAGTCTACCTGTCCTTGTAAATGGATTTGGATATTTGAAATCGATATCTTTAGGGGGAGTAATAACGATTCTATTCCTTTTACCGGAACCTGCGAACAGTCGACCAACGATCTGAAATAAAACAGGCAGGTATGGTGTCTGAGTTTGGCCTTCTGTGTTATGGTTTTTTCTAACATGGGCTTGAACAATTGAAGGTTTTTGGAAAAAAGCTGAACAAAATCTGCACATGAACTGCTTGTGAACAGGCAATCCATCAATAAAATGAATGAAGTTGTGAACTTTGGGATTGGATCCATCCAAGACACCAATTCCTGATAATATGACGGGTAAATTGCAATACCCATGATCGGTGTCTCTTAACAGTTTTACTGCTCTAACAAATAAACGTTCAGAGATTTCCAATTTTGTTTGATGATAATCTCCATTGAAACAGGAATATATTTTTCTTAAGAATTCCCTGTTGTGAAACCGTAAGACAAAACCATTTTCTGAGTGGCAATAAATGATTAGACCTGTTTCTTTGTGTAAAGCAATGGAGAACTTCCAAGCATTTTCATTGGTGAATAAAGATGAAGGAGGTTCATTGGCATATTTTGGGTCGATTCTCCAATGTAAAGTATTTGGAATGGATTGTGGTGATTCTAAATATCTTTGAAATTTCATGGTTGGTTGAGCTTCATGGAAGTGAGATTTCACTAATCTGAAGTATTCAGGAGTATCTTGAAGAGGAGGTTCCTCATGTTGATGCTCTGCTTCCACTGTAATTTCCGCAAAAATGTCTCTTACTAAAGGATTATAATAGCTCATATTGTGTTGAGATTTAATTTGTGTCATAAAAAAAAAAAAGGTGGGCATTTGATTTGTTTTAAAGATGTTTCTTATCAGTTAGAGGAGAAGCCGGGGGATATTTTGGAGAAGCCGGCAATTGATTTGTTCTTTTCCTTATCAGAAAGAGGAGAAAGCTCGGAATGGAGAAAAGTCTTGGAGATGGAGAAAAACGTGCGGAGATGGTTCCTGGTACCTGAAAATCGCTGGACCCTGAATTTTTGCTGGGCCCTAAGAATTTGCTGGGCCCTAAGAATTTGCTTAAACCTTAGTGAATTCCTAGACCCTGGGTTTTTGCTAGGACTTCAGGCAATTCCAAGTACCTGCCAGTTTCCTGGGCCCTTAGTAATTTCCCAGTCCCTCAGAAATTGCTGACACCTAGTCATTTGCTGGTACCTGGGTTTTCCCCAACACCTGCGAATTCGCCAGTACTTCAGTTATTTCCTTGACCCTGCAAATTTGCTATTACCTGAATCAAATCCTTAGCCATGAGGATTCGCTGGCACCTAACCATTTGCTGGCACCAGCGGATTTGAAAGTACTTCAGTTATTTCCTCGACCCTGCGGATTTGCTGGTACCTGACTCAATTCCTTGGCCATGAGAATTTGCTGGTACTTGCGTCATTTCCTAGCACCTGCAAATTTCCTGGTTCCTGGTTTTTTCCCAGTACCTGCCGATTTGCCAGCACCTGAGATTTTGCTAGCACCTGAATCAAATCCTTAGCCATGAGGATTCGCTGGCACCTATCCATTTCCTAGCACCTGCGGATTTGCTATCACCTCGCTGATTTCCCTGGCCATGAGAATTTGCTGGTACTCCAATAAATTCCTATCACCTGAGAGTTTGCTGCTACCTGGTTCTTTCCCAGCACCTGCGGATTTGCCAGTACTTCAGTTATTTCCTAGCCCCTGAGAATTTGCTATCACCTTGCTGATTTCCTTGAACTTGAAAGTTTCCCAGCACCTGCTCATTTGCTAGCACTTCACTAAATCCCTATTACCTCTCTGAATTCCCTCATCCCTCACCATTCCCTCACCCCTCACCATTCCCTCATCCCTCACCATTTCCCGCATCCCTCACCATTTCCCGCATCCCTCACTCCATCCCAGCACCGGAAATAGCCCCCTCGGCCAGGAAATAACCCCCTCGGCCAGGAGTTAGCTCCCTCGCCCCGGAATTAACCCCCTGGTCCCTCACGATTCCCTCGCACGTCCCTCATTCCCTCCCCCGGCACCTAGAAAATTCCCTCGCACGTCCCTCATTTCCACTACACGTCTAAAGAGTATTTTGGTACATATGAATATCGAATGCAATGATATGGTTTACAAAGCTGGTGCATCGGGCATTAAAAGATTTCCCCCAATCTCATGAGCCTATAGCCTTCAAAGAGATAAGAATGTAAGAGTAAGTCCGTATCATAAAGGATTTTGTAAGTCAGCAGATGAATACTATCCGATGATATAGCACTTGCATTAAAAACAGTTGATGCATCAGGATCTTCTAATGCCTTCATCACCTAGATCCAATTCCAGTTTCTATAAGAGCTCTTGGTGCCTTAAATCTTTGATTCTTAGAGTATTCAAATAATTGATATTAGTCGCACGACCATCAAAACTGTCACACTATTTTTCAGAATTCAAGAAAAATTTTTGTAAAAAGCCATCCTAGTATAGTGGTCAGTACACCTCGTTGTGGCCGAGGAGACCCAGGTTCGATTCCCGGGGATGGCAGTTTTATTTTTTACAATTTTTTTTTTGTTATTGTTGTTTTGGTAATCATAGAAACTACGTTTTAATAGTTTATGATCCAACTTTCTGAGCTTAAAAGTTGTAGTATTGGAGACATTATCTTTTTTCTTACTTCTTTCTTCTTCGAATAACGTTTTGCAACGCGTTCACGATTGAAAAAAAAAAATACCAAAAAAAAATTGGTGAAAAAAAAGAATCAAAGAAAAAAAAAAAATTTTAAAGTAAAAATTGAACAAAAAGTGTTGAAGAGCAGATAGGTAAAAAGTATATACAACTTAATTCATCATGTCCTCTATTCAGTTATTAAATCCTAAAGCTGAGTCTTTAAAAAGACAACAGGCTTTACAGGTAAATATATCTGCTGCTCAAGGTTTACAAAGTGTTTTATCTTCAAACTTGGGTCCAAAAGGTACTTTGAAAATGTTAGTTGATGGTTCCGGTAATATCAAATTAACAAAAGATGGTAAAGTTCTTTTATCTGAAATGCAAATACAACATCCCACTGCTGTTATGATTGCACGTGCTGCTGGTGCACAAGATGAAATCACTGGTGATGGTACTACAACAGTGGTTCTTTTAGTTGGTGAGTTGTTAAAACAAGCTTACAGATTCATTGAAGAAGGTGTTCATCCAAGAGTCATTGTAGATGGTTTTGAAATTGCAAGAGAAGAAACATTGAAATATTTAAACAAGTTTGTTACAAAACCGGAAACCATAGACAGAGAATTATTATTACAAGTGGCAAGATCATCATTATCAACAAAAGTTAACAATGAATTAGCTCAAGTATTGACCCCAATTGTCACAGATGCGGTATTACAAGTCCAAGACGAGGAATCATTGGACTTACATATGATTGAAATAATGTCAATGTTGCACGAATCACCAAAGGATACTCAATTAGTAAAAGGATTAGTCTTAGATCACGGAGCTAGACATCCTGATATGCCAAAACAATTAACAGATGCTCATATCTTGATTTTAAATGTTTCATTGGAGTATGAAAAGACCGAAGTCAACTCAGGATTTTTCTATTCAAGTGCTGAACAACGTGAAAAATTAGTGGCAAGTGAAAGAAAATTTGTAGATGACAAGTTGAAAAAAATTGTTGATTTGAAAAATGAAGTTTGTGGTTTGGATTCAAAGAAAGGATTTGTCATAATAAACCAAAAAGGTATCGATCCAATGTCATTAGATGTATTGGCCAAAAATGGTATCTTAGCTTTAAGAAGAGCTAAGAGACGTAATATGGAGAGATTACAATTAGTATGTGGAGGTGAAGCTCAAAATTCCGTTGATGATTTGTCACCAAAGATTTTAGGTCACTCAGGTTTAGTTTATGAACATACCATTGGTGAAGAAAAATTCACTTTTGTCACTGAAAATGAGAATCCAAAATCTTGTACTATCTTGATTAAAGGTGCTACAAATCACGTTGTTCAACAAACAAAAGATGCTGTTAGAGATGGTTTAAGAGCCGTATCAAACGTCTTGAAAGACAAGGCATTAGTTCCAGGTGGTGGTGCTTTCTTCTTGAGTGCTTCAAATCACTTGAATCAAAACGCTTCAAAATTGACAAAGGGAAGAACTAAGACAGGTATAAATGCCTTCAGTGATGCCTTATTAGTTGTTCCAAAAACATTGGCTTCTAATGCTGGATTTGACCAATTGGAAACAATTGCCAACTGTCAAGATGATTTGGAAGATGATAGAGTTGTTGGTGTTGACTTAGCAAGTGGTGAGCCTATGGACCCAACTGTTGAAGGTGTCTGGGACTCATTCAGAGTCTTAAGAAATGCAATTGCCGGTCTGACTGGTATTGCATCAAACTTATTGTTATGTGATGAGTTGTTAAAGGCTGGTAGAAGTAGTTTGAAAGAAGGTGGTCAATAATTATAAGTAATCTGTATTTAAATATTAGTTTCTTTCTATTTCTTGTTAGCCGTAGGTTAAATCACCGACAAGAAAAAAAAAATGAGAAAAAAAAAAGCTTGCAAAAAAAAAACTTGATCAATAAGATAATTCTAGTACTTTTGTTTGAAAAATTACTTCACAGATATGTCTGATTTAGATAGAGCTAAGGAATTTGACTCTCAGTTTCCTACTTATAAAGATGAGTTCAACATTCCAACATTTGGGTCTTTAGGTATAGAGTCATCGACACCTGACCAGGATAGTATATATTTTTGTGGAAATTCGCTAGGTTTGATGCCCAAATCAACGAGAAAGGCAATTAACGACGAATTGGATGCTTGGTCAGCTAGAGCTGTGGAATCTCATTTCAGACACCCTGGAGAATCAAAGGGAAAGACTTCGTGGGTTGATATTGATTTGCCTGTTGTTCCATTGTTGGCACCAGTTGTTGGTGCAAAAGAGAACGAAGTGGCATGTATGGGGACATTAACTATGAACTTGAATGCGTTACTTTGTTCATTCTATAGGCCTTCAGGGACAAAATGCAAGATACTTTTTGAAAAATCAGCTTTTCCTAGTGATTATTACTCCATTTACAATATATTGAAATTGAATAATGTTGACCCTGAGCAAAACATAATTCAATTATCTCCAAGACCTAATGAATATACCTTGAGAACAGAGGATATTTTTGAAGCAATTGAAGATAACCATGAAGAAATTGCCTTAGTTTTATTACCAGGTATTCAATACTATACGGGTCAATATTTTGAAATTGAGGCTATAACAAATAGAGCAAAGACAAAAGGCATAATAGTTGGATGGGATTTAGCTCATCTGGTTGGTAATGTTCCTTTGAAATTGCATGACTGGAATGTTGATTTCGCTGTTTGGTGTTCTTATAAATATTTGAATTCCGGACCAGGTGGTATTGGAGGAATTTACATCCACGAGGACTATACCAGTTATAAAGAAACCCATGATTATGTTCCAAGGTTAGCCGGTTGGTGGGGTAATAACTCTGCTAAGAGATTCAAAATGATCGAAAATTTTGAGCCAATAGAGAGTGCTTTAGGTTTTAGACAATCCAATCCAAGTGTAATTGATGTTGTTTCGTTACACAATTCGTTGAAAATCTTTGATACAGCTGGAGGAGTTGAAACTTTGAGATCGAAAAGCTTGGAGATGACAAATTATTTGGAACTGTTGTTGAAAAAATCTCCTTATTATATCACTCAAGAAGACTCTTTTAAGAACATTACAAAGAAAGGTTTCACGATAATAACAGGTCTGATCAGAGGTGCACAGTTATCATTATTGTTTTTACCTCATAATGATGATGTCACATTGAATGTGATGGAAAACATAAATAAGAACTTAAACAAGAATTACGGTATTATTTGTGATGAGAGAAGACCAGATGTGATAAGATTACTGCCAACTCCTTTATACAACACATTCGAAGAATGTTACCTGGTTGTTGATAAGTTGAATAAGATATTTGAAACCTTATAAATTTGCGTTGTTCCCCCATTTTTTTTCTTGTATAGTAAATGACACTTAAAATAATTACTTTTATATCAATTTGTAGTTGCCGTGATTTCTTAAAAGTGAATACTTGAATTAGAAGCAAAAAAACTACATCACTAAAATGGCATAACTAGTTTTATTTTCGGTCTAATGAACTAAGTCAAGAAAAAAAAAAAAAAAACGGTTGAATTCGAAACAACCCAAAAAAAAAAAAAAAAAAAAAATTACAAAAACAAAAATCAAAAGTGCTTTGATGATATCACATATTCGATCCAAACAACCATGATAAAACAACCACAACAGGTGCCTCATACTCAATCATCTTCTTCGGCAGGAGTGATAACAAGGAGGCGTTCATCATCAAAGACAAAGTCGAATTATAATCCTATCAGTTCGCATGAACAGCAGCAACTGTCTTTGAGATCTAATGAACTGAGTCCTCATTTTCAACAACAGTTGGAGTCTTTAGATCAATTAGTATGGGTGTTGAAATTGAAATCTTTGAATGGTACATTTGAATCTAAGACTTTAATTGTTCCCAATGGGCCTGAGACTTTAAAATTTGGAAGACCAGGTGGTTCAAAGATTCAAAGCAAAACAACAAATGGGTTTTTCGATTCGCGAGTCTTATCTAGAAACCATGCTGAATTATTCATCGATAAGAACAAGAGTGCATTATTTATAAGAGATTTGAAAAGTTCCAATGGTACTTATATAAATGGGAAACAAATTGAACCTTTTAAGATTTTTGAGTTGAAAATAAATGATAAATTCGACCTTGGTTCTAATCTCGAAAACCAAACTGCTCATAAGAAAATCAGTTGTGAAATAACTGATTTGTTGTTAATGAGTTTGAAAGATTATAACGAATCTGTATATAAGTTGGATCAAGAACGTCAAATAAATGAAAAAGAATTTTTCAACAATGCTATTGATGCATTGATATACGGTGATGTTGTGAATGACATGTATGAAGATAATATTTTGAGTATCTTAGCAGTGGAGAAAAATGATAATACAAAACAATTAGAAAACAATTTTTCCATCAGTGGGTTGTACCCTTCATCTAATATTAAAAATGTTTCCAAATTGGAAGACACGATATCTCATTTGTTAGTTATCATAAATAATGAGTTTTTACAAAATGAAAAGCTTAAGAAGATTTACAAATTTTTGGTCAGTTATAATGAGAATTTGGATAAACTTGAAGAGTTTATGATGGATAGAGATACTAAGGTAAACGCTGGTTTACAAGATAACATCAATGAATATATATCCAAGATTGAAGATTCAAATTCGAAAATAGAAGGATTGAACAATCAAGTTATCAAATTGCGAAATGAGTTACAACAAAAGGATGACAATAATTTGAAAACAAGACAACTTTTACAAGATATGAAAAAGAAATTGAAACAAAAAGATGATCAATTAAATCAATATAAGGGCCAAATGGATGAACTTAACAAAAAATATGATGATTTGGTTAAGGAAAAGGAAATAGTTATAAATTTCCAGAACGAAGAGATTAAAGAGTTTAAACAAGAAGGAGAAAATGATTTTGCTATGAATGGTAGTAAGACAAATAGTGGACATGAAAATGGAGTAGCAAGAGGTTCTATAACAGAGAATGGTAATAATAATAATTCAATGAATAATGAAAAGAGTGATGAAAAGGAGGATATAAAGGAAATGACTGAAGGTATTAAAAACACTACACTCACTGAAAAGGATAAGAATGGAAGTGAGATGAGCTCTGTGACAAAGAGTCAACAAAGTTTGAATTCTTTATATACTACAGGTTTTGTCCTAGCTGCAAGTGTTATAATCGGAGGTGTGGCAACGGTTTATCAGAGGCAATAATTTATTTCTCTATCTATTCTATAAATATTTTTGTAAATCTGTGATATTTGACATGTTAAAATCTTGATCAATTTTATAATATTCGACATCTTGGACACCTAACGATTTAGTAAAATCAGTGACAAATTTCTTACTCAATTCTTCCACACTTGGACATGCCGCAACTTGTTCCTTGATAGATGTTTGCTTGGTTCCAGGTAATCCACATATTATCAATTCATCATTGTTGAAAAATTTCAAATCTGGATCAATATTTATACTAATTCCATGTGATGTGATAGATCTTTGTATATTAACTCCTATTGATGAAATCTTAGTTTCAGCATTAACCCATACACCTGTATTTGCAGAGTCCACTGTACTCACTCCATATCTTTTTAAAGTTTTCTTTATAGTATTTTGTAACATATCGATATAACATTTTGATTTCAATTTACAAATTGTGAGATCGAGTATTGGGTAAACGACAAGTTGACCAGGTCCATGATAAGTTATTTCACCACCTCTCGAAGTCTGTACAAATTTTATCCCACTGTGGTTGAAATAATCATGTGTTTTCAATTTCTCTCGACGACCACCAGTGTAAACCGATTGAAATTCAAATGATAGTATGATCTGTGATGGTCTTGGTAAGTTCTTGTCAAGCTTGGATTTGAGATGGATGTCCGTGATATAAGACTGAATTAGTGAGCCTTGATCATATGGCCTAGTAGAAGTGAAATGAAGATGTTTCAAACTCGGTATTACAGGTCGCAATTTAGTGGTACAACTCATGATTATTACTAAACACTTCTTTCCTTAGTTGAATTTTTTTTTTTTTTCTTCACTAAAGTTTTTTTTTTTTTTTGCAAATTGTAATTTAAAACTTACTCTACATCAATTTTAAATCTATAATAGCTTTAAAGTTTTATATAATAGTAATGCCGAAATTGATAAATAGTTAGAAAAAAAAACATAGAATAAAAACCAAAGCCTAATGCTAAATGTACAACTGGGAACCCAAATAAAAGTAATAACATAAAAAAAAAAAAAATCAAGAGAACTGAATATCAGAAAAGAGAAAAAGCAAATTCAATCATAACTTGGAATATCCAAATGGAAAAATGGAGTGTCGGTATCTAAAGTGGCAACAAAACCCCCGTTTTCATGAGATACGGCGATATCAGCATAAACATTATTGGAATTATTGTCAATATCTTCTTCAACATCTCTATATTGATCTGGAAGATGTGGTTTACCAAAACCAGCAGCAATTAAAGATTTTCTAACCCATGGGGATAAGATACCACTGAAATGGAATTCGACATCGATTCCAGAGTATCTGAAAATCAGCTTATGTAAATCTACAAGAGCTTGAACAGAAGTGGAATCGATAGCAACAACTGACGAAAAATCGAAATGAATAATTGAGACAAAAGGTCTTGGATCAATTTCTTGGTTTTCCAATGAGATGTCAGAATCACTAACAAATTCATCTTCTTTCTTTCTGTTGAAAATTGATTTGAATCCATTGACAATTGGTAATGTTGAAAATTTTAAAGGTGGTGGATCATTCCATGGTCTATCACCAACTGTTTTGTAAAGTTTTGATTCGTGTGTCTTTGTGTTTTGTTTAACTTCATCCAAAATACGATCAATTTGCTTTGAACAATTCGGATAAGTAAAAGATTCAGAAGGTCTAAAGACAAAGACACCAGGTGGAGGTGGTGTAATCTTGATATCTTCATTGATCAAAGTAGTATGAATTTTGGAAGCTTTTGAAGGTAATGGGACCCATCTGGTACGGAAATTTAATTCCCTTGAGATTGAACTGAATGAACTTGCAGGGTTTGATGAAAAAGTTTTCTTTGATTCATTTTGTTGCAAATCGATAAATTCGGTAGTGGAATCATTATCAGTAGATCTATTAATCTTTGGGTTGACAACTTCTGCAACGGCAACTTTTCCTAAGAAGACACCATTTGGTTTTGATAATCTCCATAAGATAATAGCAACTGAGGCACAAACACTGAAATAAATACCAGCTTCAATGGTTGCAAAGACAGTGATAAAGACACCAATGATGAAAATGGCAAAATCTAATGGACTTGTTTGGTATAATCTTAATGAAACTTTATAAGAAGCAACTAAATCACTAACACAGTGGATGATAACAGCAGACAAAGCCAGTTTTGGAATATAGTAGAAGGCTTTGGTTAAACAATATAAGGCTAATAAGACAACAGCTCCGGTAAAGATACCAGCCAATGGAGTACGAACACCACATTTGGCTTTTAAAGCAGATCTTGAAAAAGAACCTGTTGCTGGATAAGCGTTGAAAAAAGTACCAATTAAATTTGTAACACCGATGGCGATTAATTCTTGATCTGGAACAACTTTATAATCATTTAATCTACCAAAAGATTTGGAGATTGAGATGTGTTCTAATAATAAGATGATGACACTAACTGGGATCTCTGGAGCAATAGACTTAATGATTGAATGAGATGGAACTTTCATAACACCTGTATGTCTTAAACCTGATGGCACAGTACTAATGATACTGATTAAAGTCTTACCTGGGTGTTTCTTTTGATATGGATGAGTGATACCCCAAGAGATTAAAGTGGCAAATACAATGACAACTGCGTGTCTCAATACCTGTGTATAGAAAAACCACTTCTTATAACGTGGGTAACGCTTGATACCAAAATCACAACCATATTTCCAAAGATAAAGAATGAACAATGAAACTAAACCGAAAGCCAGATCCAATTTTGTATCAGGTAAATGTTTTAAAGTATTGATGATGACTTGATAAGTTGCATCTCTTGTATTGACTTTCTTATTATAACCCATCAACAGAGGAACTTGACCAGCCATGATGTTGAAAGCGGAGCCGGTCATAAAGGCAAAGACAGCAGGATTTGGAATATACTCCAATATGAAACCCAATCTCAAGATACCAATCCCCAATGCAATAGCACCACAAATCAACGAGAGAAAAGTGGCAATAAGAGGCAGTGACAGATCTGGATAATCATCTTGTACTCTTGCAATGACTTTACCAACTTGCATTGACATCACAGCAACAGGGCCAATACTGACATCTTTTGATGTTGCAAAGAAACAGTAGATGAAAACACCGACAAAACTTGAATATAACCCATATTGAGCTTGTAAACCAGCGATTTGAGCATATGACATTGATTGTGGGACAATGACAACACCAACAGTGATCCCAGCAATTAAATCACCAGCTGCCCATTGCTTGTTATAATGTAAGATCCATTTCAGTATTGGGAATAAACTTGTTATATAATTCTTCAATTTTGTCAATGGACTTGAAGTTAAATCTTTTGTATAATCCAAAGCAGTTATATTATGTTCATTATATTGATTTATTATAATGGAACTTGAAGTGTCAGTTTTTTGTTTTGAAATAATGGCCTCATGATCTTTTTGGAACTGATCAGTTATTATACCTGACATTTTGTGTGTATGTACTAAGTAGTGATTTTTTTTCAAGGGCCCATAGGACAATCCGATGACTTTATATGTTAGGATGATGAATAGTGGCTGGAAAGAATATATATATAATTAAAAGAAAATAAAATAAAAGCACAAATGATGATTCAATTGTAACCACACATTTTGCAAAAAAAAACCCAGAGATCCCCTTTCTGCATTCTTCCCTCTCTCTCTATCTTAGTAAGAAAAAAAAAAAATTTTCAAATTGCTGATGTGAAAAGAAGCCACATTTTTGATGGCAGTTCACGTGATCTTACACAAACAAGGGCTGTTTATATTTACTATCTAATTTGATTTAATTTAATTTGATTACCAAAACATTCCCCACAATTTCACCATTTACATATGAGATGGTATGTCAAATGCAGAAACGGTTTTCTAGCCACACACTAGTTCAGTTGTGGTGAGTTGTAAAAAAAAAAAAACAAGCTTTATTATTATTTTTATCTATTAAATCCAAACCAGTAATCATCTTCTTCATCAATTTTATATAATTTTTTATCACTTTCATCATTGAATAATAATTTTTGCAAATTTTTTTTAGAATCATCATTGTTTTCCTTTGATGGGATGATAGCATGACCTGCTACTCCATTACTAGAACTAAAATTAAGCAAAATATCTTCATCACTACTACTATCTTTTAATACCTTTGTCTCTTCTTCATCCGGTTCAATGAAAAAATTCTTCTTCAAATCGTTAAAATTCTTCTCAGAAGCTGACACTGATAATTTACTCAGTCTCAATTTTGGATGGATCGATCCTGTCGTATTCGATCTACTCCTTACTTTGAAAGTTATTCCTTCTTCCTCGTCATCACTTGAGCTATCACTGTATTCACTGTCTCCATCATTATCGATAAACATATTTGTCTCATACTCCACGGGCATCTTTAAATCTTTTAATTTATAAATTTGATTATTAAATTTAGCGACAAATTCGATATTTGAATGCAATTGAAATAAATTTTGATTCAATTTATCAAGTATCACTGGTTCACATAACGGAATCTCTTTGAAAAAAGGTTTACCCAATATAATTTGTAACAAAATTGAAATAACAGCTCCATGACTTATTATAATAACAGTCTTATCAGAATTTTCATAATATTTAAGTAATTGATTTAAAAAATTTAAGCATCTCTTCTTGAAAAAATCATACTCTTCACCATATTCTCCAGGCTTACCAAATTTATAAGAATCCCAAGCCATATCCCTTTGTAAATGAGACCCTGTCTGATATATATATTGATTTATATTATTTAATAATGATATCCCATTATCATTTGGAGGCAAGAAATTCAAATTAAAATTAAAATTTAACCACTCACTTAATGCCTGATCTATTTTCAAAACTGGCTCCTCTGGAAGTTTCTGGAGTAACAAATCCAGAGTCTGCACACATCTATTATAAGGAGAAGAATGGATCACTATCTGGTTATGATTCTTCGTGATGGGTAATTCTAAATGCTCTATCTGTTTCAAGGATTCTTCCAAATTTAAAGGTGGATCATAGTTCAGTAGCCAAGATGACGTGTCTAATTTCTTGATCTCACTGGGAGGAATATCTTTATCTATTCTTACGGAGTGCCGAAGCAATATGAGATGCTTCATCTCCCTCCAATAAGTGTATATAGATCTTGTTTGATTTGTTATTACGTTTTCACTTCAATTTTTTTTTTTTTTTTTTTTTTAAACATGTGAAGACATTTTTTTTTTCAAAACTATTTATTTTGGGTTCACAAACTAAATAAGTGGTTTAATTGAAGATAAGATAGGATCAAAATATGGATGTAAATAGCATAATAGAGTTATCTCCATTGCATCTTTCACTCCCGACTTTTTTCCTTTCATTGAATCTTATTACATCAAATTATGTTTTCAATTGGTTAATCATATTGATATTGGTTTCGATATATTCAATATCGCTATCTTTTTTATATAGTACGACGAACAGTTCTATGTACATGAGATTGAGATGGGGTACAAGCATTATGCTGTTGGTATATGCGAACCAACTTTTACAAAATATCAATGTGGTGAATTTAATATTGATCAATTTGGTTATCAACAATTATAACATTTACAATGAGAAAAGCGAAAAGGAATTCAAATTTTCATTGAATTGGTTTGAACAGTATCAATCTGGTATCATATGGCTAATATATGTGGTATATGATTATGCCATGTCCCAAAATTTGCAACACCTTATTGGTTACGTGTTATTGTTATTACCATTACAGTTTTTTTTATACGACTCAAGTAAGAGTTTCACAGACAAGATGAATTCAAAATTAAACGTTATGGAATCCACTTTAATATTATTGGTGTCAAGTTCATTACTATATTTCCTCAATAATGACACTGTAATAACAAATTTCAACATGTTAATCATAAGTATTGGTTCAATGATGATCTTAGTCATATCACAATTCAATAAATATCAAAAATATACAAGTTTTTTCAACAAATACTTATTTATCCAAAATTACAAGACAAATATCATTATCATCAATATCATTTTCACGATTGTCGATTACATCTCGAATCATCAATTTAATTATTATGACATCGTTTTCAATTTGATCATGATATTCATCATGAAACCAAACTATAATGACTGTTTCAATTTCGAACAAGTTCAACAAACTTCAGTGAAAGAACAAAATCTTGTTGTTGAATTATTCACCTCTCAAAAGACTAAATCTATCTCGAGATTTTTATTGTTAAATACATCTTTTATGTTTGTTCAATTGTTGTATTCATTTAGGTCAAAATCTTTGAGTTTACTCAGTGACTCGTTACACATGTTGTTGGACTGCACCTCATTATTTCTTGGTCTCATGGCCAACTTGATAAGTTCTAAAGAGTCTGATAAGTTCCCCTTTGGATTACACAAGATTGAAAATTTAGCAGGTTTCACCAATGGTTGCTTATTGATCAGCATCGTGGCAAGTATTTTCGTCGAAGGCTTTACAAGAATTTTCAAACCAATTAATATTGAAAAAACAACAGAACTATTAATTGTCAGTTTCTTAGGACTTGTCGTGAACTTGGTCGGTATATTCGCTTTCAATCATGGCCATGAACACGGTCATAGCCATACACATGAACATAAACATGAACACAAACATGAACATGGTCATAGCCATCTGCATTCACATCTGCATAGTGAACCAGATGATTCAGATGACTCAACTACAAAAGATACCAAATTAGATGACAACATGCATGGTATATTCTTACATATCTTGGCTGACACTCTAGGTTCAGTTGGTGTTATCATATCTACAATATTCATTAAATTTTTCAATGTGCAAATCTTGGATCCATTAACTTCATTATTCATTGGATCTTTAATTTTACTCAGTTCAATACCTTTGATCAAGTCTTCTGTTAAAAATCTCTTACTTTCACTAACTCCAGAGAAGACCTTATTTTTGAAAAATCAATTTTTCCAAGATTTGTTACAATTACAAGGTTTGAAAACTTACTCCACACCAAGATTTTGGCCAACAAAAGATGGTAAATTAACAGGTTATCTACATATTATTTTTTTCAAAAGTTGCACAAATACCACACTATTAAGAGAAAAAGTTAACGATTTACTCAGCCAATACGAAGAACAATTCGATAAAGTTTATATCCAATATGAAAATGAAATAGATGACTGCTGGTGTAGAAGCTAAATTTTATCAGTATAGATTTTTTTTTTTTTTTTTATAGTGAAAAAAAAAAAATTTTTTTCTTTACAAAATATTTTATAAGACTCTTTTACTAATCAAGAGAGAAGACAATGTCGAGGATAGGTGTGTTAGCTTTAGGACCAGCAGGTGCTGGGAAATCTACTTTTTGTAACTCTATAATATCGTATATGCAATCTATAGGACGTCGAGCACATATTGTTAATTTGGATCCACTGGCAGAACCTTCAGAATTTGAGTTTACTATAGATATACGTGATTTGATCTCTTTACAAGATGTTATGGAAGAGATGAGTCTTGGTCCCAACGGAGGATTAATATATTGTTTTGAGTTCTTATTGAACAATTTGGATTGGTTAGATGAGGAAATTGGAGAATTTAACGATGAATATTTGATTTTTGATTGCCCTGGACAAATTGAATTATACAATCATATACCGTTGATACCAAATTTGATAAAACATTTGAAGACAAATTTGAATTTTTCACTTTGTGCGACATATTTATTAGAATCCAGTTTTGTCATTGATTCTTCTAAATTTTTCAGTGGCACATTAAGTGCAATGAGTGCAATGATTCATTTAGAATTGCCACATTTAAACATCTTGAGTAAGATAGATTTGATCCAAGATTCTGTGTCGAAGAGAAATTTAAAAGATTATTTGAATCCAAATCCATTACTCTTAAATGATAGCAGTTTATTTAACAATAATCCAAAATTTGAAAATTTAAATAAGGCAATTGCAAATTTAATAGATGATTTCGGAATGGTGCAATATTTACCGTTAGATTGTTCTACAAAAGATGATTTAAATCAAAGTGTACAAACTATTTTGAGTTATATTGATGATGTTACACAATGGGCCGAAGCACAAGAACCAAAAGAACCAAATGATGAATTGGAGCTCGAAGATGATGATGATGATTAATGAGTTTTTTTAGAATTAATATTAGACTTGTGTATATGTAATTGCCCATTATTATCAAATTTGGTTTGTTTTGAAGTATTCAATTTCTTCGACATGATTTTCTTTGTATTATTTTTCTTTTTGCTATCCATAACGTTTGTAATTTCACACAGGTACTTGATCAATAATTTTGGTATATCTTGACAATCTCCTATAATAATAAGATCCAAATATTCTAAGAAATCAACCACTGACATTGAAGGTTCTTCCTTATTTATCCATATAACACAACCTTTATTTGAATGTATAATTCTTGTTAATTCTCTAACCAAGATTCTCACGCCAGGGATTTTCAAAGTAGTTCCAACTATTATCAAACAATCAGGTTTCAGTTTTAAATCTTTTTGAGAAATTTGACCAATTATTTCACCATCAGGGTGAAATTCGTTATATAATACAATTCTTGGTCTTAAAGTTCCACATCCTAATCTCCTCTTACCTGCAATTTCTCTAATATTATCCATTTCTTCACACTCGGGGCATGTTGGTGGTCTCATTGAATCTGTTTTCAAATTTTGGAAAATGAGGGGATCTAATTTAGATTTATAATGGCATTTAGTGCAATTCATTATTTGAACGTTCCCATGTAGTTGGATACACCTTGGAGGATTCTTCTTTGGAACTAAGGGGATATCCGTTTGCAAGAAAGGTAATTGTAATTCAAAACCATCAACGTTTTGAGTATATAACCTTAATAATCTGTCATCGCTAGCAATATAATTTAAAAAATGGTGAAACAAAGTCGGTTGTAGCTCCATAGACATTTGATACAAATTCTGTATCATCTCATGGAACTTGTTCATCATCTCAGAATCTCTATAAACATTCTGATAATCAAATAAATTTTTACCTTGGCCATTATTCAAATTATTGAAAAACCCATCCGATGACCTGAAATCAGGGATACCTGCCCCAACAGAGATACCAGCTCCTGCAACACATATCATCTTATTGGAATTGAAAAAAGCATGGCTCAAAAACGATACATCATCAAGATCGATATCCTGTGAAGAAAGTGGTGTCTCATTATTAAAATCACTTATATTTAATACTGTTCCATTATCTGGCCTATATATTAATCTTGGTTTTCTTCTTTTCTTTATCGTAAGAGGTGGTGTCGGAGACGGAGACAGCACGGGTACTGTCTTCTCAAACTCTAACTTCAACTCTTCTATTCTCAGTTTGTCCTCTTCTTTCACTTCAAATTTCAACATGATCCTACTCTCCTACTAGTTTTCTTTGCACAGCTGGTTTTTATTTTATTTTTTTCTTTTTGAAGAAAAAAAAAAAAAAAAAGGAGAAAAAAAATTTTAATCAACAACAACGATCAAATTAATTGAGGAAAGCTTTACAATGGTTCAAATCAGTGAAGTTAAAGAGGGTCAAAATTTAAGAGATAGCAGAACTGCTACTCATACTCATATTAAAGGTTTGGGATTGGATGAATTTGGAGTAGCTAAAAAAATCGATGCAGGATTTGTTGGACAAGTTGAAGCTAGAGAAGCTTGTGGTGTGATTGTTGATTTAATCAAATATAAGAAGATGTCTGGTAAAGGTATCTTATTAGCCGGTGGTCCAGGTACTGGTAAAACTGCTTTAGCGTTACTGATTTCCCAAGAGTTAGGTCCAAAAGTTCCATTTTGTCCAATTGTCGGAAGTGAATTATTTTCAGCTGAAGTTAAGAAGACAGAAGCCTTGATGGAAAATTTCCGTAAGGCCATTGGTTTAAGGATTAAAGAGACTAAGGAAGTGTTTGAAGGTGAAGTCACTGAATTGACTCCTGAAGAAAGTGAAAATCCACTTGGTGGTTATGGAAAGACAATAAGTCATGTTATTGTTGGATTGAAGACTGCTAAAGGTACAAAACATTTGAGATTGGATCCAACTATTTATGAAAGTATTCAAAAGGAAAGAGTCTCAGTAGGGGATGTGATTTATGTTGAGGCTAATACCGGTAGTGTCAAGAGAGTTGGTAGATCCGATGCCTATGCTACAGAATTTGATTTAGAAGCTGAAGAATATGTTCCATTACCAAAAGGAGATGTTCATAAGAAGAAAGAAATTGTTCAAGATGTGACATTACACGATTTGGATGTTGCAAACTCTAGACCACAAGGTGGCCAAGATGTCTTATCAATGATGGGACAATTATTGAAACCAAGAAAAACTGAAATCACCGATAAATTAAGACAAGAAGTTAACAAGGTGGTTCAAAAATATATAGATCAAGGTATTGCAGAATTAGTTCCAGGTGTCTTATTCATCGATGAAGTCAATATGTTAGATATTGAGTGTTTTACATATTTGAACCGTGCTTTAGAAAGTTTTATTGCTCCATTAGTTGTCTTGGCTTCAAATAGAGGTATGACCACTGTTAGAGGTACTGATGATATCAAGGGACCACATGGATGCCCACCAGATTTAATTGATAGATTATTGATCGTTAAGACTTCATCATATTCAAAAGAAGAAATTAAGACAATTATTGATAAGAGATCTAAGATTGAAGGATTAGTATTAAATGATGAAGCCTTGGATAAATTACTGGATCAAGGTCTGAACAACTCATTACGTTATCTGTTACAATTGTTAGCTCCTGCAGGAATATTGAGTAAGACCAGTGGAAAATTGGAAATCACGCTGGAAGATATCGATGAATGTCAAGACTTATTCTTAGACGCAAGAAGAAGTATTAAAGTATTAGAATCTTCAACTAAGTATCTTTAATTTATATAGATGTTAGCTATAAAAAAATAAAAAGCTGTATATTATGATCTCAATCTGTATATAACGAGCTCTTTCTCCACTTATCATAGTTCCTTTAAATGCTTACTAAGATACGAAATAATGCGAAGTTGAAAAAAAAATGTATAAAAAAAAAAAAAAAAGTATACGTTAAAAAGATAATTTTTCAGATTAAAACTTGAAGCTGTATTACACGAGTATGTCTTTTGAACAAGCAGAAGGTTGTAGTCCGTTATCGCCAAGGTATTCGGACTTGACTATCTGTTTTATTAATGGTGTGTTGTTGAATTTGAGTTCTGGTTTTTTAATCATTTTCGGTTCTTATCAGTTTTATAGATTTCAAAGGCAAAAATTGGTTATTAGCCTCAGTAATGACGTGTGGTCCTTTTATTTGAAATTGGCTCTTGTCGTTTTGCAAATATTTTTCCAATTAGCTCAGCTGTTCAATGTATATGAAAGTCAGCTCAAATTCACCACAGCAGTGTTGTCTGCCGTCTCATTGGTCGTGGGCCTCGGTTTACACTATATTGAAAATTACAAGTCTACAATTCCAAGTGGGATCTTGTTATTTTACTGGTTATTTACCTTCATATTTGGTTTATTAAGAGTTGCCAATTTAACTGTTAGGTCTCAATTTGACAGTTATTTTTACACTTCTGTTTTCATCACTGTTAATGGAGCTTTTATCTTATCATTGGAGACTTTGGTGCCAAAACATTTTAAAAAATCAAGTCACTACGCTTCATTGGTTCCTCAGAGTCCATATGATAGTGCTAATATATTCAGTAGAATCACATTTGCGTGGATGACTCAATTGATGAGAGATGGTTTCAACAAGTACTTAGTGCTGGAAGATTTACCTCCATTACCCGGTTATTTGGAAACCAAAAATTTATCAGATGAATTTCAATATCAGTGGACATCACAATTACGTTACACAAAGAAACCATCTTTATTCAAGACCGTGTCAAAAGCATTTGGTGCTCCATTCTTGTTGGCTGCTTTTTTCAAAGCTTGTCAAGATGTCTTAGCCTTCACACAACCTCAATTATTGAGAATATTGATCAAATTTGTCAACGATTACAATGACTCTCCTGAAGATGACAAGTTACCTTTAACAAGAGGTTTCATGATTGTATTTGGAATGTTTTTGGTCTCTGTTATCCAGACATCTTTCTTACATCAGTATTTTCAAAGGGCATTTGATTTGGGAATGAAGATAAAGAGTGCTTTAACTTCATCCATTTATTTAAAATCTTTGAAAATGTCAAATCAAAGTAAGTTGAATAACTCTACTGGTGATATTGTTAATTTGATGAGTGTTGATACTCAAAGATTACAAGACTTGGTTCAAAATGTAAACATTCTTTGGTCAGGACCTTTCCAAATCACCATGTGTTTAGTTTCATTGCATGGCTTATTAGGTAATGCTATGTGGATTGGTGTCTTGATCATGGTTGTCATGGTTCCTGTTAATACAGCAATTGCTCGTTATCAAAAGAAATTACAAAAAATTCAAATGAAAAATAAAGACGAAAGAACTGGAGTTATATCTGAAATCTTGAACAATATTAAGTCGTTGAAATTATACGGTTGGGAAATTCCATATAAGGAAAAATTGAATTTCGTTAGAAATGAAAAGGAATTGAAGAATTTGAAAAGTATGGGTGTCTTTTCAAGTTTCTCGACTTTTACTTGGAGTTGTAGTCCATTTTTCGTTTCATGTTCCACTTTTGCAGCATTTGTCTATTTGCATAAAGATAAACCATTATCAACTGATATTGTTTTCCCAGCTTTATCATTGTTCAATCTTTTATCCTTCCCATTAGCTGTGTTCCCAAATGTTGTCACTTCAATTGTCGAAGCTCAAGTGGCAATTTCAAGAATAACAAAATTCTTAATTGGCGAAGAATTACAACTGGACTCTGTAACAAGATTACCAGCTTCAAACAAGATTGGTGAAGAATCTGTTAAGATTGAAGATGGTGAATTCTTATGGTCAAGAGAGCCTTACAAGCCTGCATTAGCTAAGATCAATTTCATTGCTCGTAAAGGTGAATTAAACTGTATTCTTGGTAAAGTTGGTATGGGTAAATCTTCAATGATTCAAGCTATATTAGGTGACTTGTATAAGCTGAGTGGTAATGTTATTACGCATGGTTCAATTGCATATGTCCCACAAGTTCCATGGATCATGAATGCTAGTATCAAGGAAAACATCTTGTTTGGTTGCAGATATGATCCAGAATTTTATGACAGGACTATTAAGGCATGTGCTTTGGAAAGAGATTTGGATATCTTTCCTAATGGTGACAAAACTCAAGTTGGTGAAAAGGGTATTTCATTAAGTGGTGGACAAAAAGCGAGATTATCTTTAGCCCGTGCTGTTTATGCAAGACTGGAGATTTACTTATTGGATGATCCTTTAAGTGCTGTTGATGAGCATGTTGGTAAGCATTTGATCAATCAAGTCTTGGGTCCAAATGGTTTATTACGTGAAAAATGTAAGATCTTATCAACAAATAATTTAAATGTATTAAGATTTTCCAACCATATAACAATGTTACAAAATGGTAAGATTATTGAAGAAGGTTCTTATAACAAGATCATGACCAGTGAAAAATCATTGTTAAAATCATTGATTCAAGATTTCGGTAAGAAATCGAGTGATGAATCAATATCATCTGAACCATCTTCTGTTGACTTGTCTAAATCTGCCAGTGTAGCCAATTCAGTTGGGTCAATGCTTGATGAAAATGATTTGAAAGAAACTGAAATGTTAAGACGTGCCAGTATTGCCACTTTCAAATTAATTGAATTAAATGAAGATGACACTGATGCTGCCGATAAGAAATTACGTTCTGAACAACATCAACAAGGTAAAGTTAAATGGGACATTTACCTGGTTTATGCTCGTGCTTGTAATTTATGGGGTGTTCTGCTGTTTTTTGCCTTGTTGATTTCATCTATGGGACTCTTAACTTTGAGTAATATTTGGTTGAAACATTGGTCTGAAGTTAACACTGAATTGGGTTACAATCCTCATGTTGGTCGTTATTTGTCCGTATACTTGATTTGTGGTCTTACTGGTTCATTATTATCATTCTGTCAAATGGTTACTTTATTACTTTTCTGTACTATTCAAGCTTCAAGTTATTTACATAATAAGATGACAGATAGTGTCATGAAACTGCCAATGAGTTTCTTTGAGACAACACCAATTGGTCGTATCTTGAACAGATTCTCAAACGATATTTATAAAGTTGATGAAGTCTTGGGTAGAACTTTCAGTCAATTTTTCTCGAATAGTGTTAGAGTTATTTTCACAATTCTTGTTATATGTTTCTCCACTTGGCAATTCATATTTTTCGTTATACCAATGGGTATCTTATACGTTTATTATCAACAATATTATATGAGAACTTCAAGAGAATTGAGAAGATTGGATAGTGTTTCACGTTCTCCAATTTTTGCACATTTCCAAGAAACTTTGAATGGTGTTTCCACAATTAGAGCTTATGATCAACAGTCAAGATTTGAATTTTTGAATGATGCTAAAGTTGATAGAAATATGACCCTGTTTTATCCTTCGATTAATGCTAATAGATGGCTTGCTGTCAGATTAGAATTTATTGGTTCATTAGTTATCTTGACAAGTGCTGGTTTAGCTGTTTCGACTTTACCATTTAGTCAATTGACAGCGGGTCTTGTTGGTTTATCTGTAAGTTATGCGTTACAAATAACACAAACATTGAACTGGATTGTAAGAATGACAGTGGAAATTGAAACCAATATTGTTAGTGTTGAAAGAATTGAAGAATATTCAAGATTAACACCTGAACTGCCTTCAATAATTGAATCAAATAGGCCTCCAACACATTGGCCATTCAATGGTGAGATCAAATTCAATAATTATTACACCAAATATAGACCTGAATTAGATTATTGTTTGAAAAATATTGATATCTTGATCAAGCCAAAGGAAAAAATTGGTATCGTTGGTAGAACAGGTGCAGGTAAATCATCATTAACATTGGCATTATTTAGAATCATTGAAGCACAAAAGGGTAATATTTCTATAGATAATATTGGTACAAACACTATTGGACTTGCAGATTTACGTCATAAATTATCAATTATTCCTCAAGATTCCCAAGTTTTCGAAGGTACTGTACGTGAGAATTTGGATCCAACTGGGGTTTACACAGATGATCAAATTTGGCATTCTTTGGAATTATCACATTTGAAACCGCATATCTTATCAATGCAGACTGGTGATGAATTGAATGGATTAGATGTCAAATTGAGTGAAGGTGGTTCCAATTTGTCCGTTGGTCAAAGACAATTAATTTGTCTTGCCAGAGCATTATTAATTGAATCAACTATCTTGGTCTTGGATGAAGCTACAGCTGCTGTTGATGTTGAAACTGATCAAGTATTACAAGAAACAATCAGAACAGAATTTAAGAATAGAACTATTTTAACAATTGCCCACAGGTTAAATACAATTATTGATAGTGATAGAATCATTGTCTTGGAGCAAGGTGAAGTTCTGGAATTTGATAAACCAGAAGTGTTGTTGAAGAATAAAGATTCCTTGTTCTATTCTTTGTGTAAAGAAGGTGGATTGGTTGAAGAATAGATAGTTATATATGAAAAGGAAAAAAAAAAAGTTTTGTATCTTTATTCTATAATCTAATAGATTTACTTTTTCAAATAAATAGTTATTATTTAATCACTATTAAAATAATTATTATTTTATGGGGGAATATAAGCAAACATATAATAATCAGCTAATTTAATAAACAATTAACTGAAACCATACAAGAAAGAAATAGAAAGTATACAATGAAGAAAAGATGTATATATATATATAAAAAAAAAAAAAAAAAAAAGATGAAATAAGCTTTATAAGATGATGAATAATTGTAATGTAAACTCATGAAAATAAACTATTTATAAATCAGAAGGAACAGTTGCATCGATAGCAGTGGTGGCTTCATTCAGTTGTTGTTCTTGTTGCTGTTGTTGTTGTAATTGTTGAACTTGTTGTTCCAGCACTTGTTCACTGTTATCAACTTGATGGAAATCCAAGATTTCACTGTACATCATAACTCTCCATGTATCAACTGGTAAATCTGCATCATTAAAACTCCAATCGAATTTTTCTTCAGCAACAGGTTCATCACTTGGATCATGGTATGGAGCCAAATATGGATGTGCCAATGCATCAGCCAGAGTAATTCTCTTACGTGGATCAAATACAAGCATCTTGGAAATCAAATCAACGGCATCTGGTTCGACATCTTTAAATCTTTCTGATAAAGGTACTGGTTCTCTCTTTGGTAATGATTGGACAAATCTTAAAGTATTTTCTGAACAAATGGTATCAATAACATCTTGTGGTGGAGAGCCTAATAATTCAGTAATGATGGAAAATTGATGGACATGATCTTTACCTGGGAATAAAGGTTTACCTTCAATCATTTCAGCAAATATACAACCAGCACTCCAAATATCAACTTCAACTGAATATTTTTGCCAAGTTAACATAATTTCAGGTCCTCTATAATATCTAGTACTAACATAACCTGTCATTTGAGGATCTTGAACTCTTGCTAACCCAAAATCACAAATTTTCAAATCACAATTCTCATTGATCAAGATATTTGAAGGTTTAAGATCACGATGTATCACACCTGCAGAATGAACATACTTCAAAGCCCTCAAGATTTGATACAAGAAATATTGGATGAATTGTTTTTCTAAAGGTCTTGAAGTTAATAATCTGTGTAAATCTGTACCTTGTAATTCTGTAACAAAATAGATATCTTCTAAAGGAGATAAGAAAATATCTTCTAAAGTAATTAAATTTTCATGTCTTAATCTCTTTAACAATTTCAATTCTCTATAAGTTCTCTTTGCCAATACAGGAGTAGAAAATGGTTTCATAATCTTTTTGATGGCAACATTTTGATTTGTCAAACGATCTTTTGCAGAACAGACAAGACCAAAAGCACCCATTCCAACAGGGTTCAAGTCTTCATATCTGTTAGTTACTTCGAAAACAGTACCAAATATTTGACTACGAGTGAAATCTTGTGACATTGTATCGATGAATTGGAATAATATATTCAAAAGTAGTTCTTTTATTATTATTGTATTTCTTTGGTTTTCTAATTTTTCTTATGTGTTTTTTGTTATTTTTTTTTTTTTTTTTAGTTTTCTCTTATGTTCAGGCAGGGGAGACGGGGGGAAAGGATGATGAAGGCAAGAGGCAGAGGCAGAGGCAGAGAGAGAGAGAGAGGGAGAGAGTTTCAACTTTTTTTTTTTTTTTTCGCCCAGAAAGAAATTTGATGATATTTTTGCACTACCCTTTTTTTGTTTATGCTTGCTATTGTCTTTGGATGCACTACAATCCTGGTCTATTTAATTGATTTATTTTTCTCCTTTTATAATACGAGAAAAAAACCAGGAAATATAAGTTGATTGCACTGATTTATGGAAATTGATGATGTCTGGTAAAGAAGATTACAAATGATATTTAAACCAGTAATCATCGTCATTTGTAACTCTACTGATGGAACTTCCGGGTAAGATGCAAATGTGAAAAAAAAAAAAATTATCTCTTAAAGATAGGGTAAATAAATTATTTTAATGTACTGCAGGAAGGGAAGGACAACCATCCGGATGAGTTTCCCATTTTCATAATTGAATCAATTCTTTTTTTAAAAATTTTGCAAAAAGAAGAATATTGCTAATGATGAATTTGAAACTAGAAAACAGTTTGATTCATGAACTAATCAGTCTTCTATATTAGTTCCAAATGAAACACATGAGAAAAACTTGAAATTGGGGGAGGCTTGATACAGTAACTCGATTACTTGATTTAGAAACTATCATTTTCCAGTAAAGCTGTACATGGCAATTACCTAATTCAGCATAATATGCTATTTTTAGCTTATTTTTTCTTAGTTTTTTCTCTGGGCATTCAAAGTAAAATACACTAAAAAAAAAAAATTAATCCATTTGGCAGACAAATTTTTTGCAACAAGCCTTCATCCCCATATATTTGATTTACAATGGAGGATATTCAATAACAAATAGAGTACATACTTTGTAGAAGATTCTTTTCATTATTAACATAGAGAGCAAGTTCGCAATAACGATTTACTACTATTATACAATATATTACACACATGACTATTCACTTCAACAAATGAGGTCGATAGGGCAAGCCAGATCTTTAATATTATTAGACCAAGAAAAAAAAAAAAAAGAAGATCAACAGTGAAAAGCACTATAAGACGATACATTGAAAAAATTCGCCTAACAATTAAACTTAAGTTAACCTTTTTCACAAGGGAGTGTAGAGTACTCAATACTGGAATCCTAAGAAGCTTAATAAGAGAGTTTTTGAATGAGGCTGTTACAGTGGGATAAAGGGATCTCTCTACATCTGATAAACAGGGAAACCGAAAGACAGATAATTATGTACATCAAAAGACAGAAAAAATGGCTTGACTTGGTTGATTCTTGATTTTTTGTGAGAGATCGGGGACAGTGGGATATAGAATACCTCTAGGTGTGTGTGTGTTAGATGGACTCTGTAGTATATATTTAGCTCTTTCCTATCACGCTCTTTGTAATTTGAACTATAACCCAGGTATACTTATTAATAAACACTGCATGAATTCCATAATTGAGCTAGCACTAGTTAGTCGTTGCTTTGGTTATCTTGATCAATTTAGAAACAAGCCTCTTTTAGGAAGGTCCTGATAAGATGGGTATCCAGGGTGTTGTAAATTATCGATTGTTTTATTATCTATGATGATCAAAAGTCATATGAGTTGTAGTAAACAATTTTCAATTTTGGTTGTTTTGTTTTTTTCTTCTTCTTTGTTTGTTTTGTTTTTTTTTCATTTGTAAACAAAATTTAAAATTAAAATTAAAGATTGCCTCGAGGGCAACAATAGTTGCATATTCTTGCATTTCCTTATTTACAATTTCCTGAATCCGTTGCAGCCTCCTGTCCCAATTAGGTTATTCGTTTCTTTTTTTAGATACATTTTTGTGAGTAATAGTTTCTTTTTGCAGTAGAATGGATTAAGAGGAAAAAATTTTCTCTCTTGCAATCATCATCATTTCGAACAGAATAGAAAAAAAAATCAGCTGCCCTAAAAAAAAAAAATCATATAAAAGATTCTTAATTCCCATTTATCTCTTGATTTTTTTGTTTTTTCTTTTCTCTTATAATTATTTATCCAATCTAACTTATACATTCGCTTACTTTATTAACAATGCAATTCACTACTATCGCTGCCTCATTAGCTGCTGCTTCAGTCGCCACTGCTGCTTACTCAAACATCACCTCAACTGCTGTTGTTTCTGACATCTCAACCACCGTTGTCACCATCACCTCATGTTCAGATGTCTGTACCGAAGTTCCAGTCACCACCGGTGTCACCGTTGTCACTGAAACCATCTCAGGTACCGAAACCGTCTACACCACTTACTGTCCATTGACTTCAGCTGAAACTGACTCAACCTCAACTGCTGTCATCACCTCAACCGTTGCTGCTTCAAACAAGACCTCATCTTCTCTCTCAGAATTTGAAGGTGCTGCTGCTGGTTTAGCTGGTAAGGCTGGTTTCGCTGCCGCTGCCGGTGCCGTTGCTATGATGTTATTATAAGTTGTTTCAACTTAGATAGAGAATCTCTATATAATTTAGAATAATACATAATAATATACATAACAATATAATAATACCAGATATTTAATATAATACAATTTTTTACTTCGGGTCATGGTTTTTTTAACATTCTATAAAAACACTTTGCTAAATTCTTTATAATAAGCTTTAAAAACTTATGTTTATCTTTTCTTATAATATACAATGTAAACCATCCAACCATTTTTTTCAAAATTATAAGAAAACAAATTGGGGGGGACCCATTGGGTATCCTTCTGCCTCGAAACCTTTTTTTTTTTTTTTTTTTTTGCCTCGAAACAATTGGAACTAAAATGGAAAGAAAATTTTTCTTTTTGTTTATTATTAAGAGTGCAGCAGCGGACAAAAAAAAATTTCTTAACTGGATTTGGTGCCGAACGACGGGTGAGTTCTTAATTAGGATAATAGGGGCTATCCATCTCTGTTATCTCTATCATCTTACTACTTACTAGGATAGTTATGTCAATATTAAAGAGATAAATAATAAAACTAAGCCATATATAAGCAATTATTAATTAAAAAGTGAAAAGCAAGAGCAATGTAACAAAGTAAATCTGCTCTCAAGTAATATCTAGAAGAGGAATTGTTGATTATATTTTTTATATAATTCTACAAATTACAAAATTTTAAGTTCAATTGAGTGGGTTGACGATAAACAATGTGAAAAAGAATTGAATATCATTACAATGGAATTTCAGAGTTTAGTATTATTCTTTATTTTCCGAAATTCATGACCTCTGTTGCTCAATTGAGTGTTGAAATTTGTATAAAGCTTTGATAAACAGATTAAACTAATGTAAACAAATAATTTGCTGCTCATAAGCAGAATATCAATAAACAAAAAGGTAAACAAAAAAAAAAAAAAATCAACATAACGAAAACTTTCCCCTTTTTGTTAAAGATATGCCCGAGTGAAGGTGTGTTTTTCATGAAACCTCTCAAAGAGGAAGAATAAAGTCCATTATAGTTTTACTTAGGGTCTCTTTAGTTCACTTTAAAGTCGTGCGTTTAGTGCAAAATTGATACTGGTAACACTACTTTCTCAGAGATGACAAATACTTAGTAATAGGGGTTCTTTTAGTAATATTAGAAACCGTTTTTCGCTGATTATATATGAAAGAAGGAACCCCCTTTAATACGAGTTATTGTAAATCAATCACTAGGCACTTCTTCTGTAGTGAGAAAAAACTCCACATTTTGAAGATGACAAATTATGATCTTCACCCTGCATCATTAAATGTGATCCCAAGTCCCTTTTGATCATTAGTAATTTACCTTCATTGATCAATTCATATAAAACTGAGCCTCATTCTTCAAACAATTAACAATTAATAATTACAACAGAAAAAATGTCATTTACTATTAACAACTCAATTCCAGTTTTCAAAAAACAAAAAATCTCAAACGGTGTTAGTGTCAGCTATCGTGAAGTTGGAGATTCGGATAAGCCAAACTTATTATTACTCCATGGGTTCCCAACTTCATCAAGACAATATCATGATTTGATGATCTTATTATCACCATACTTCCATATAATTGCTCCAGATTTGCCATTTTATGGACAAACAGAGACACCAGATAATTTCCCAGTTTCATTTGAAGCATTGGCAAGTACAATTGAATCATTTTTGGAATTGATCAACTTTGATAATTTTACAGTTTATGTTTTCGATTATGGTGCACCAACTGGTTATAGAATAGCTATTAATGGGAAGAGAAACATAAAAGCAATCATTTCACAAAATGGTAATGCTTACGAGTCAGGTCTTGGCGATGGGTTTTGGTCAATTTTTTATAAAGCTTGGGAATTAGCTGATGCTGGAAAGCAAGATTCTGAAGAATACAAGAAAGAACATCAAAATATAACTGAAGCTTTAAAAGGATACGATGCCTACGGTTCACAATATACCACCGGTGAACCAGACCAATCAAGAATTAATGCAGAATCAGGATTAATTGATTACCATTTATTATACTCCACTGGTTCGATTGATAAAGCTGTTAAGAATCAAGTTGATTTGATCATTGATTATCGTAATAATATCATATTATATCCAAAATTTCATGATTTTTTCCAGAAATCACAAGTACCAATCTTGGCTATTTGGGGTGCTAATGATGATATTTTCCTCTGGGAAGGTGCAGAATCTTATAAGAAAGATTCATCAAAGTTAAAACTTGTTAAAATTGAAGGTGGTCATTTCGCAGGTGTCACTCATGTTAAAGAAGTTGCCGTTGAGATCTTAAAATTCCATCAAGAATTTGATTTATTTTAATTATATAGGCTTATAAAACTTGTTATAATTTTATAATTGTTTTTATTATATGGCTCTTTCAAACTTTTGTCTTATATAGGCTTTGTTAGTTAATAGTAACTTATGTTTGTTTTCCCCAATTTTTCCATGCTTGTATAAACCCTTTTCTCTCTGCTTTCAGTTTATTTTCATTATCCTGGTCATCAACATCACCTGTCTTATCATCACCAGGTTCAGAAGAAGCCGTCGTTTTAGCCGATACTACTGGACCAAAATTACCATTGTTCCAAGTTCTACTCAATTTATCACGTTGTTGATTGATAAATTTGAAAAAATTGACATCTTCAATCTCATTACCGACATGTGCAGGTTTGAATTCATCCATTGTGAAAAATTCATCATAAGAATTCAGATCAAATATTTTGAAATTCTTGGTTTCCTTCCATTGCTCAATGAATTTCTTATTAAATTGATTAATATTATTATTCATAACTTGTAACGATTGTAATTGTGTGTTACTTGCCTTAAGGAGATAATTATCATATTTAACACTGCTTATTAAACCAATGAGATAATTTTCAAAATTTGTTCGTATCATATCTTCAATTACCAAATCACTGTAAATAGCGCTTGTCATCTCTTTTTCTTCCGTGTCATGATTATTATTATAACTGGTATCAACTTGCCTTATCAAATTATCCATGAATTTTTTATCTTGTGATGTCAATTGTAAAGTTTTTTCTAAATCATTATTGAGAAATTCTAAGTGATTATTATTATTATGATCGATATAAACGATTAAATCTGCAATTTTCTGTTTCTGATCAAGTAATAAATCATTTGAAGTTCCAACAAGATACCATTCCAGTTTCTTTAAAGAATCTAATTGTTGTAACGATAAATAAGGCTCAAAAAAACCTCCTTTGTTGAAAATTTGTAATGGTAATCCAATAAATTTTAAAATAGATCCTCTATCTAAAATGTTGAATGAATTTGGTTGCTTCAAATCTCTTGATAAATTGTCCAATTTTGGTGATCCACAATCTTGCAAATTCAACACTAGATTTGGAATTAATGATAGTACTGAAAATTGGAAACTTGATAATTTTAACAAGTTCTTGCTGAAAAACACAATTTTTTTCTCCAACATAACCAGTTTCAAGATAATCAACAAGTTTCTCTTATAAGTCGAAATCATCTCTTTTAAATTTAAACCTGTATAGAAATCACTCTCATAGAGCACTTCACCATCACCGAGATCATCGTGACCTCCATGATGATCCATTATATCATTTTGAATCGTTGTCTTATTATTATTATAAATCATGTTCACATTATCATACAACTGCTTTATCACACTCTTGTCTTGGAAATTTTTTTGCAAGAAAAAACTCTTAGTTACAATACTCAATTTTTCACGTAACTGAATGGTTATCGGATATCTTGATATCACCACCATTGATTTTTGGACTATTGATCTCGTTATGTCTTCCGTTTTATTTATGATCTCAGAAGAATCTAATTGTCTGATACATGCGCATCCAAATAACGTCGTCACGTTACTAAAGTCATCATTTTCACCTTCTATTTCTTCTTGCTCTTCTTCGGGACTGTCTTGAAGTAAATTGTTATATAATAATGTAAATGTAGAAAATGTCTCTTCAAAAAGATGAGCACCATCTGGTAATGCTTGAAATGGTAAATTGGGCCATATCTTGGAAAATTTCAGCACTTGCTCTTCTTGATTCGACAGTGTGGTATCTGAATCACACCAATACTCTATCTCAGGACCTCTTATGTGATGGAAATCTATCACACAAATAGCAAAGATCAAATCATCTTGCTTAATAAAGGGTTGCTTCACCGTATTGATCACTTTGTCTTCTAAAGGTGACATTGGTAATGGCTCCACCACGTTCAAAGATTCACCCTCTTCTGTAGACTGTGGAGTCAAAGCATTGGAATCCTCATTCGATTCCATTGTGTATTATTTTTAATATACGAATACCTAATATGTGTTCCTTTGAATTTGAAAAATACTTTTTTTTTTTTTTGTCAACTTCAAAAAAAAAAAAAAAAAAAAGAACAACAAATTTCGAAGAAATCAGCTATTGCTTGTGTACATATATAGACAATAAGCATAATGGTGTCTTTAAGAGATAAACAGATCTCCTCATTGGAGCATATGTTGAATTTGAATTCTACCAATGAGCATGATGTTGACTTGACTTCTGCTACAAACAATGAAGAAATCATATGGAAGGTCTTGATTTTGGATCAGAAAAGTACTGCTATTGTTTCATCAGTATTAAGGGTCAATGATTTATTGAGGTGTGGAGTCACATTCCATTCAATGATAAATGCTAAGAGAGCTCCATTGCCCGATGTTCCACTGATATATTTCATTGAGCCAACTTTGGATAATTTTAAATTGATTATAGAAGATGTTACCAATGATAAGTACTCTTCATTTTACATCAACTTTACATCTTCCATAGATAGGACTTCATTGGAAAGTTTTGCGAAGTCAATTGCCTCCACAGGTAAATCAGATAAGATAAAAAAATTATTTGATCAATATACAGATTTTATTGTCACAGAGCCAAATTTGTTTTCTTTGGATTTGCAAAAAGTTTACTCAAGTATGTACAATCCTAAAATTGATGAACAAGAATTGGACAAGATAATTGATGAAATAGCAACAGGTATATGCCACTGTTTAATCACTTTGAAACAAACTCCAATTTTGAGATGTCCTAAAAATGGACCAGCTGAAATGGTTGCAACTAAGTTAGAACAGAAGTTACGTGACTATGTTTTAAATACCAAGAATGCAGGATCAACAAATTTAGATAATTTACAAAGAAGTGTTTTGATATTATTGGATAGAAACTTTGACTTATCTGCAATGTTCGCTCACTCTTGGATATATCAATGTTTGGTCAGTGATGTTTTCAACCTATCCAGGAATACGATAACCATTCAAACTGTTGAGAATGGTAAACAAACAACAAAGAAATATGATATCGATCCTCTGGACTATTTCTGGCAAAAACATGCCTCTTCAGTATTCCCAAACACTGTTGAAGCCGTTGATGCTGAATTAGAACGTTACAGAGTCGATAGTGCTGAACTTACAAAGACAACTGGCCTTACAGATTTAGAGTCGATAAACAGTTCTTCTTCGACAGCTCAAATTCAGATCGCTATAAAACTGATACCTGAATTGACCTCGAGAAAGCATATTGTCGATATGCACATGAAAGTCTTGACACTGTTATTGACCGAATTAGGTTCAAGAAAATTGGATTCTTTTTTCGAAATTGAACAAAAAGTTCAAGATCCAAAAATTGAGAAAGAATTTTTGGATTTATTAGATTTAAAAGTTGAAGGTGATAATCTGAATGATAAATTAAGAACTTACTTAATTTTAGTCTTATTATGCAACAACTTATCTTCAAGTTTCCAAACAAAAGTTGAAGAGAAATTAAGAGAGCTGGGAATAGAGGATTTATCAGCATTGAACTACATTCGTCGTGTTAAAGAAGTGACAAATTTAAGTTATATTTCTAGTTCTACACAGCAAACTTCACAATTATCTGCCACTCAAAATAATACTGCTCTTTTCAATGGGTTATCATCAAGATTATATGGTCTTACAGAAGGTCGTATCTCTGAAGGTGTTGGTTCATTGATCACAGGTTTGAAGAAATTATTACCAGAAAAGAAACAGATGCCAATTACAAACATTGTCGAATCTATTATGGATCCAATAAATTCTAAAAATGTTACTTTGACTGATGATTATCTTTATTTTGATCCTAAATCAACAAGAGGCTCACATTCTCAAAAGCCAAAGAGACAGTCTTATAATGAAGGTATCGTGTTTGTTGTTGGAGGTGGTAATTATCTTGAATACTCAAATTTGCAAGAATGGGTTTCGTCTTCCAATGGTGGTGGCCAGGGAAACAATACATCTACTAATGGAGATGCAAATCAAGGCTTTGTCAATACAAATGGTAAATCAGTGATCTATGGAAGTACTGATATTGTCACAGCTGACGATTTCTTAAAAGAATGCAGTCAATTGGGTGGCAATTGATCTTTATCTCTGTATAGTGTAAAATTGAAATATAAATTTTGTCTTTCCAATCGCTAACTGACTGTTCTTCACCAGCTGTAAGACAAACTGAGCAAAAAATTAGGGGGGTTTTTTTTTCTCTTCAACCAAAACAAAAGCATTTTACGAAAGTATATGAAAATTATAAAAACCAGTCTTACACAAAATTGCTCAACAAAGAAATACATCCAACTACCGGGTATTCACTTACTGAAAAAACCATATCATTGGAGTACTCTGTGAATGTTACCATGACTTAGAGTGATACTCATTGATATTAGATAAAACTCAAGTCTTAAAAGTTTTTTTGAGCTTTATTTAGAGACTCAACTCTTTTCTAAAATTATATTTTATATATTTGATACTCATTTTCCTTAAAAATTGTCTATATTGTAACTCCCACCTACTTGATTTTCTTTTAAAAATCTAGGATTCAATATAAGAAACAGATATCTCTCCTGAAGATAACCTAGAGTTCATAATAGACCTTATTTTTCCATCAAAGTATAATCTCAATTTAAACAGCCCTTATTTCCTAATCTGGAAATTATGAGATACGTATTATTTATAAAAATGAATTTTTGTTCGTAAAAGCTTCGGTGGCGCAGTTGGCTAGCGCATCAGTCTCATAATCTGGAGGTCGCGAGTTCGAGCCTCGCTCGGAGCATTTACATCTTCTAATTTTTTTTTTTTTGTTTTTGCCAATTTTTTTATTTACTTAAGAAACGTATTTTCTAAGTAAAATTGGAAGAAATATTTTTTTTTTTTGTAAAACCTATAGCAAAAAGATTTTGAGTGAATCAGGTTTTGAAAGCAAAATCAGTGATAGACTCAATGACAACAAATTCTACATATTGTCAGAATGTCAATGACAATATTCAACTGGAATTGATTTACGAAGAGTCACCAGTTTTTGTTGGAGGTGAAGAAAATACCTTAAGTGCTATTGTGAAATTCAAATATACTGGTGAGATACCAAAGCTAAGCGAAGATGAAATTATTCAAAGACAGGGACAGACAACAGAGGTGAAAAAAGAGACTAATAGTGATAGCTCTGCGAATGGTTGGTTCGGAGGACTTGGGAAGAGATTTTCAATGCAATTGTCTGGTAATACAGCAAGAAACAATCTTCTTAAGGAGTTGGAATCATTGGATGAAGAGGACGAATCGGAGAAAAAATTCAACGACGAGACTTTGTTGTTAGGTTATACTCAAATATTTGGATACTATATGTATAATGATCAAGTATTTGAGCCAAGTAAATTCCAAGAAATACAAAAAAAATCGGTCATTGGTGGTAAGCTTGCCGGTATAACTGGATTGGAGTTTGGTGATAAGATCAATGAAGGTTTCTTGAACAATGTTGCAACAGGTTTTGGAAGCATTTTCAATTCAAGTTTAATAGATATCGAAGATGAGAAAAAAAATCCAAGGAGTGATATAGTTCCAATTTTCACAACAAATCAATCGATTTTGTTTCCTGAAATTGTTTTTAAACCTAAATCGCACGAGAATTTATCAAATTCGTTTTATATAAATGTGAAATTACCGAAATTTATTCCACCATCATATTCATCTTTGACAAGTCTTCAAATTCAATACAATTTGATCATAGGGTATCAAATAATTGATGAAAACAACAAATGGAGCAACAGGTCATTATTCTTTCCATTAGAGATAAGGCCATTTATCAACAAATTTGGCCAGCAGCCCCTTTATGATCTTTTGAACCCTGTAATAGGCTTTAGGGCTAAACAGAAAAGCATATCTATACCCGAACTGCAATCGAATTTCAAAGACATTAAAAGAAAATTATTAATGAATAGAAGAAGAAGCTCAACAATGACTATTTCTACATTTAACAATGAAATTAATTCAAATGAAACTATTGAGAATGAAAATAATGGCGATATTAAAAATGATAGACAAAAGTTTTTTGAATTTATTAGAGAAATGAAAGAGAAAAATGTGAATGAATTAATTGGAGTTCAAGAAAAGTTCGAGACGGAGTTCTTATATCATAGAAATAATGATTCGGATGATGTTAAAGAAAATTTGATCAATATTTTCAATAATCCAAATAACGTTGCAATGAATATCAAGAAACATAATGAAAATCCGCAAGAGCAACCGTTACAAGATGACGAGCCAAAGGAACTTGTTTCGCAAATTCCTGCAAAGCAACAATTGAACTTTATATTAAAAAGGAATGGGAAGTTTATCACAACGATAAGTATTTCACACCAAATCATAACTTTTAACGAGATTTTAAAAGTTCATTTGAAATTTCAAAATTCTGAGGTTGTTGGGCTCATTATCAAACTTCAAAAAATAGAGAAATTTAACAATGAAGAATATCTTAGAGGAGAAGATGATGTTGAATTGTTTGAGACAAAATTGTCCGAGAATTTAATTAGTTGTTTAAACACAAACCACGAAATAACACAGGATATTTTGCTTCCAAATGATGTAATAAGAACGGGTCAATTCAAGACAAACTTACTAGAGACCAAATATAGCTTGTTATTTAAGTTTATATTATTAGACAAAGGCGAAGCCAAAGAAGAAGAGAAATTTGAATTACGTGAGATATATAATGACTCAAAAGGTTCATTGTACAAAGGTATCGAATATTTCGGAAACGGAATGGAATTTTATTGCAAGATTCCAATTATTTTGTTAAGTAATTATGAACCCGATTTTGGGGCAAAAGCAGGAATGATATGATAATAAATTGGAACGGGTATATAATTATTTGAAATAAATATGTAATACAGCATTTTGTAATTTACACATAATGCATAAGCGTAGAAGGATTGTTTATCGGGCTATACAACAGGAGTCATCATTTTTGGAAAATCAGAATGTATTTGACTATATATGTGAATACTGAAATAAAAAGTTTTTGTTTAATATCTTTACTGCAGAAAGATAAGTTTTAAAAGAAAACGAAAAAGAATATATCACAAAACTGAAAAGGTATAATAATAACTATCATTTAGATGATAGACAACATCCAAAAAAGGGTATTTTCAAAAGCCTTAGATTAAGAAAGCTGCTAAACCAACCAAAACTGAACCAGCACCAATGGCAATCTTATTTGCAGCACCAGTGAACTCTTGGATAGAGCTTGTAGCAGCAGAAGCGACAGCAGATGAAGATTCAGCAGCGACTGGAGCAGCTTCACTTGATGCAGCAGCTTCAGCTTCAGCTTCAGAAGTTGGAGCAGCAGCAGCTTCAGTAGAAGAAGCTTCCAGGGCAGTAGTTTCAGCAGCAGCAGCTTCAGTAGAAGCAGCTTCCAGGGCAGCAGTAGTTTCGGCAGCAGCAGAAGTTTCGGCAGCAGTGGTTTCAGCAGCAGCAGCAGAACTTTCAGCAGCAGTAGTGGCAGCAGTGGCACAAGCAGTACCAGTTGGTTCTGTGCTGGTGCTACATTCAGCCAAAGCAGCAGTCAAGAATGTACCATAATCTGACCACAAACACCAACCACAGTCTAAACAACTTGGAACAAGACTGATGAATTGAGAGTCCGAAGCACATAAACAAGATGCGTCATATGAACCATCTTCACCAGTACTTGAACAGTTTCTGGCAGCTAAGATGGCGTAACCACATGAAGCATGACATTCGTAAGTGGCATCATCTGGGTTAGCGTAGGCTAAAGCGAAACCTTCTGGTAAACCTTCAGCATTTGGAAGTGGGTTAGCAGCAGCTGAAGCGTAGCTAATGGCAAACAATGATAATACAATTTTTGAAAGCATTTTAATTATAATTTAAGCGAATGAAATGATTATATATGTATAATTCAAGTTATAAGTAAAATAATAGTCAGCTTTGAAGAGAAGTTTTCCGGGAGATGTTTAGTATTTATATACTTTCAAGATTCCTTGAATATTCAAAATGGGGAAAGGTTTTAGCAGAAAAAGGTAATTGTTTAAAAGCCAATTTTCTTATTAGGAAAAGGGTTTTGTTGTGCATGATATTTTAGGGAAACTGATTTTCTTGTACCAAGTCGCAGATTTCGGGATGAAAAGAAAAAACAAAAATATTTTCTTTTCAGGCTTAGAAGTACTTGTTCTTCAATAAAAATGGAATTATCGAAAGACGTTTTGAATATCAAATGGACCCTTATTATAAGTCTTTGATATAAACTACGTAGACAATCATCAAGTAATGGCTGATACTTGCTTCACATTTTGTTATGTTAAAATAATTTTTTTTTTTTTCACCTTTCCCCAATGAGGTACTTTTTTCGATGAAAACTGATGATAGGGACACTGATTCGTACACATGATGTCTAGGCTTTTGTAAACAGTTCGCAAAGTAAAATTAATAAACAAACTATTAGCAAAGATATTGTATTGGTGGATTCGTTATATAAGACATGCGGTTTTTCCAGTTTCTAATCGTAGAAAGAAGGAAACAACAACTGATAGAATTGTTTTTGTCAGAGAGCCTCCATCCTTTAAGTCCACAAGGAGCAGTTTCTCGATTCTCTCTAACGCCAATTTCCACTTCGATGTAACGAATTTTGTGAAGTAATCTTTAAAAAATTTATTTAGTAAGTTTCTTACTCTACAGCCTATGTTTTCAAAATACTTTGGTGAATATTTTATAAGAATATATCAATTCAATCGGATTTGGATCAAAATTTTGATACTAGACTGTAATTCAAATACCACTAGGGGGATTTGACAGCTTGCTTTTCACTAAAAAATAGGTAATAATAAGTCTCACCTTTGCAATTAACTGAACCTGACTTTCATATTCCTCATAATGGTAGATTCTTTGCAGAAGAACATTTATAATTCCCCCCAGATCTCGGTATAACGCTGTTAGCTGATTGCGAGATCTACATAGTAGCGAGCCATTTGTTTTGTTTCAAATTATGACAGCATGCTCACGTGAACTTTACAGTGATAATGCTCCTACAGTTTAATTGATGCTGAGCTAGCCATTTAATACTTCTCTCTATTGATATCAACTTCTTATATAGGAAGGCACTGCCTTTTGAAGATAAAATGGCAGTTATTGTACATCTTTTTACCCTGAAATTTGCTAGTGAAAGCTTTTTGGTGAAGATGAAATTTTTGATATGCAGTAAAAAAAAAATAAAAAAAAAAAATATCAAGCAATTAGTTGTTAACAGATTATACACTTTGAATATATTGAATAGATTGATTTCAATTTGTCGGTCAATTGATTTAAAATGTCTGAAGTGAGTTGATACCTTCTATTTTGATTGAGCCTTTGTTCTCAATTTTTGGTGTTTGAGAGTTGTAACAGTAAAAATTTTTTGATTTTCACAGGTGAAATAATCCGCAACTCAAGGCAACCAAGTAGCTAAACACTTGAATTCTTACGATAACATGAATACTAACTACCGTATATAGCAACCTGATATTCTCACAGGGGCTGAAGCTAAACCAGGTGAGTCAATCTCTGCTGATGTTGTTGAAAAACAAGAACAGGAACAGAAAGCGAGAAAACCAGTTGCTCCAAGTTATAGAGGATGGAAAGAAGTTGGAGGCTGGCAAGAAAAAGATACCTTAACTCCAGATGACGAACTGATGGATTTGTTGAGTAAGTCGACTTTGCTTGACGAATATTTACCTTCTCTGTTTTATGGTGATTGGTTCCACAATGCTGGTTTATTAGGTGTTGGTGGATTTCTCTCATGGTGCTTGGGAAAATTCAAATTCTCAATTGCATCTTTATTCTTTATTATTTTTATTTTCTCACTGCTCTATCGTGTATCTGTCAGACAGTACAGATCACTTTTAAGATTTCAACTGCAACGTGAGTTCTCAATCAAGAAAATCGAGAATGATTTTGAAACAATGGACTGGTTGAACACATTTTTAGAAAAATATTGGATTTATTTAGAACCTTCAATTTCTGGAATTGTCTGTGAACAAGCTAATCCTATATTGGCCGATAGTCCAGCTCCAGCATTCATCAAAGCATTGTGGTTAGATACCTTCACTGCAGGTACTAAACCACCAAGAATTGACCTTGTTAGAACTTTGCCTAAGACTGGAGATGATGTCACTGTAATGGATTGGGGAGTTTCATTCACTCCTAATACTTTAGCCGATGCTACAGTTAAGCAACGTAAGAATAATGTTGACCAAAGAGTTATCGTTAAAGCAAAATTATTTGGTATCACAGTACCTGTATTGGTTGAAGGTGTCTCATTCAAAGTACTTGTTAGAGTTAGATTAAGAATGATGACAGCTTTCCCGCATATTCAAACAGTCAATGTCTCACTTATGGAGCCACCTCAATATGACTTCGTTGCCAAGTTATTGAGTACTGCTGCTTTCAATTGGGAATTTTTGGCTATTCCAGGTATATTGCCATTTATCAATAGAATGATCGTTAAATATGGTGGTCCAATGGTTATCACTCCATTATCCTTCCAAATTAACTTGCAACAATTATTAGCTGGTAATTCTGTTACTGGAGCTATTGGTGTCTTGGTTGTTAAAGCCAAGGAAGCTAGAGAGTTGAAAGGTTTTGAAACTATTGATAACACTTGTGACCCATATGTTGAATTTGGTTTCGCTGGTAAGGTTCAAACTAAGACTAAGACTATCAATGATACTATTAGACCAGTTTGGAATGAGCCAGTTTATCTTTTGGTCACCAATGTTGCAGAGCCATTGATGATGAACATTTATGATTGGAACGATCCTAAGAAAGATCAAAACTTGGGTACAATCTTATATGATCTTAACCACGTCTTGGATGAACCTAAGAAATCTAACATTACTATGCCATTTTTGAGAAACAACAAACCTGTTGGATTATTTGACTTTGATGTTGAATTCTTGCCTGTATTGAATGGTACCAAACTGATTGATGGTTCATTTGAACCACCACCAGAAATGAATACTGGTATCATCAACCTCACTGTTGACGAAGGAAAAGCATTATCTACTGCAGAAGACCTGGAAAAGAAATTCTCATCATTTGTTGAAGTCTACCTTGGTCAAGAACTTATCATGACAACTTCAACTGCTAAAGGTGCAAATCCATCTTTTGGTACTTCAACTGAAAAGTTAATAGAATCCAAGGGAAGAACTATTGTCAAGTTATTAGTGAAAAATGCTAAGAAGGAAATTACCGGTTATTTGGTTACAAGATTAAGTGACTTGATTGATGCCACAGAAGTTGATAGTATGTGGCACCCACTCCAAAAACAAGGAGAATTGAAAATTGTCGCCAAATGGAAACCTGTTAACATTCCATACTTTGACTCAGCAAGTGACTACACTGAGCCAATTGGTGTTGTACGTGTATTCATTGATAGTGCCAATGGATTACGTAACTTAGAAACAGTCGGTACTATCGACCCATATGTGCGTTTGATGGTCAACGGTTTCCAAAAAGGTAGAACTATTCCACAAGACTCTACCTTGGATCCCGAATTCAAGGAGACCATTTATATTCCGATTTCTTCAGTCAACCAAAGATTGACTATTGAAGCTATGGATGTTGAAAGATCACAACAGGATCGTACTTTGGGATCATTTGATGTGAAATTGAATGATTTGATAGAGAAAAAAGGTGATCAATACCTTCAACATGTTGAACAAAAACTTAGGGAAGGTAGATTAGTTGGTAAGAAAGGTCCAAAAGGTACTGTTAAGTACTCATTATCATTTTATCCAACGAAGAAAGTTATGGATGCAAAAGATATGCTGGAGCTGGAAGAACTGGATAAGGATAAGATCAAGATTGCAGAGGAAGATGCTTTAAAGACAGATGAAGAAAGACTTAAGAAGCTGAAAGCTAAGAAAGATCAAGTCACAGAGGAAGACATTGGTGATCAAACCAAAGAAAAATTGTCATTAGATGAATTGATGTCTTTCAAACAAGGTGTATTTGTCTACAAAATTATAAGTGCTGATTTGGGTGGTCAATCTGGTTACATTCAACTGTTCTTTGATAAAGATGCCTTCCCACAGTTCACTTCACCAAAAATCTCTAGAAGACAAAAGGTCAATCATAGTGGTGATTACACTGTTAAAGAATTGGAATACTCGAAAATCAAAATTAGAGTTTCTCATGACAAAGAAGGTAACATTTTGAAGAAACCTGTACTGGAAATTTCATTACCTACAGCTGAATTATTGAAAAAATGTTTCAAAGAACCACAAGTTTTGAAATTACAAGGTGCTTCTGCAGCTAAAATCGAAGTACAATGTTCTTGGTATCCAATTATCATGGACGCATTACCTGATCAAGATTCTATCACCAATGCTGGTGATATGCAATTGACTGTCGTCTCTGCTTCTGGTTTACCTGCCGGTGATTCTAATGGTAAATCAGATCCATTTGCTAAATTATACTTGAGTGGAATGAGCGATTCCTTCTTTAAAACAAAGACTATCAAGAAGACTTTGGATCCAACTTGGAACGAATCTACTTCAATTCAATTGAAATCAAGAGTTGATACTATTTTACATATCAAAGTGTCAGATTGGGATTTCGGTGCTGGACAAGATGACACTTTATGTACTCTGGATTTCCCATTACGTGAAATCGATCCTATAAAACCATCTGAATTCACCGTGAATTTGAAAGATGAGAGTGGACAACCAGCAGGTGAAATTCTCTTACGTTTCCAATTCAAACCAGACTACGTTATCGCCTTTACTGAATCGTCCACTGGAGGTGTCTTAGGTGCTGGTGGTAAGGTTGTTGGTGCTGGTGGTAAAGTGATTGGTGCCGGAGCTGGTTTAGCTGGTAAAGGTATTGGAGCCGGTGCCGGTTTAGCTGGTAAAGGTGTTGGAGCAGGTGTTGGTGCCGGAGGAAAAGTTTTAGGAGCCGGATCATCTTTAGTTAAGGGATTAACAGGTAAAAAGAAGAAACCAGAATAAATCCATATATGGTTTGTTTTATTGTTTTATTATTGTTTAGTTTAGTTTCAGTTTAAACAAATTTGTACTAATTTCTTAAACGTAGTTCTCCATGTATCGGCAAAGATTGCTTGCAAAATTGCCTTTCGCTTAAGACTCCTCATTTTTGAAAAACTGAAAAAAAAAAAAAAAAAAAAAATTAAGATATCAACTTGATTGAGATAAAGGAGGTACATTCTGCCTCTTCAGTTTCTGCAACTGCTATAATGAAAGATGTCATCAAAAATAAATGGCAAAGGAGTTACGCAGCCAAAGAAAAAACGTACATTCACAGGGTGTTACACGTGTAGGCAACGAAAAATCAAATGTGATAATACCAGACCGACTTGTCAGAGATGTCTGAAATCAAAGGTGACATGTCTAGGATATGATATAAATTTAAGATGGTCCAAGCCACTAACAACAATGCTGAGTCAGTTGATAGAAGTTGAAGATGATAAGTCAATTGAGAATGGGAATGTTACGAAGAGAAGAAATATTGAGTTCATGAAATTCAAAAAAATTTATAAATTTGACGAGGAGCTTGATACAGATTTAAACTATTGTAGTCAAGAGAATTTGGAAACGTTGAATAAAGAGAGAATACTCAAAGGGCCCTTTGGAATTTTCAGGAGTGAATATTTTGGGCTCAAGCCTAAGCTCAAACATAGTTTCCCACCATCGAAAATCAGGGAAGAAGCAAGGGGAGGTGGAAAATATGGTATGATCACAACCAACGACAGTGACTTGAGGTCTACTTATAATGCATCTTTGGAAGGTGATGATGATGAAGATGATAACGAAGAAGATACAATCGAAGTTTGGATAGATAAGAAATTTGAAACTGAAGCATTGGTGACCTGCTTTTTCATTATAAATGAGACAAATGTGAATAAAATCAAGGACATGAACAAAATTATATTTGCAAAATATTTTGAATTGGAAAATCAAATGCAAATAAATCAACTTCTCAAGAAATATAGAAATAAGACTATCCCTAAGCCGATATTGAAAAATGGTGTTACTATTAATGATTCCTTCAATAGGCTGATTGCATTTTTCATTGAAAATATTCACTTGATGATGCCAATAACTTTTAAAGGTAATATATACGAGACATTAATAATACCTATGATTTATCAGTCCATTGGACAAGTTATAGTCAATGATCTGAAGGAAAATTCTTTTGTGCTAGGAATAAAGAAATTGATTTTGAAACAGATACTGTGTTTAGGAAGTTTTTTCATTTATGAGTCTTCGGGTTCAGAGCAGGCTTTGAAAACAAGCATTAACTATAGGAAAGAGATAATGCTAGAAATCACAGAATTAATTTTGAAGTTGACAAACGATAAAGATGAATTCTTGAGAAATAGGTATGTTGATTTGTTAATCACCACTTATGAGATCAAAAACATTGTTTTAGTTTTGATATTAGTGATCAAGATAGATTATTTTGTCCAAATATTGGAGAATTTCAACAAATGGTTCAAATTGACAGATAATTTACTTGAATTTTTGAACACCTATAACAACTCAATTTTGAATAATTTAAATTTCAAAAATGTCCATGAGAAATTGACTTTGGATAAATTTAGTAATTTGAAAAAATTGATCAAGTTATATAGATTTATGAAGATTTTTTACTTCAGTACTGCTAAAATTGATATCAATAATTATGAATTGGGGAACGAAGAAGTTGAACAATTCGAAGATATCGTAAATGAAGATTATAACTTAATCAAAGGTGATTTTATATTTGATGATGGGTTTAATAAGATTGACGATTTCTTAGATATTCTGATTAATAAGCCACAAATTGATAATATGGAAGATAAGCCAACTTTTACGATAAACTTTAACAATAAGCAAATAAGTGATAGTGAGCAAGAAGATGAAAGTGAACAAGAAGAGGAGGAAGAGGAATTTGAGAATGGTCACATCAAGAATGATAACCAAGCGATTGCTTTAATTGATATTCCTCAACCTGATAATGATACTGTTTTTATTGGAGATGTTGAAGATGATGTTAACAAGTTTTCAAGTATTGAATACATGTACGGCTTACCGTTATCATTATTAGAGCTTTTCAACAAGATTATAACGTTGACAAACCATAAGAATTTCTTTACAAGGCAAAAGTTATTCCCAAGGAATTATCCAAAATTGTGTTGTGATTTAGAGGAAGATTTGAATAATTGGAAATTAACTTGGAAATTATTTGATGAACATGATCGATTCAAGTCTTTGTTTCATGAGATCTTGTACCATAACATTTTAAGTTTTTATAACAGTTTATGCCTTTATTTTGAAAGGATTATAAAAGAGAGTGACCCGTCATTATTACAGAGTTATGTGAGAAATTCGTTAAAGCACTTGATGAAATTGGTAGAAATTGATGATTTGGATACTAAGATATCACCATCTTTCTGGAGTTACTTTATTAGCAGTTGTGATGCTATAGAACCAGATTTACAATTAAATTTCATGAAATTGCAAGAGAGATTTGTTGGAAATAATTGGATATCGAAACAGATTATATTGGAAGTTTGGAAAAAAAGGAATGAAGGATTCCATCAGGTTTGTTGGTTGGATATTGTCAAGAATTGGGATTGCGATGTCTTACTATATAGTTAATTTATAATATTTAGTTACTGGGTTTATTTATACAATATATATCAATGGGGGAAAAACATTTATGAGTATTTTTCACTATATTTACGCAAGTTAGAAACAGTGAATAAAGGTATAATGTCTTCTTCTTTTGCAACGTCCACTTCAGAATTATTAACAATTTCGTTATCAATTTTCAAAGCATAATCAACATTGATGAAGGCTATAGAAGCATTTTCCAACGAAACGATGATTTGCTTGTCATTAGCAAATAAATCAACGATATTGCTACCACATTCAATTTTTTTGAAGAAATTGAATTCCCCGTCTAACATGATAATAGTGGAAGTCTTTTCTAATACAATGGCATACTTATCTTGGAAAGCAGCCATCTTAGAGACAATTATTTCATCAACATCTTCATAAAATTGTCTCAAGTCCAATTTCTTTAATAAAGTCATACTTGACAAATCCCAGCAGCAAATGAATTCATCACCACCTCCACTCAATAATTTCAAGTCTGAGGTGACCAACGTTGTTGCAATGAAATTTGTATGTTCAAATAAGAAAGTGTCGATTATGTATGATTTAGGATAATTTGAAATCTTGATATGCTCATCTCTATCTGTTGTAATTAAATATTGGGCACCATTTTTGGTGAAATTGTTAACACTGGTCAACATGGAGACATGACCCAAGATTGGAACCAAATCATCTTTCAGAGTTTCTCCATCAAGAGAAATCTTATATACATCTCCAAATTTGTCACCTACGATCAAATTCTCATTTGCCAGATCAACTATTATTGAACAAGGTCTCTTTGATAATTCCACTCTCTTAACTAAGGATATTATCTCTACTGGATCAATTTTGAAAATGACACACAGCTTATCAGTATCGGTAGTTAAGATAACATGTGTATCAGTGACTAACAAATTCCTTATAAAATTATTGATCTTTGGCAGAGTGTTCCCAGGTTTAGGAATCTTAGGAATCTTATCAATGCCTTGCTCTTTCAACTTGCTGATTTTCTCCTGTTGTTGTTTAGCTAAGATGTATGAAGAGTCTAATTGGTCATTCCATATCTTCAATAATTTCTTTGTCTCAAGATCAAAAACTTGCAACGTCTGTTTCACAGCAACATAAAGAAGCTTATTAGATTTATCCGTGCTTGCTAATTGGAAAGGATGCTTCATATTAGGAGGAGTGATATCTACCAGATTCTCTTGATGCGATGAGATTTGAAAAATTTTTTTTTTTTTTTTTTTTTTTTATTCAAAAATTTTCTTACGTTAATTCTTAAAGATTATCTGCTTATAAGACAGTTTTGTAATTTTCTATAAACTTCTCTTTTGTCTGTTTATAGTCCACCATTTTATCTAAGTAGCTATTTGGATCATAATCAGGTATCCATTCTTTAACGAACTTCAAGTCTGGGTCAAAATTTTTAAGTTGCAAATCAGGATTGAAAACTCTGAAAAAAGGTTGACAATTGACACCGGTACTACTGACAAAACCCCAACCTCCATTATTACTACAAAAATCTCCATCGATTAATTTTGACATGAAATACTCTTCACCATATCTCCAATCAATAAGTAAGTTTTTCACTAAAAAATTGGCAACGATCATACGACATCTATTGTTCAAGTAACCATCTTTGTTCAATTTCTTCATTGACAGGTCAACAATTGGGAATCCCGTTTCACCTTGACACCATTTACGAAACTTGGCAGGGTCATTTTCCCATGACACCTTATCAGTTTTCAAATTAAAAGGTAAATTCATAACAACATGTGGGAATTCAACAACTTTGTGACGATAAAAATCTCTCCATGCCACTTCTCTAATAAAAGCTGTAGAACTTGCTTTATTTGAGTCAAATTGCTTGAAAACTTTATGGACAACCATTCTTGTAGAAATTAATCCAATATTTATATATGGACTGATGAGAGATGATTTTGCTAGATACGGGTAGTCCTTCTCATTTTCATAGTCTTTTAAATCATTTTTTATAAACTTATCGAGTCTTGCATGAACTTCATCTTCATCATCAGTATACAACGACTTCATATGCTTTAGCTCATTATCATCATCCAACTCTTGTGATGCAAGCAAGTTGAAATGATCGTCCTCGGATATTTCAACACTTGATTTGTTCTTCAATGGAGCAGTTTCAATTTTTAAAAACTTATCTTCTTCATGATAAATGTGCCTACACCAATCATTGTACCAAGGCTTGAAAACCTTAAATGGGTTCCCATTCTTTGCTTTGATCAATTCTGGTTGAACAATGCACTGGTCATGATGTAAAGTGAAATTACGTTTCTTATTGAAACCAGTTAAAATCTTATAATCTCTTCTCAATTCATCAATTTCGTATTCGAAATTTGCATAAACATTGAAAACATTATATTTGTCACATATTTCACTCAACTTATCGAAATAATTACGGTCATCTATCGAGTCTATAAGCAATGGAATATTCAATTTTTGCAATTTTTGTTGTAAATTCAATAAGCTTCTCTTGATCAAATTTATCTTGACATTACTCAACTGATGACTTTGAAAATCTTTTGGTGATGCAATATATAAAGTTATCAATGGTTTGCCCAATGACTTGGCTAACTCACTGGCTTTTACTAAACTCTTATTATCTTGAATTCTTATATCTGACCTAAACCAGTGCAAGACATAATCTCCCTCATTCAATGGCTTTCTACTGTTTTCAGATATCAGTTTTATAAGTTTCTTGTAAGGAGTTGGACTAATCCCTTCTAGCCATTCATGTGCTTTACCTATATTATCCCTTCTTATGATCTTCGTCACAGAATTTTCGATAACTTCTGTTGATTTACGTTTTGACATTTTTTTTCTAAAGGGGAAACCGCAAACTTAGAAACAAAAAAAGTTTTTTCCTAACTAAAAAAAAAGGGACGTTTTTAACTTTTATATAAAATAATGAAGAGCAATCGAACATTTTTTATACACTTCCTCCAACTCCAGCTATGAATGCACGACACCATGTAAGTGACATCCCATTGTCCAACAATCTCTTATCGAAATTCTTGTCTTTAAAGAATTGCCATGACTGTTTTGGATTGTACAATGCAAGGTTTAACATTAAGATACCTTTCCAACCATCGTTTAAACTATTGACATGGTTTGATAACAATTGCTCCCATTCTTGCTTAACAAACTCAGGATCTCTGATGAAAGAAGATATTGGGGTAATTGGTAACATGTGAATACCTTGAATGTACTCCAAATTTAGTCCGAAATATGTAGCATGATCGATCTTATTTTCAAATAAGATACCACTTACTTTATTCTTGACAATCTCAGGTGGTTGGATCTTATTATTATCTTTGAACAACATGTACATGTTCATAGCTCTTTTCATCACAGCAAGCATTAAGTTACCTCTTGCCTCCATATTTTGATCTCTTGTCACTATCCCCCATAATTTTAATCCGTATGCGAAATGGTAATCTTCAGATGAACTTTCTTCATCTTTCCCATCAAATGATGCAAATAATCCTTTAGCCCACGAGTGACCATTGAACCAATCAAAGGATCTAGATTCTGGAAATTGGTTATCCTTAACTGGGTTAGCAACATCTTTAATCAAGAAATTAATATACGTTTGGTATTTTTGCAAAAAAGACCCATCTCCAATGGTTTGATCACATAAAGCTAAAATCAGTGCCGCATGTATATGATATCCATAATGGAAATGATGATCATTGTAATGCGTATTACCGAAATCTTTGAAAATATTACCATCAAGACCCGCTGAAGATACTAGACCTTTCCAAGTGGTCTCATACACTAAAGGACATTGTTGTTTATTTGAAGTGAATCTTTCCACCGCTTGCTTAACACGAGGCAAGTATTGTTTTCCTAAATCATGGTCTTTTAATATAAATACAATGACGTATAATATTGTGCAGTACTTATCTAGGATCTTACCAGAAGAGTACATTGAATCTGTGTCTGAAATAGCACTGACGTCATCATTGATCTCTTCGATACACAGATCTCTAATTGAATTTAACAGTTGACTTGAATATTGATTCAATTGTGCACCTGGAATTGCAACCCATGGTTCAAACCTGATATCCACTGGAAGAGTCTCGTTCATGGAAAATACATTTGTAAGGTACAGTTGCATAGATCCAGCTACTGTGCTATCCATAACCAAACCTTGACAAATCTTGTTATCCATTTCTTGAGCAAATGATTCCAGATGATGAGGTAATGCAAACATAACAGTCTTATCATTTGAGCCACCTATTTGATAATTGAATTTATAATTGGCCTTATCTTGGGAAACGGAGGCACTGATCTTGCACAGTGTCGGGTATCCACCACTGCCGGCATCATACAGCTGATGGTCACCTGAACATAATTGAACTATACAATTTGAAGTCGAAGTGCCAACTATATTATTTGGGGATTGCAATTGAAACTGAGTACCCGAGACGTACATGCACCAAATCTTTTGATTGAATAAAGTGATCTTGTATTTTGTTATTCCTTGCTTGTTGAACGATCTATCTTGTTCAAAACTCAGAATTCCCACTCCGGAACCTATTTGAGGAGTTGCATTTGTATATATGCAGGTTATGAACCCCATACCTTGAACCAGTGGCACTTGTACAGAAGTTTGATTTTGGAATAAGTTGATATTACAACTGAATTTTTCACACGAGTCAAGTGACATGCTCATCGATTTATTAAATTCCTTAGCACCAATAACGAATGATTTGATACCAGCAGGATTGAAATAATATTGAGTCTCGTTGGCTTTATTTGGATTAGCACCAAATACCCGTTGTTCTCTTGCCGTGTGTGACACAGCCAACCCGAAATACTCATTTTCCTCTTCTCTATTAGTGTACCATAAAGAATATGGATGAGTCCAAATAGGTGCAGTCTGGTTTTCTAATAGCAAATTTGTGTAAAAAGAATTGGTCTCAATTGGGCTTTGAACTTGATGGCTCTTACTACTGTCTTCATAAACATATGGAGGTAGTTGAACAGGATGCTTGGCAGTTTGGAAAAATTGTGTCACATCTGGCAGATTTATTGGTGTGAATATGTTGTTCTTATCATCAATGACGAGGTTTTTCAATTGATTTGTTATCTGTGTTGATGATGATGATGATGATGGAGGAGGCATTGGTGGTCTGTCATAATTTCTCGGAGGAATTGCAGGAGAAGAAGAAGCATTTGGTGGTGGGGCACTAGGCCTGTTGTATTGGGTACCTGGAAATTGTTGTTGACCTGAGTGTTTCTTTGACTCCAATTTGTTTATCAAATGATTTACTAGTCCCATGTTTGGAGAGTATTTGATGGATTAGTACGGAAGACTTCGAGGAATTTCAGGAACATTTTCTGAATTTTTTTTTTCTGTCTGTATTTTTTTTCTTTGATTTCTTAGTGAAATAAATTCGATCTTTGAAACTCCTTACAGATCTACAAAGTGGAGGTGACTTAAATATTTCATTCCGTTAATTCGATAGGTGTATTTTAGGACAGCGAAGGTTGGGGAAGCTGGTATGAAATTCTTGGTTGCTGTCAACACAAAGCTAATGGTTCGCTTTTAAAATATACAGATAGAAATAACAATAAATCGTCGGACATGAATCTATATTAAACGAAATGTGGAGAAACCTCGTTCGATTATGACTTCATCTATCTTGAACAACAACCCGGGATGTTACTGTGTTTCCTTTAGTACTTTGCCAGTAGACCGCCCCAGATTACCCAAAACAAATAATATTTAAGCTTAAATCGGCAGCTTTTCCCCCTCCCGACCCCCCTCTTGCTGGACCCCCCCATCAAGGGGGGAAGTGTAGACATTATATACAAAGAGATCGGGAGAAGCCGTGTATACACTCTCAATAAGCGACTGGGGTAATCTCCGCAAAAGTCTTATTAAAGTACAAGAGATTCGGATGTCTGAATACCTAATATTATAGACACGGTTCCGACTGTTAAAACACCGAAAAAAAATAAATAAAATTTTTTTTGTCCATCTCTGCAAGGAAATCTTGGATAACCCCACAATTTTTTGGCTTATTGGTAGAATCTTCCGGACACCTGGGCGGACTTCTTTCATGTATTCCTTAGTTAAAACTCAAGAGTTGAAGAAAAGACTGGCTAAACCTTGTGTTATATGCGGTTATTGAAGAGAAGAGAGTATACACAACTGTTATTTAAGCTGCTTATTGACTTAGAATACAAACATGATGACATAAGACAAAATTGCTGTTTGCTTAAGTTTTCCTGAGTCGGGTACCAACTGCAAAACGGTCATGCTCCACTTTTTTTTTTAACTTTTTTTTTTTTTCTTATTATTTTTGTTGGTGCAAAGAAAAGCTTAATGTGAAAAGCTTGATTGATCTGCATAATTAGTGGTAATAGTTTGAACTCACCGAGAAATGAGAGAATCGATTTTTATATATGGGAAAATTTTTTTTGCTTCTTTTGTAGAGTATATATATATATATATGTACATCATATTATCTCCATTTATATTTATACACTCTCACGATATTAAGATAATATGAGTGAACAGTCTTCTATCGATGCCAAGATGGTATCGCTGCAATTAGAAGAACCATTAATTGCTAAACCAAAATTTGATTCTAAGACTATAGCAAGATATTGCAAGACCAGATTCACTGAATTAATACCAGCTAAGGAAAATATTGCTGCTAATAAACACTTGATGAACCCGTTCCCATCTTTGAGATTAATATCAGGTAAGCAGTGGTTGTTGATGACTTCTGGTTTCTTTGCATGGACTTGGGATGCTTTTGATTATTTCTCAGTCTCATTAAATGCCTCACAATTAGCAAAAGATTTCGACGTTAGTGTCAAGTCTATCACTTGGGGTATAACATTGGTATTAATGTTGCGTACCGTGGGTGCCGTCATCTTTGGGTTCCTTGGTGATAAATATGGTAGAAAATGGCCGTTGGTGGTCAACTTACTGTTGATGTGTATCTTGGAAATCGGTACCGGTTTCATTAAGACTTATAAACAATTTCTTGGTGTAAGGGCCTGTTTCGGTGTCATTATGGGTGGTATATTTGGTAATGCTGCTCTGACTGTCTTGGACGATTGTCCACCTGAATGTATTGGATTCATATCTGGTTGTTTCCAACAAGGTTACGCATTTGGATATTTATTACTGGTTGTTTTCACAAGACTGATTGCTGATAACACAGAAAAAAGATGGAGAGCCTTATTTTGGTTTGCCGCTGGATGTTGTTTCTTGATCACTTGTTGCAGAGCCATGTTACCTGAAACTAAAGCTTTCCATGCCAAAGTGGAATTAGCAAAATTCAGAAAACTCCATAACATTGAAGTACCAACTTTTAAACAAAAAGCTTTAATCTCATTGAAATCATATTGGTTAGTCATGATTTACATGGTTCTTATTATGGCTGGTTTCAATTTCATGTCTCATGGATCTCAAGATTTATTCCCAACTTTGTTAACAGAACAATTATCCTTCAGTGCAAATAGATCTACTGTCACCAATTGTGTTGCCAATTTGGGTGCTATAGCAGGTGGTATCCTTGTTGGTCATATCTCAAATTTTTCAGGAAGAAGATTAGCTGTTATCGTCAGTTGTATCTTTGGTGGTGCTTTAATTTATCCATGGGCTTTTATTCATAATAACGGTATCAATGCCGGTGCTTTCTTCTTACAATTTTTCGTCCAAGGTCTGTGGGGTGTTGTCCCAGTCTTGTTAAAAGAACTTTCTGATCCACTGTTCCATCTGATTGTCAGTGGTGTTGCATATCAATTAGGTAATTTGGCTTCTTCAGCTTCCTCCACTATAGAATCCACTATTGGTGAGCAATTCCCAATAAAAAACAAAGAGGGAAAACAAATCTATGATTATGGTAAAGTTATGGCTATCTTCATGGGTTGTGTCTTTGCATATGTCTTATTAGTTACATTGGCTGGTCCAGAAAATAGTCCAATTAGTAGGAAAAATCACTCAATCCACGAAGAACACGAATTACAAAACCATATTGAACCACAATCTATCGAAATGGACGAAGAAAATAGATTCGATAGCGAAGGTAGTGCTAATAGCACAGCAGGATTGAAATCAAGAACTCAGCATTTAGAAGTCTTTGATAGAGAAACTGCTGGAAGAAGTTAAGTTTTATATATTCATTTTTTTACGGAAAGTTTGTACGGTCTATTTATTATAGTATTCTCATTATATGATTTATTTATCTTTAAACATTTTGTAATCAAAATCTGCTGAGAACTTCTAACTTCACTAATTTAAAACTATTAAAAACTCTTCCAAAAAAATTCCTCTCTTTAATGTGCCGTATTTGAACACTTTGCAAGACCCTTTTATTTTGTTGGTAAAAGTTTTCATAATATTTAATCTCCGCATTCAATTCAAAGATTTCCTTTTCAAGTAACGTCTTATTCACCAATTGTAAATGCTTCAACTTGGCACAAGCTAACGTGTCGCTGCTAAAGTCTCTTTGTAGTGCTGCTATTATTTGCAAATTCTTAAGAAAACCAATTATCTTATAACTAAGATCACACTTTCTTGTTACCAAGTGGTACCGTATTGTAAAATTTCTCAATAATTGCTCTTTAAATATATCCCTGTGGAAATTGGACTTATTTCTCAACATAGGGCAATGATGAAACTTTTGTTCGAGCTCAACATACTCTATTTGTAAATTTGTGTACTTCTTTAGCTGTTTAACATGCCTTGACTTTGTAGACGTAATAAGCTCATCCAAAATTGATTGATCCTTAGAAAGATGAAGTCTCGTTAAATATTCAATATCAGAGTCAATCATCAAATTCATATATGTATATAAATGTTCTTTTTTTCAATTAAAGAGTGATATAAAATCTTATACTTCGGTTCAACAGACCAGAAAAAAAAATAATATCTTTTTGTTCTGAACCTACACCCCAGATGGAGTTGTAGCACCTTCATCATTATCAGATAAACTATCTAACTCAAATTCATTATGTACAGCCTGGTACTCGCCACCAACATTGATCATCCCGTCTTCTGTTGCTCCAACTAATCTCAAGTACAATTCAATTAATAACAAAAACCAGAGAAAAATCAAAGATGCAGCACTGGTAAGAACTAAGATATATGCAGAATGGTCTGATCCTAATCTGTTAACTAACTGTAATTGTTCTTCTGTGGCACCCATAAACAAAATACCTGATTCCACTAAGGCAAATGAAGGTAAGTATTGGAACGAGATAATTTTCCCTGGGAAAGCCCTTTCATCTTTTAATAAAAAGGCAATTTCAATAATTCTTGTGACACCACCACCTATCAACAGAAGACCAAACATTGCGTGAACTTTTGTAGAAATTTCTAAATGTTGAGAATGTTCTGACATTGAGTAACCTGTAAACATCAATACCAAGGCTGGAATAAAACTTCTTCTACCACCACGACTTAAGTACATACCTAAGAGACCCATAGACCACCATATAATGCCCATAGATGTATGTTGATAGTCACCCATTGACCAGGCTTCACGACCCCATCTATGCTCAGTCCATGTATTAACGAACCCCCAAACGGTGATTACGATAGAGTCAAACATTTCTGGACTCTGGTTGGTACCTGTACCATTTCTGAGCCAAGGGACAACTAATAATAAGACGTAGTAGAAACCATATGCAATAAACGACGATCCCATTATTCCATGTGCCAAACATTGACCGGTATGTTTCCCATAACAGAAACCAAATAATGCCACAGGTGCTAGACATACTTTGACCCATCCAGTTAAAGTTACTAGCACAGATAAAATTCTATGTACTACAAGTAACACCTTTGAACCAATTCTAGCAACCCATTTAGTCTTGAAATCATCATCCAATAACATATCTTTACTACCGTTTGTCAAACTTCCGATGAAAACTGTAAAGATAAGTAAGAAGGCCAAGAACCAGGCAGTACCTCTTGAAGTCTTATTCTCATGATCATCCATATCTGGGAATCTCAACAATATCAGTTCTATGGTTGCATATATAGCTGAAATAACTTGCAAAGAAGTAGATGATCCATGCCTATTAGCAAATGATAAAATTGCCGATACAGACGGAATTAAAAACAAGAAAAGCACAGAAAGTAACCAATGGAACGTCTTTGGACCTGCTTTGATCCCCTCCATGTTTACAGGATCAGGATTGGACATGTCCATATCAGATTCTGATATCACTGTTGTCACAAATATTGTCAAAAACAATATTGAATGGAGCAATACGGAAGTATATCTGCCCATTTCGATCAATTTTTTTTTAAAATCTTCAACAGAATATTTCCAAACAGAACCAAATAATTTGGTAATCCATATAAAGTATCCAACACAATAAAACTTTCAATAGTTGAATGTGAAATGTACAATTGATAAATTAAAAATATCCAATATATCTCGGCTCTTTCGCAGTGATTTTTTTTGGAAAATCAAAAAAAAAAAAAAAAAAAAAAACTTGACTAATTTCAACAGGGGCTGGCAGGAAATGTTAAAGCAGATTATCTTTTGGAAATTTTAAATATATTCTAAAAACTATACCGATCTAATAATCATTTGTTAGAGGAGATTCTGAACATCTCATCGGACTCTTCTTCACCGTTGAAAGAGTTGAACAATCTTTCTCTTTCTTCATCGTCTTTTATCTCGTATTTTTTACTGTAATTTTCATTTTTTTTCAGCAGTGTACTATTGCTATCATCACTTTTAGTGTTTTCATCATTATTATCCTGTCCATCTTTAGCATTTGGTGGTGGTGGTGTTGGTTGTGATAATTCTTCTTCGTCAGATATTTCAAAAGAGTTTTCTGATCTCTCGAATGGGTTGTTAATGTATCTGTTGTCTCTATCGTAGAAACTTGCATCGTCGGTAGTGTTATCATCTTCAGTGTCAAAATCATCTTCTGGTTCAATGATATCAAACTCATATTCATCTCTTCTTCTACGACGTCTGTTCTTATTTGTTACTGTTTTCATTATTGCCACAATGATAACAAATCCAACAATTAACAAAAATAAGAAATATTCTGAGTAATGATTGAATTTACTGGATTTGTTTGCTCCTTCTTCATTATTATATTGATCATCCAAGGAGTCAGAGTCAGATCCTTTGTTGGAATCTACCGGTGTCTTGGTTTCTGTAGCTTCTGCTGTAGAGGAAGTAGTCTCTATAGTAGTAGTTGGAGCAGTAGTAGTGGTGGCTAGTTCAGGAGGTGTAGTTGTATGTGGAGTGTTTACACCGAGAGACTTCGACATTGATGTAGTCTCTGGTTTGTCATTTTCATGCCCGGGTAGTGGGAATTTCTTAGCCCTCTTTGCATCAATGGTGGCACCAAAAAATTTCAACTGCCAATTTCTCAATGTAAATTCATTATCATCTCTACCTGTGATTTCCAACTTCCAATCGCCTACACCGTTCTCACCCCAATGAGCAACACTCATGAATGTCCAGTCATGGAAACCATCTTTTGCATTGTCAAAATCCCTGAATGGAGCCAACTCAGATACCATACCTGATGGTGATGTTAACAAGAATTTGACTTTACCTCTAGATTGAGAGTCAACATTCACAGTAACGGTAATATGTTCAATTTTATCAAAATTATCATTCGTCAACTCTTCTGCAGTAACAGAATATGAATCAGTGATGGTTTCAGTTCCCTTTGCGTGCTTGTTAACATCTCTTATATCAAAGTAGTGCCATGCCTGTGGATTGACGTTTTCCCAACGCTTAGCCAACTCAACTATCAGATATGCATCAATCTTACCATATCCATACTTATGTGAATAACGTTTTCCCATCAGACCTTCTTGCCACATACCATCAGAATTTTCAACTTCAATGGTACTTAAGACAGAAATGTATTGTACATCTCTCCAAGTCAAATCAGGATTGGCTTCCAAGACCAATGAGTAAACGCCTGCAGCCAAAGGTGCAGCTGCAGATGTTCCACCATGATTGTCTGTACATTTACCATGGAAATCCCCTGTGTTGATATGCTCACCAGATCCTGAAGAGTATGTGGTGACCAAAACTGCGGAGCATGCTTCTGAATATGGTGGGTGCAATCCTTTATGATCTATAGCACCAACAGTGATAGAATAAATACTATTTGTGTAACCATCAAAATTACAATTATCCCCGTGAAAGCCACCATTTCCACTAGCAAACACATAAAGTGCTCCTTTACCATCTCTTCCATCTTGAACACCTTGTACCATTGCACTTTTAACTATTAAGTCAGGTGCCTGCATCGATTTTCCATCATCTGGAGGTCCCCAAGAGCAAGAATAGATATCATTTACATCCATTCCGTAAAGCAATGAAGCTGCTTCATCTTCCGAAGTTATTTGGCCACTTAAAATTCTTATACCAGCAACTTTTGCATTATAAGCAACTCCAATACCACAGAAATCATTTCCCTTTTCTGCTGCAATTTCAGAAGCACACCTTGTTCCGTGATAATCATCGTTTAACCTCGGTTTAGGTAACTTTGTGTTATCATTAAAATCCCAAGAGCCTTCTTTCGAGAAAGCCCTTTGCAAATCTAAACTTTCATAATCCAACCCGTCATCAACTATGGCGACTGTTACACCTTCCCCTGTTATTCCATTATACCATACTCCAGAGACATTTAAATCGTGTCCCGGATATGCTGTATTGATAAGATGCCATTGTTTTGGGAAAAGTGGATCATCTATTCCTAATCTCTTGGTGGCTTCAGCCAATGGCAGATTTGCCTTATCATTCGAGAGATCAACAAGGGGCACAGGTGCTCTTCTCTGTATTTGCTTTGGTGGTAACAAATGTAATGAATGCAAACCGGAATCAATCAATTTGTCATATAAATTTTCATCTCGTTTCATCATTTTATAATTGTTACTATTTATATTCCCCAAGATCGAAGCATAATCATGAGCTTTATTGACTGAAAAAACATAATGATTATTAAGTCCTCTAGCCTTATGCTCATATTCAAAATCAGGAAATTTCTTTACGAACTCAGTCACATCCACATCTTCCTTGAGTTCTAATGAGAAATAATCTTTGGTGTTGAAATCTCTGTTAGGAATACGAAACAGAGATGATACCACTAACGATTGTAGTAATAGTATCAACACTTTAAGATTCATTTTAGCGAATATCAAATTAGGAATTGGAAAAACAGCAACAGCAAACTAGTCTATGGAGTATATATAATACGTTGGATGCTGTTTCAAGTTGACACAATTCTTTCAATTTCTCTTTGGTGTTATTTTTTTTTTCTTTTAATTTTTTTATTATTTTTTTTCTTTGATGAGATTCGTTTGATTTAGTACTGTAAGATTACTATATATATACATATCTATACTGATTTAACCATGTTATCTGAAGCCAGATCACTTTCTAAGACGACATGCTCTTCAGTAACTGAGTCTAATTGTAACATTCCAAACCACTCACGTTCTTGATCTGTAAATACATCGAAATAATCAAATTCATCTAATTGTCCAACACTTTCACCCACAGGCCAAATTTTGTTGAATACGAAATATAATACGAAACTGATAACGAAATTGAATAGCCAACTTCCTTCAAGTAAATGATTCCAGCCATCAGGGATAATGATATTTTCATTCGCTGAAGCGGCTAATCCCGGTAAAGACCATACAAATCCCAAGACCCAAGCTGCAATGGCCCTGAAGTTGAATTGATGGAAATAATGATAACAGTTATCTGTACTATCATCATACAAGTCTTTCAATCTCAATTTTCTTCCTCTCATTACCCAGTAGTCACATATCATAATAGCTATTAATGGAGTCATGAACACAGAGAATGATGAAAGAACGGTGACAAATGTAGAGGAAGTATTATACATCAACCATGGTTGACAGGCCCATGATAACAACAACGTTAGATATGCTCCTCTCTTGATATTAATAAATTTGGGAAAGATACCTGAAAGATCCATTCCACCAGAAAATGCGTCACCTAATACACAGTAAACCAATTGGGAGTAAACAAATGCTAGACCAGCAAAGAAAGCTCCAGCTCTAGCTTTTGCAGAATAATTATCCTGCAACCATAGTGTAATGATCTCATTAGGCATCCAGTAGTCTGTATCATACTTTCCTTGCATAGCTGAGCCTGCAATTATACCCATAAGAGGGAAGACTAAACCGAAAACATTATATGAGATATGAATACTCAAATGTGGACTTCTTCTTGTCTTTGCAAATCTCGAATAGTCATTTTGATTTGCAATAGTGTTTGTCATAGCTCCGAAAAAAGATGAGATACCGTTAAGCCATGCCCAAAATTTTGCAGAACCTGATAAAGTGGTCTTTTGATGCATTAATGGGCCATTCCCACCAGCATCATGAACTGCCCAGCTTATGATTCCCAAAGCAGCCAGGAAAGTGACAACAGAACACAGAATAGTATGTTTCCCTAATTTTTCAGGCTTAATGTTGAAGAAAAATGCACAAATTACCAAAAATACACAAAATCCGATCAATTCTTGAGATGTCATATATAATGACTCTGGTAATGTATTTGGCAAGTTCAAATAATGAGGACTCAAAGCTGAAAGGCAGCAGTTAAGACACAAACCAGCAGCAAAAGCATCATTCGAAAACCAAACAATACTGATAATGATTCTCGTTAGCATTGGAATTATTGAACCAAACTTATTTCCAAAAATGATTCGTTGAGTCATTGAGAACCCTATATGGAAATCAGTACCACTTTGGGAACATATGGTTGCTAATGTTGTGGCCAACAAGTTGGACACCACCATAATACCAATACAGTTTGGCACATTCAACCCTAATGACAACAACGACGAACCAGCGGTCCATTGAGCATAACAAATCCCATTTAAAGCCCAAAATCCAAAAAATGAAGGCCATGCCCACAATCTCCGTGAGACTGGCATAGGTACTAAATCCTTATTGGCATTATTATCTGAGTCTTCCAAAAGAACTAAAGTTTTCCATCTAGATGGCTTCATCTTCCAAAAAATACCTGACAATCACACTGTTGTTGAATTATAATCTCATCTCTTTTATGACTTGGGAATTTTTTCCTCTTCTGAATTTTTTTTTTTTCAGTTCAGGCCATCGGCTAAAAAGATAAGGCTGATGTCCGCCGCCGGTTCTGCTTGCATGCGTTCCCTGCAAAGGGGGACAATAACACACTGATCAAGTATTAAAGACCAATTCACCTCAGATGGCAGTTGATTAAAGTGGATCTAAGAACTTCTCAATTATTTCCAATCTGGGACAGACCAAATTAGAGGCACCCTCCTCCTCCAAGTTGTCGTGTGCGAAATGCACCTGGTGGTAATAACTTTTTTGCTTATCTCGGTGCTAACACTTACATCAGCCATTTCGCAAGTTGTACTATCACTATTGTTCTTAATTATATTCAAAAGGAACTGTTCCAATAATTTATATGTGTAATAGTTGACATCTTTGTAAGCTTTTAGTTGCTCTTAAGTGAGTAGCTTCTTTTTTCTTTGAAAGCAAAAAAAAAAAAAAAAATCAAAAAATGTGGAGAAAACTTGCAACAGATTATAGATCAATTATTCACCAACAAGATACCAGTAATGACTGAACAGACAAAATTTATATTTTATGACTTATCATCAATCTATGATCCTCAATTTTGGTCACCAAATACGGGAAAAATTCGTTGCTTGCTCAACTATCTTGGGGTGAAATATGAATTACAATTCTTAAAATACCCAGACATTGCTCCCGTGTTACGCGAGAAAGGGGTTCCAAAATGGAGTTCTGATGAGATGTACACAGATTATACTTTACCTGCTATGGGGTTTGTTGATAAGGATGGAATTGAAACGACAGTTATGGGGGATTTCAATATAATTGAAAAATTGCTTCAAATTTTGCCTGAATGCTATGATAAGATATATCAAGGTGAGGAGGATTTCGAAAGAAATTCCGAGAAATATAGAACTGCTGTATTGGATAAGATGGTTTTCTATCTCAATGGGCCATTTATATTTAATGCGATGAATGATGATGAGTGTAAGAATTTTTATCAAACGACAAGAAAGGCTAGAAATGCAGGTGATATGCTTGAGATGCAAAAATTACCAACCACTGAGATACTTCTTAAAGCACAAGAATATGTGAAAGAATTGGAGACATTTGAGAAGTTTTTCAAATTTTGTGAAGATGAAAAATTTGATCTTTCAAAATTTAAACCTCAAATTGACAAATTTTTAGCTAATGAAGCACCATTTTTCAGAAATAATAAAGCACCAACTTATTTTGATTTCATGCTTTTTGGACAAATTTACTGGTCGGAATTGGCAATTAAAAGTGGTTGCCCAAGATATGATTTATTGAAAAATGAAAATTTGCAAAACTGGTATGAAAGAATGCAAGAGTACAATTATTGAGAAAAAAAAAAAAAAAAAATTTCAAACAGGGAAGTTACCTTCAATATGTTTAAGCAAATACAATCCATGAAATATATATCATATAAATGAAAGCAAAATAATAAAAAATATATAACATAACCTACATAAAACAAAGTCTCTTTTTTTATAATTTAAACCCATTAATTTTTATAATCACTAAAATCATTTTTCACTTGAATATTCATCAGTACGTTCAACATCCGATCCAGATTTGAAAACGGCATCTCTTACATCTGGATTAGATTTGGCAACGGCAATTTTCAATTCTTCTGGTTCTTCATCCAACAAATCTAATTGGAAAGGTTTAATACCTAATTTAGCACATTCTTCATCGGTAAAAGTCTTGCAATAATCGTAATCATCTAATTCTCCGGCACCTTGTAAAGGCCAAATTTTGCAAAAAGAGTAGTACAATGCAAAACTTATAACAAAACCAAAGACACAATTACCATCGTAGTAATGCATCCAACCTGATGGTAATGTTATGGAAAGATTTGCCGAAGCAGCCAAACCTGGAACCCCCCATACAAAACCTAAGATCCATGCTACAATGGCCCTTAAATTGAATTGTTTTAAATAATAATAACAACCAGATGGGTCATTTGCATATAAATCTTTCAATTTCAATTTCCGGCCCCTAATGACCCAATAGTCGCATATCATAATTGCAATTAATGGTGACATGAATACGGAAAACGAAGACATGACAGTGACAAATGTCGAAGATGTATTATAAATCAACCAAGGTTGTACAACCCATGACAATAACAATGTCAAAAATGCACCTCTTCTTATATTGATGAATCTTGGAAACAAACCGGAAAAATCCATACCACCAGCGAATGCATTACCCATAACATTGTAAACTATTTGCGAGTAAGTGAAAGCCAGACCAGCAAAGAAAGCACCGGCTCTGGCTTTTGGTGAGTAGTCATTTTGCATCCATAACATGATGATATCGTTTGGCATCCAATATTCTTCATCGTAAACACCTTTTAAAGCTGATGCGGTAATGATACCCATTAATGGTATAATTAAATCAGAAACGTTTAAACAAACCAAAGTACTAATAATCTGAGATCTTGGAGTCTTTGAGAATCTTGTATAATCATTTTGATTAGCAATGGCAGCAGTCAAGGAACCATAAAATGAACTAATACCGTATAACCAAGCCCAACCAGTCAGTGACGAGGACAATGTAATCTTAGTATGCATTAAAGGTCCATTACCCCCTGCAAATGTAACTGCCCAACTCACGATACCCAATGAGACAAAAAAAGTGACAAATGAGCAGATGACCAAATGCTTACCAAGATGTTCTGGTTTAACCAACAACAAAAATGAACAAATGATCAAATACAATACAAACCCACATAACTCTTGTGATGTCATATTGACGGATTCCGGGAAAGTGTTAGCCAAATGCAAATAGTGATGACTTAACGAAGATAAGACACAGTTAAGACATAATCCACCGATCCACAGAGTACTGGCAAACCATACGATACTCAATATGATTCTAACAATGATTGGAATAACAGCACCTAATCGATTACCAAAGATGACTCTTTGAGTCATCGAATAACCAATGTGGAAATCAGCACCACTTTGACCATTAATAACAGCAACCACTGATATTAAGAGGTTTGCAATAACAATGATCCCCATTGTATGCCCAACATTTAAACCCAAGGATAAAAGTGAAGAAGCTGCAGTCCAAGATGAAAGGCATAATCCATTCATCGACCAGTAACCTGCATAACCTTTCCACGACCATAACCTACGTGAAGGAGGCATAGGAATTAAATCTTTGTTAGCCAAAGCATCTGATTCTTGCAAGATCACAATATCTTTTAATTTCAGAAGAGCCCCCATTATTTTTTCTTGTTAAATTAATGAATAATACTTGGAAAGACCCCAATTATTATATATATATATTTTTTTAACAAAAAAAAAAAAAAAAAAAATTATTTTCCTTCAAAAGAGAGAAAAAAAAAAAAAAGTGATAGAGAGTTTTTAGAAGTATTAATTCTAAATTTCTCTTAATAATAAATTTCAACAGTTGCTATTCCCACTGAAATTTGGCACAGTTTACTTAAACAATTTAAATATATAAACACGTATTCTTGTATAAAATACAAGGATTTGCTACTTGTTAGCGCTTCTAATGATATATATATATATATACTAAGCGGAAATCTGTATGTAGTGGATGGATCAGCTGTTTGTGTATCGGTCGGCCAACGGGTACGTATTACTAGTTTGCAAAAAAAGGATCTCAGATAAGATAAACAATAAAGATTACTGGGTCTGCTTGCGTCCTGATTGGAAGAGTACCATTTTACCCGTGTAGTAGTAGTGTCAAGGTTGTTGTGTCTTCTTCTCCTCCTCTTCCCTTAAAGACAGAGACAGCCCCTGTCGTAATATATTCCCAAAAGGGTTAATGCCCACTCGGCGTCATTTTTGCCCAAAGAGGGCTCAAATGAGATGAGCTTTAAAAGTAAAGAAGAAGAAAATCAAAAAATTTAAAAAAACACTTATCCGATTTCATTTGTTAATCTATTCAAATATGTATATCTTTATTTGAATTTTTATTTATATATATGCTATAAGTTTGGTGGTGGTTCTTCTTTCAACTTTTTTTTTTTTTTTTCCACTTTCGAACTTTACTCTATTTGCATTTTGTGTCTCGAATCTCAATATATACAAAATATATGTATAAATGACAATATCAAAGAAATATCTCATTGGTATCGATGTTGGAGGTACCAACACCGATTCTGTATTATTGGATCCAAGAAAAACAGGTGAAGAAGATCACGGAATTATTTCATGGAATAAATCGGTAACTACTCCAGATGTCTCCGATGGTATACAGGCTGCTATTGCCAAATTATTCGAAAATGGTAATGACGACAAAATGAAAGAAGTCATGTCTGTTACCATTGGTACCACTCATTTTATTAATGCTGTTATTGAACAAGATAAAGCAAGATTAGAACCTGTTGCCGTATTACGTCTTTGCTCCGCATATTCAAGGGATTCTCCTCCATTTTGTGATTTCCCTGAAGGTTTGGCCCTGGTTTGTAAAGGTTATATTGGTTATTGTCAAGGTGGTTTACAAGTTGATGGTCAAGTCATCAATGATTTAGACGAAGAAGAAATTCGTAATCATTGTAAAGAAATTAGAAAATTAAACATCAATTCAATTGCTGTTGTTGGTATATTCTCTATGATGAGTGATGAACAAGAAAGACAAGCTGAAAAAATCATCTTGCAAGAAATCCCAGGTGCTGATGTTGTCTTATCTCATGAAATCTCGGGTATCGGGTTCTTGGAAAGAGAAAGTGCCACCATATTGAATGCCTCAATTAAATCTTTTGCCAAAAAAATCTTGACTTCTTTCAATTTAGCTGTGAGAAGATTCGGTTTAAATTGTCCTGTCTTGTTGACTCAAAATGATGGTACCGTGCTCACTACACAGGAAGCCATGAAGACTCCAATTCGTACTTTCTCCTCAGGTGCCACAAACTCAATGAGAGGTGCTGGATTCTTATGTGCATCACACCCACTGGTACAAGGTCATAACGTCTTGGTTGTCGATGTTGGAGGGACTACTTCAGATGTTGGTATGTTATTAAATACAGGATTTCCAAGACAAAGCTCCACTTATTCTATCATTGGAGGTGTCCGTATGAATTTCTCGATGCCACATGTTCAAAGTATTGGACTTGGTGGTGGATCCATAGTTAGAGGAGATGAACAAACGGGGCTCACAATTGGTCCAGATTCTGTTGGTGCTGATATTGTCACAAAGAGTTTAGTGTTTGGTGGTGATGTGGTCACCACTACTGATGTCACTATCTCTCAATTCACTGAAGACTCTGAAGATTTTGATAAAGATGTTTATGAGATTGGTGATGTCACTAAAGTTCATTCTAAATTCTCAAAATCTTACAAGAATCAATTCACCACTGTATTGAAAAGAAATTTAGAAAAAATTCTTGACAAGATGAGAACATCACCTGAACCAATTGCCGTCATCTTAGTTGGTGGTGGTTCATTTATTGCCCCAACAGAATTAGAAGGTGCCTCAGTAGTTTTGAGACCTCCATTTTTCCAAGTTGCTAATGCCATTGGTTCAGCATTACCAAAAATCTCACACACCATATTGAGAATGAAATCTATTGATAATGCCAAGGAGAGAGATCTGTATTCAAATGAAATCATTCAAGAAGCCAAAGAGCTGTTACTTGCTAAAGGTGTTATGGAAAGTTCCATCGATGTTGTTGCTGTTTTCAATGAACCTATCCCATATGCTGACAAGATTTACAAATTTGAAGTCAAAGTTGTTGGTGAAGTTGATTACGACAACGTAATTGATTCGATGTCATTACAAGACACTTCGTCAGTTGATATCGAAACGATTAATGAAATCCACAAGAATTCCCTGTTAAAGGAAACTAAGAAATACGAAGAAGCTATTGAAATAGATCACGAAAATTATGTTCCATTTGTTAATGCTAATAGAGAATGGATATTGTCTGAAACAGATTTGGAATATATCGTTATTGGTGCGTATATCTTAGGTTGTGGTGGTGGTGGTGACCCACATGGAAGTCACATAGTCTTGAGAGAGTTACTTAGGCGTGGTGAAACAGTTAGATTAGTGACAATCGATGATGTCAAGAAATATTGTAAAGATGAAGGAACCATTTTAAATGTTGGGTATTGTGGATCACCTTCAATCTCTGGTGAAAAACTTCATGGACCAGAATTACTGCAGTCTGTCGAGTTGATGTCAAGATGGTTGAACAAGAAACCTGATGCCGTTTTCCCTTTTGAAATTGGAGGAGATAATGGTTTACAGGGTATGATTGCAGGCGCATCCGGTGCATTAAATATCCCTGTTGTTGATGCAGATCTTATGGGACGTCTGATGGCATGCATTTTCCAAACACTTCCTTCTGTTTTCAGTCCAACTTTGAATGCCTTCTCACTTACAGCTTGTGTTGATGGTAATGGTAACTCTATGTTATTGACTTCCACCAAGAATGACTATTTCACTGAAACTATTCAAAGAGATGCTTTCAATTATCATGGTGTTCAATTTGCCTTCTGTGATCCTCCTATGACTTCTCAAGATATGGTACAACAAACAGTCCACAATGTTCACTCGTTATCTTGGAGAATTGGAAGAGCTGTGAAGATTGCAAGAAGTAAAGCAGAGATCGAGTCATTACCTGAGAGAATTATTCAAAGCATTGGAGGTTCTAAGACTGCAAAATGTCTTTTCAAAGGTAAAATTGTCAAAATTGATAAGAAAATTGAAAGAGGTTATACATATGGTGAATGTTATTTCCAAAGTACCACTGAAGATAATAAATTCTACAAATTTCTTTTCAAAAATGAAAATGTCGTTTGTTACGTTGCCAACGATATTGAAATGACTGACGCAAAAGTCATTTGCTCTGTTCCTGATCTTTTCACTGCGATTGATGCCGATACTGGTGAAGCCATTGGTACTCAAGATTACAGATACGGTATCCAATGTTTTGTATTGGCAATAAGTCCAAGTACACAATGGACTCATACTGAAAATGGTATGAAATTTGGTGGACCGGCCTCTTTTGGACCACTTTTCGAAGGAATTGAATATAATCCAATTGGAGAATACATCAAACCAGTTTCTATTATTGATGAATTTGCTCCAAAACAATAAAACAAAAAAAAAAAAAAATTTCAATAACATTCGCTTATAGCTCTACTGCATTTTTTTAATACTGCATTGTTTTTAATTCTATAATTTTTATCTAATGATATGACTATACCAAAATACGTAGTTGAAAACGATTACTCTTTTTTGAAATACTCATCTTTCCAGACAGTGGTATCTTTATGTAACAGTTTAGCACCAGGATAAAGTTCAAACATTTCTTGTGTAGATTCAGGAAATTCCCATCTTCTTCCTGGCCATTCTTTTTCATTTATAGGCTCATCTTGTAAAATTTGTGCAATTTCCTCGTTCAGTTTCCAAACTCTGATCAAATTGGCACCTATTAAACCTCTAATTTGTTCATCAGTGGCCCCACGTTCCATACATTTGTAAATCAAAGAAGGATATTTAGAAACATCTTCTAACCCGTCAGTGACTCTTTCGATACCATCAAAATCAGCACCAAAACCTACATGTTCCCAACCTGCCACTTTAGCAATATGGAAAATGTGATTAACAGCATCATCAATATCGGCAGTTCCTTCATCATTTGAAGTGATGAAACCTGGGAAAAAATTCACTTGTACAACACCATTGTTCTCTTTAACCATTTGTAAGACATCATCTCTGACATTTCTTTCATGATGAGTTAATTCCCATGCTGAGGAATGCGAAAAAATTACCGGTGATTTAGTGATTTTCAAGACATCAACCATTGTCTTATAACTAACATGTGATAAATCAACTAACATACCCAATCTGTTCATCTCTTTTACACATGTGACACCATGCTCAGTAAGCCCATTATAACTGGCAGCCGTCAGAAATGGGTTATCACAATTATGTGTTAAAGTGATATAACGAACACCAAGTTTGAAATACTGTCTTAATACGGCTAATGAAGTATCACACTGATGTAAACCTTCTACCCCTAATGCAATACCTATTTTACCATCTTTATGATAAGCGTCTAAAGCTTGTTGAGCAGTTTCAACAAATTTCAAATCTTTTGAATACTCATTCACCACTCTAAATGTAACGTCGATTTGCTCTAAAGTATCTCTCACCATAGTGTTCTTTAAATTGAAGTCCTGGTATAAATAGTTCTCCTCAGGACAATCCAAGAAGCAACTGAAAAACTGGATACCAATCATTCCTTCCTTCAATTTAGGCAAATCTGTATGTGAAGTCAATCTGTTGGTGAACTTGAATTTATCATTATTAGAATGAAGTTCGTTATGTAACTGGGTCCTTAACAAATATGGGAAGTCATTATGCGTATCTATAATAGGAGTCTCCTTGACAAGATTGGACAATCTCTCCACATATTTCTTAGCTGGTGCCATTCTCTTGAGCATTAACAGATGCACTTCTTCTTACTTTTCAAACCTTTGTGAATATTTTCTTCAACAAGGTGATAATGACATCGTGCATCAAATATCAAAAAATATCGGTATACTTGCCAAAAGCAAAAAAAAAAAAAATTTATCACAAAAAAAAAAAAAAAAAAAAACCCCAAGACAAAATAATAATTTGGAACGGAATTATAGGAATTTTACCTTAAAACAGAAGGAGTTGTCTTTTATCAGAGGGATCATCCAAAAAAATGAGTACCAAGTACAGGAAGTCAGGGTGTTCTTCTTGTAAGAAGTCGCATAAGAAGTGCGATGAGCAAAAACCCAGATGCTCTTATTGTCTGAGAAGAAATTTAGTATGTGATTATGGCTCATTGTTTGTATTATTTAATAATGAAACACCTCAGGATAAACCAAAACAGAAAAAGCAAATACAATCACCCCCAAAAACGACATCTACGTCTCCGTCATCTGCATCATCTGTTCCTAATGACATTCCATTCACAGCTTCAGTACCTCCATTGATTCACACCAAACCATTAACGCAAACTCCCCCACAATCTCATGCTAATACATTAATGGAACAAGGACCGTTGGGACCCATCCCAACTAATTTTGATGAATTGCTGGATTTCGACATTGATTTGAAATATCTTGATAGCATATTGGCTGATGAACAAAGACTGATTACCCCAATTATACCTACGGAAAATGTGGCTTCTTCTAAGATGGTATTTGATTGGGATGCTATTTCACCAGAAGATTTATCAAAACTTATCGAGTTGAATGATCCATTTTTGAAGTATCCAAATTTACTGTACGACGATCCAAAAGTTTCTGAATTTTTCCACACTTTTTTCAGACAGTCTAAATGTGTCGGTAATTATATTTATGCTCCTAGTCCAAAAGATAATGTTCTTGTGAATTGGATGGAACTGTTAGAACCATCTTATCCAATTTTATCAGACGTTGTGTATGTGATGAGTTCATATGTGATATCTATCTTAAGACCACAAGATCAACATTGGATTCAAATTAAGAATGACTATTTGAAAAAATGTATCAATTTACTTATTCATAACATCAATTCTCATCATCCTTTTGAATTGGTTAGTTTACTAACAGTTGTGATACTTTTCTACTCTGTGGATACTTCAACAACAGCAAACACTTGGAGAAAACATTTAGCTTGTGCTTTTGCCTTAATTCAAAGATTTGACTCATTTTTTCCATCAAAAGAAGCGGTTGCATCTATGTACGACCCTGAATTAACAGACATTGCCTTTAACTTATACCATTTCTTAAAAGAAAATTTCTTATATGCTGAATGTGTTGCATGGATTTCATCACCAGGTGGTGGTATACTGAAATCTTTACCAGAGATTGATACTTTGTTTTCCAAAAATAGTTACTGTGAACCAATATTAGTTGATCATTTAGTCTTGGTGAAAGGTTCTTCCAAATATGTTACTACAGTTTTCGATAAAGTTATCAGAATCATTATTGATTTAAAATCCAAATATAATATCAACATTTCTGGATCCAACTGTATATTTACCACCATACCAAATGACAACTATTATCAAACAGGTGTTGCATTGATAGAAGAATTGTCAGATATCGAGTATAAGAATTTGGATTTAACATCCATTGGAGATACAAATTTGAGAACTACTTTGAGGTATTCAAACAGGGCATTTGTACTAGCTTTAAAATTGTTCATAATGGTGACACTTTTAAAAGAACCAATTTATTCACCTAGAATACAAGAACTTTGTCAGATGATCGCAGACTGTCTGCAAAATATGCCTTATGCCGCTTCTCAAAGTGTTGGTATTCATTGGCCAATGTTTATTGCTGCCTTGTGTAGTCAACCTGGTCCAGTGAGACAAACTTTTATCACACATTTAACTGATATCGTTAATAGAGGTATGACAGTGGCAACATATACTTTACAACGATTGAATCTTGCTTGGGCCTGCTTATCTAAAGGAGAATACTTCGATGAAACCCCATATGATCACATTACCTTTTAGTTCATTTCTTTAATTCAGTTTACTCTAATGTTTTTTTTTTTTTTTTACTTTTAAAAATTTCTTTATTCCATATAATACCCTAAGAAACACATAAATCCCACCCAAATTCTTCAACAATACTGGTCCAATCAATATATTTTTCTCCGGTTTCATTTCGTGACCAAACTTCGTCCAATATCTTTTTGACTAACTTAAAATTCATCACTGGGAAATGCGAAATCATATACTCAAATCTCTTGGACATAACAAATCTATCAAGTTTACTTGTACACTGAAATCCGGCAACTAATAATGGGAAACACAACGAGGCCTGTACTTTTGAACCAATAAGGATATCCAAACAATTTGTCAAGTTGTACAACAATCTTTGCATATCAGGGGATCTAGGAGCTCTTTTCAATACTAACATTCTGAGATACAACTGTGCCGTCAACTGGTACGACTCAAATAAAGTCAAATGCAATTCCAATTCCAGTTCATTGTTCAAATAAGACAAGGCGATATCATTAGGTTTAGAGTTTGTTATTTTCTTATCGAGTCTGGTGAACTCAGCTTCCATCCTGTTATAAAACTCGTATTTTTTTTGTTTTATTGAAATACATTCAAAATTTGTGATCATATAACTCGTGTCTTGTCTAGAATCAAATCCTTCAATAATTTGCGATTCAACTTGTTCAAGTTCCTCCAATTCCTTCTTTGCATCAACAGCATAGTTTATTATTTCACCAATTATCATATATAACGGCTTAACACAACCTTGCAATGGGTCAGCACCATCACTATCATCAGGGAAATCTAATGTGAGACTTGGAATCATCTCAGCTTCTTCTTCATTTTGAAGCAGTTGTTGATACTCTATTGGTTTGAAATAGGTTCCGTTCTTAATAGATCTGCTTGCAAGTACGTCATGATAAAGGAAATTTAAAATCAACCATCTCAACTCATTTGCATGTCCAAAATCTTTTATCAATTTTTGAAGGCCATAACCTTTGATGATATCATGTATTTTTTCGAAAAACACAAACCATTGCTGTACATCACCAACACATATTTCTGCAGCTGAGAGAATCGTCAATGTGGTCAATAGCACAAGAATATCATTTTTGTTCAAATCTTTACTTCTAAGTTTTTTCTCGTATAGCTCCATTGAGCTTTTCATATAATATGAATACGCGACATTATCTTTAGACCCATTTAAAAACATTCCTCCCCAAGCAATAACACCAAATAATACTGATTTTTCCACTGATGCCAATGGCAAATAAAAATTCAAAAAATAGTTCGACTCAATGGGAGCAATTGATACAGTTGTTGCAACACAAGTTCTGTAGTAGTCCAAATAATAAATCGCTTGCTCATCTAACCCTTTTGTTAAATTATCAGTTGGAGAATGAAGTATCTTTGGGGATCTGTAATGTTGCAAAATTAGGTCATGTGGCAATTTAGTTCCAGCTAACTCAATAAAAGGATTGTTATCTGAAGCAGTTTCTTCATTGGTTATTTCCTCTATCTTCGATTCATATCTGGGGTTCAAAATATCTTGTAATGATAAGAAAAGAGAAGGCGAAAGTGCATTATTATCAATTCTTGGAGAAAGTGACAGTCTAGCCAGTGTGAGATCCATTGAACTTGAACCAGGCACCATCTCAAGCTTGTAATCGTTCAAAGATAATACCTCGGATTCTTGATCTTCAGTTAACTTCCTCTTCTTGTTCTTTCTTTCAGTTCCTGGAATCTTCCAGTTACACTCGTGTTTCTGCTTTTGGCATAATCCACACACTGGCTTACTTTCATCACATCTTTTTTTCTTCTTTCGACACGTTAAACAACCATATCTGGATCTGGAATTGAAACCTGGCAGAATTTTTGTGTCTTGAGCTGGTAACGGTTTTTCGATCTTAACAGTCTTCGTTTCCAACGGAGTATCAAAGTTTGACGTTGTAAAAGTAGAAAACATTATGCTGATGTCCCTCTCTCAAGAACCTCGTACAATGAGAAACTTTTTTGTTGAGGATGACCGATGAGATGAGCTTCAAATAAATGATAATTAAATATAGATCACCAAAAATAATTTAATCAGATGGGAGCCCATCTTCATAGGTTGTAAATCGCCTATCTGTACAAAAAGCTCGATCGGCTAAAGACAGGAAATACCCCCAAAAACAAAACAATTAGGATTATATGAACTACCTAATCATAATTGATATTTCACTCACGAAAAAAAATGCTTGGGGTCTGGTGTGCAAACACACGTTTAAGCCTTCACCTTATTTATTGATGGATGTAGACAAATATAGATATATATATTAACTGCTAGGTGCACATCCTTGCTTTAATGCTTTTGCTTTTCCTCACCCAATATTCAAAATGGTCTCATATTTTACGATATCAATATGGAAAGATATGAACAATGGCTTCTTCTCATGTTGGTTCTTAAATTTTGGTCTTCCGATGGTGTTACTAGCATTTTCGATTCTGCAAATATCATATTTCTACGTATCTTATCGGACAGAGAGGTTTAAGAATGAGTTTTTGGATCATTCATCTGAGGACAATAGTTTGCTTCCAGTAACATCAAAGCTGCAAAGATTTGACATCGCAAAGATTCAAGCATATTTCAACAGAGGAGTTTTGAAGTGTAAGATACCACAAACTACATACGATAGACTGCTTAGCTTTGTTGAATTTTTGGCCTTGTTTATCCATGTAGTTTATGCTATTCGTATCATGGTTACCAATGACTCAAGGCAACTGTCAATTGTTTGGTTTGCAATATATGCATTCTTATTGACTATTTTCATTTTAAGATTCATGATTCATAACTCTGTACCTCTGTCAAGAAGACATCCAGATTTTTTCAAATACTCATTGTTCTGGTACCACTTATTAACATTGGGAGATGTTTACCAACTATTTGGCTTGTTGAGTAATGAAACTATTGACCAGAAATTGCATTATTCAATCGTAGATACCATCTTAAATGTCTCATCATTGATGGCTGCTTACTTATCGAGATTCCAAAATAACTACTCAAATACAGCTTATTTTACAAAGAATGACGCTAGACCTTGTCTTGAACCTCTGTCGAGTATCTTGCTGACCTTAACATTTTCATGGGCAAATCCGTTGTTTAGCCTTGCATCATCTCGTCCTTTACAAGAGAGAGATATAGGCGGTTTAATGAAAGATGACTACGCTGCTAATGCAGTTAGTAATTTTAAATCATTGCTACTTGAAGACTGTACACAAAATTTAGCCTACAGGTTATTCAAAAGCTTTCAAAACATTTTCATGCTTCAGTTCTTTTGTGGGATTACAAGCTCATTTTTCACTTTAATACCAAGTGTTCTTCTTAAACAGTTTTTGGAATATGTTTCCAACCCAGAAGAAATCAAAGAAAGTTATGCTTGGTTTATGATACTGTTAATGTTTGTTATGAAACTGTTCGAGTCCACCCTCAATGCTTTCAGTCTTTACGTGGGAAAGAGAATAGATATACGTTTAAGAACATTGTTGATAAATGAAATTTATTGCAAAATACTTTCCAAGAGATTAAGTGGCACACAGGGATCTGGCTCAATTATGAACTTGATGTCTTCTGATGCGTACAATATAGGTTTCATTATCAGCTATCTGAACACGATCCCCAATTCATGTCTTATGATAACTATGGCAATTTCCTTGCTTTATCGAAACTTGGGGTGGAGTGCCTTTATCGGTGCTTTAGTGGTAATACTATTAATTCCAATAAATCATAGAGCTGCGGCTACAATTGGTTCGTATCAAAAAATTGCTCTCAAAACTTCAGACAAAAGAATTTCACAGTTGAACGAGATCTTCAACAATATAAGAACAATTAAAATTTTTGCATGGGAAAGTAAATTTTACAATGAAGTGATAGATACAAGAAACAGTGAGATCTCTACTTTGAAAAGAAAAAGCTTTTTTTGGTCACTCCAAGGACTTTTAAGCTCTATCACTCCAACTTTGGTAACTTTTGGAGCTTTCTTCTGCTATACAGTGATTGAGAAAAAGACTTTGACGACGCCAATCGCATTTACTTCTTTGACTTTATTTAATCTTTTGAGACAACCATTGATAGATCTTGCTGCATGGTCGAGTGATATTTACCAGGCTTCAATATCCTTAAAAAGAATAGAAGCTTTTCTCAATGAACCGGAGACTGAGAAGTATGATACTTTGGATCTCTCTGTCAGTGGGCCTAAAAAGATAGGATTTGAGAATCTGAGTTTCTCATGGGGAGCAAATACTTTTAAATTGCAGAATTTAAACATAGATTTTAAACTTGGTAAATTAAATGTCATAATTGGGCCAACAGGATCAGGAAAGTCATCACTTCTTCTTGCGTTATTGGGTGAAATGCATCTCATTGGCAATGGAAAGGTTCACTTACCAGGATCCACTCCTAGGAATTTCCTAGAAGAGCACCAAGATTTAGTTGATTCTGTGTCATACTGTTCTCAATCTGCTTGGTTGATCAATGATACAATAAAAAATAATATCATTTATTATTCAAAGTTTGATCCAGAAAGATATGAAGCTGTTTTAAATGTCTGTGGGTTGAAAGAAGACTTGAAAATTATTTCTGAAGACACTGAGGTTGGTGAAGGTGGTGTGATACTTTCAGGTGGACAGAAGCAGAGACTCTCTTTAGCAAGAGCAGTTTATTCCAAATCGAGATATCTACTTTTGGATGATTGTCTCAGTGCAGTTGATCCACATACTTCTTTTTGGATATTTGAAAATTGCTTGGTGGGTGATCTTATGAAAGATCGTACATGTATTTTAGTCAGTCACAACATATCACTAACGATGTCTAAAGCCGACTGGGTGGTCATACTAGATCAAGGACAAGTTACTGATCAAGGTGCTGTAAGTGAATTAGTCTCAAGAGAGAAACTAAACCCAGAAATGATATTTATTATGAGCAATGATGAAAATCTCGAGACAATTGAAGATAAGGTGGTCCCACAAATAGTACCAAGTGTAAATAAATTGATACAGGCAGAATCAAAAAACGAAGGATCGATACCTTTGGTGATATTCAAGTCTTACGTAAGATCCATAGGGAAAAAATCGACTTGGGGTTTGATATTTTGTCTTTATTTTGTTTCGCAAACGATTTTCATATCGCAAACATTGTGGTTAAGAAAATGGACCACTACAGTAGTTGCAGATCATTCAGTGTTGTATTACATATTAATCTATCTTGCAATTGGAGTGGCTTTTTCACTTATGTCAACTATTAGAGTTTTCATAGTTTCATTAAGGGGGCTCAATGCTTCAAACAATCTTTTCAAAAAAGCATTTAATAGAGTCTTAACTGCCAAGTCTCGATTTTTTGATACTACTCCAAAAGGTAGAATAATTAATAGATTTGCAAAAGATATCCAATCCGTTGATCAAGATCTTATAAGATATGGAGAAACAACTCTTATGTATATCATTCATAGCATCTCAACTATTATCATGATATGTTTCGTGACTCCAAAGTTTTTGATTTTCCTGGTTTTCATCACTGCTGCCTATTTTTATATAGGTAAGATATATCTTACTTTATCCCGAGAGTTAAAAAGAATAGATTCCATCACTAGGTCTCCTATTTACTCACAATTCCAAGAGACATTAAGTGGAGTGGTGACTATAAGAGCTTTTGGGGATGAACTAAGGTACATGCTGCAGAACCTTTCAAAATTAGACCAGAACAATAAAGCTTATTACTATTTATGGATATCTAATAGGTGGTTGTCTGTTAGAACAGATGCTCTTGGTGCTTTGATTTTATTTTTTTCAGGTGCTTTCATCATATTGAATGTTAAACAATTAGACTCTGGTCTTGCAGGTTTATCATTAACATATGCTATGACTTTCAACTCGTATGTTGTTGCCCTCATCAGAGCTTACGTTTCAGTTGAAATGGCCATGAATTCGGTAGAGAGGCTAGATGAGTATCTGCACTTAGATGAAGAAGCTCCGTACAAATTACCAACAGATAGTCAAATTCCAAAGAAATGGCCAGAGCTCGGTGCAGTACAAGTGAGAAATCTATCTTTGAGATATTCAAGAGACCTGAAACCGGTAATCAAGAATTTGAACTTCAATATAAGGTCTAATGAAAGAGTTGCCATAGTTGGAAGAACTGGAGCCGGTAAATCGACAATCATATCTGCTTTTTTCAGATTTTTAGAAGCAGACAATGGGGGACAAATAATCATCGATGGGATAGATATCAAACAGATTGGTCTTACAAAGTTGAGAAGTTCTATCTCAATCATCCCACAAGATCCAGCTCTTTTCCATGGTAATATTCGATCAAATTTAGACCCATTCAACGAGTACACCAATCTGGAAATAAATACTGCTTTACAAAAAGTGAATTTCGCCACAAGTAATGATGAAGAAATCCTCAGTAAGAAAGTTGAAGAAAATGGGTCTAATTTTTCACAAGGTCAAAAACAATTACTTTGTTTGGCAAGAGCATTATTGCATAATTGCAAAATATTGTTACTCGATGAAGCCACGTCTTCTGTAGATCACAAGACCGATGCTAAGATCCAGGAAACTTTACGTAACAGTTTTGATAATAACACATTGATAACAATAGCCCATAGATTGAACTCAATCATTGACTATGATAGGGTTTTGGTATTAGATAAAGGAGAGCTCATTGAATATGATTCTCCAGCAGTGCTTTTGAAAAATCACGATTCATTATTTTTTAAGTTATGCGAGAAAAGTGGAGAGTTGAGCTTCTTATGTGAAAAAGCTAACAGCTCATTATAACAATAGATATATATATACTTTTAATCATTAAATTTTCATTCCTATATAATTTTCCCTCATGGAAGAGGATACCCATACTCCTTATTTAATTTCTCTATTCTATCTAATAACCAATAATCTGGATAAAAAGGCTCAAATTGATTCCTATTACCTATTTCTAGTTGCACTGATACTTGTGTTTCGAGCTTTCTAAACTCAGACACTGCAGAAGTTGCATTGAATTCTCCCCAAATGTTCAAGTCATGACATGCTCCTATGAAGGAAGAACCGCCATTTTCATATATGGTGATATCTTCTTGTGGAACATAGTTACATTTAGATTTCGATATCCATAATCTCAAATGATCTTGGTATCTGAAATTTTCATGCTCTTTGGAGGATACAATATCGTGATTATATTGAGATACAAGCTTCAAAGCATTTCCAGGGACATTAGCAACTTTTCCTTCGAAAAGGGTCTTTTTGATAGGTAATAAATCACTTAGATGATAAAATTTACCATCTCCAGAGTTCACAAATTCCATTAATGAGGAAGTACTGAATTCTTTTTTCAAAATTTCAGGTATAGTAGCATCACTGATCATCAACCCATTAAGCTCCAAATAGACACCAGTTTTCGTGTCTATGAACCTTGCATCAACTGCATCTGGAGATTTCATTGGGTCATTTTTTCTAGCTCTTTCCATGAAGTAAGGACTAAGATCCAATAAATAGGTTCCGTGACCTTCCAAAGGATCGTCAACAACCAAAGAATGATTATAAGTCCCCAATTTCAGTATATCCTTAGCTGGCATTTTAAATTTGACAGTCTTTTGCCATGGCAGAACCATACCGTTAAAACTCCACCCAACCAGCGAATCTTCATCGAGCCACGAGTTAAGTCCAAGGTTTGCGTTAAGAGATAACCATGCTCTTATTGTCTGGTGCAAAGCTGCTCTATGTCTTTGTTGATCAAGAGTCTTCTGGAAAAATCTCCAATCATATGGGGCAACAAAGTTGTCATGCTCACCTTGGACAAGAACATCATGAAAATAGTTCAAACCAGCTCTTGCTGCCTGAGATGCCAGCTTGGATTTTCTGATTTTCTTGACAAGTGTATTAAAATCATCAGCCGACACATCAGCATACTTAGAAGCAAGGGTGTTAAAATCTCTCAAATCTCTTCCCAACTCTTGGGAGATCAAATCAAAAACAGCATTTGCCGAAATAGGCTGTTCTCTAATATGATCTTCTGTCAACATTATATCTTTGTGATCTTTCAACCGTGACTCTATGAAATTTTGAACCATCCCATTTTGCAGTACGCCAACCTTATTTTTAGTCTTGACCACAAATGCCAGCTCCCCCGTTATGAAAATCATTTTTTTGGGAATTGGAGCTACTGAATTAAGATAAGTCTTTGCTCTTAACAGCAATCTATACTCGGACTCAAATTGAGTTGCCAGCCTATCAAAATAAAAATTCAATCCATTCAGTTCCTTACCATCCAGATCGATACAATCGTACCATTCAGTTCTCACACTTGATCCTAAAACACCAGCAACAAAACAGTTCGGTTTTTCAATAATTAAGGGTTCTAAGTCACTCATATCGACCCAATCAGCCCAATGAAAATCAAACATTGGAGGCGTATTATCGGCAGTCTGCCTTGTCTTCTCTAATTGTTGCCTTACAGCATCTAGATATATCAATTGAGAAGCCCTTATATCAAGTGTTCTCTTGATATGCTTGTAAGGGGCATTGGGAAGGAGAATTGCATCTGCTTTGTATCTATATCTTTCAAAGACCTCTGTCGGTTCAGGGATCCTTTTCATTGTCTCTGGTATGACATACAGTGGATTCACCACCATCTGGTTTGATGACTGCATTTTTTGTAAATTCTGAGATTTCAAATGGAAATACTGGTAAACCATAGCTATCGAAATGAGGTACGAAATCGATACTACAAGTTTATTTTTGAAAAATTGGCTCCATTTTTTACCCCATCTCTTATCGACTCGAGTGGTATACGCGTCAAAACCTCTCTCATGATCAGTTTCAGGAACTGCTCTTCGTGTCCTCAACATAATTGCTTGTCTTTGCTATGTAACCTCAGATTAATCATGTTAAAATTTTTTTTTTTTTTTTACGTGTAAAAATTGTGTGATTTTTGCATCTGCTGTAGATTAGATAAAAAGATATGAAAAATGTCTGTAATTAGATCTATTTATTTAGTACTCCATTGCTTTGAAAGACGATATCTTGCCTTCATTTATCCACTCTTCTCCTAGTAATCTCAACCGGACATAACCACTGAAACCTTTGTTTTCAACAACTTGTAACCATTGACTACATATTAGTCCTAATAGTTTTTGAGCCTGGCCACGATAAGTCTGGAGGAAATGTACGCAGCAGGCTTCCCACCAATTCGCTACTAGGATATAGTGAACATCTTGAAGCAACTCCGGTTTGATGTTCATCATTCTTGATAAGAAGAGCCAGCTTCTTGACATTGGTATCAGAACTGGAGAGTCTTGCAATTCTATTCTGGTGATCACCGCATATAACGTGGCTATACCACCGACTCTTTCGTTATATTTGGACTCATCTTCCCATTTGTTGTTTGATCTTCTCCATCCCATTCTTATTCTACCTTCTTCTGTGTCAATTGGGCATGTGAAACCTAAGAGATATGGACATTTCTTGTAAAATCTTGCCATTAAATAATATGTCAAATCTGGTAACGTTTTCAACAAGTTGGATGCTAACCCTGCCAATGGAACAGAATGCAGTGGTGAAACAATGACTTCAACTTCAGCTTGCTTTATTAATTCTTTAGCAATGAAGTTTAAGATAAATTTGTAACTTAATTCATTCAAAGACAACGATTCTTGAACTAAAGCAATAACTTCATTGCTCAATTCATTCAATTTCCTTGTACTATTGGTCAATTGTCCAAATTTAGGATTGATTTTTCTCCTTATCTTGTTAGTCAGTTGTTTCAACTCTTTGTTGGCCAACAAAGGCTCAACAACATTCAGCTTTATATCGGCAATATCTTGCTTGTATTTGAAAAATTCTTTTTCAATTCTTAGATCATTGTGCAAGCCAACCAGATTCAGTTGAAGTAGTCTCTTTTCTTCCTCCAGTTTCAATTTAGCTAGTTCTTCTTCTTGTTTTCTCTTTTTAGCATCGTCCAGCTCTTTTTGCTTTCTCAGTGCTTCAGCTTCCTTCAGTTTTTTCTCTGCCTCCAGTTGTTTCCTTCTTTTTTCTTCTTCTTCCACTTGTTTTCTCTTTCTCTCTTCCTCCTCCAGTTTCTTCCTCCTCTCTTCCTCCTCTTCTCTTCTCTTACGTTCTTCTTCAGCTTTACGTCTCAGTTCTTCTTCCAGTTTGCGTCTCCTTTCTTCTTCAATTTGATGCATTATACTATTAATTTCCAGATTATGTTTCTCGAATTGTATATCTGTATTACTTATAAGATTTTTCTCGTCAGCCTGTTTCAAGTCACTAAACTTCCTCAATCTATCATCTGGTGCAGACGTTATTGCTAGTTTCTTCTTTTGTTGGTCATTCCACTGAGATATCAAACTCTCAAATTGTTGTTTTGAAGTTTGTGGTAAAGTTTCTTGCTCTATGAGACCAGAAGCCTCGCAAACCAGCAAGAATCTCTCTTGTATTTCCAAATCTTCCAATATGTGGCTTAAAGTTGACAATTGGAAATCCTCATCCCCTGTTGATAGTGTTTCTATTGAAGAGTTTAACAGAATAGCTTTCAGATCATTGAGAGGTGAGACCGAAGGTGTCTCTAAAGATGAGTCCGATGAATAACCTGAGTCGTAATCATCATCTATATCATCCAAAGAATACTGGAATGAGATATTTCTATGAGGAACGAATCTCATTTTACTTGAACTTGATCACTTCTGTTGTTGTTTTCATACAAACAAATTTTTTTTTTTTTCACTTTTTTTTGTGATCTTTTTTTTTTTTCCATAGTGAAGAAGTTCAACTACATGTTTAAGGGAAATAAATAACTAACCAAAGTATAATAATGTGTATATATAAAATAGGATAGTCTATTATTAAATGTAAGGTCTAATTAAGATAGCAAGTGTTTGATGAGTAGAAAAAAAAAGGAAAGAAAAGAAAAATTATTGGGTCTTCTTCTTGTCAGTAGAGGTCTTCTTAGAGAAGATTTGTTTTAAGATTCTAATGGCAACTAAGATCATTCTGTAGAACCAGTAAACGTTCAAAATATCCAAGACGAAATTGCAGGCCAATATGGTTAGTGAAAAGATCAAGTTTGATCTTGGATCATTTCTAACGACCCAGAAATCATGAGCTAAGCAGAACACTTGGTACCAACCCCATAAGAGTCTGGCAAAGAAGAAAACAGTTATCAAGATAATGTTATTGATCAATTGAAATCTTTCACCAAATGAGCCTGGAAACTTGATACCGAACCATCTCAAATTCAAGAAAGGATTTGACAATTCAAATAACAAAAAAATTGGTGCGTAGTAAACGATGTAAGGATAAGCACCGATGCCGAACACGATAGTGGAGACCAAACCATGAATGAAGAATCCAAAACCAGAGTATAACAATGAGATTATAGCATCCCAAATAAAATATGCAACGGCAAATGAAGCCAACATACCTCCATATGGAGTGTAGCCAAAGACACGTTCATATGGATCATCAGAGTATCTTAAAGCAGGTAACAATACTGATATTATCACTACGGATTGTACCGTTGAGACAACATGTATACCGTACTCTCTTAACAATTGTAAAGAAATCTTCTTCTTTGGCCATATGTAAGGAAATGAATAAACAGCTAGAAGATATATGGCATGATAAAATAAAACCACACCAACGATTTCATGGATATGGGTTTTCAAATTACCAAATATCGAAAGATGAGGAACCAAGTGTTCTTCCAAATATGGCACTCTCAAGGAAGCCAACGGGTCCTCAGTTCTATATGTGATAAATGGTATATCTGAGAATAATTTCTTTGTTAATGACATGTTGAATCTCTTATATCTTTCGCGAGTTCACGTTCTCTAAAAAAAAAAAAAAACACACAACACCAAAAAAAAACCCTTTAGAGTGTTCTTACTTTTGATTTCCTTTGAAAAGATGAAATTGAGCCAGATATGAAGTATTTTCTGGTATATATATATTTAGATATATAAAACTGCAAAGTATTGCTGATATGATCAACTCGAGCGAATTCTGCTGTTTTTAAATTCCACTTTGGTGGGTGGAAAAACTGAAAAAGTTGTGCAAATTTCAACCAATCACACCGGATCAGGGACAGCATGTGATCTTCAGTTGTTGGGATAATTAACAAAAATCCTTCTTTCAGCTATCTTCAGTATGTATCTAATACAAATAAGTTATATGGTTAACACCTTCTCTCCCAGATACCTCCTGTCTCATTAAACTGTCTATATTTCTTTCTTTTTGATTGAGTAGTGCATAGGCTATCAACAACAAGAAAGCCCCTGTTCATTCACAACTTTTTTTTTTTCTTCGTCTTTTCGAATTTTTTTTTTTTTTTTTTTTCATAAAAAAAATTTCAAGGTAAATCCAAGCAGACAACGATATTCAAACAGGTTTAAAATATGGTTTATCAAAGAGTTTCTATTAAAGGAGCTCGTTTATTCTCCTCTACAGCTTCAGCTTTAAGAGTTGGCTGTGCTCAGAAAAACCCTGTACATCATAGAGTCAAGATAGTTAAGCAATTATTGTCACCAAGATATCCAGAGTTGAAACTTTCACCATTGGATATCAGAAGTCCTAAATTCAAGCCAACAACAACACACCAGGACAGAGTTGCTGAGCATTATCAAAATACACTACAATCTGATATGTTACTTATCAATTATGAACACGAACAGCAAGATGTACCTGGTAACCCACGTAGAAAGTGGGATAACACTTCACCTTTCCACATAAATCGTCCAGATAGAAAACCAGTTGGTGCAAGAGTACCAACTCCAAAAATCAAGGCAAGATCATATAAGAACGTTCCTAAATTGGAAAGAATAACTATATCATCATATGTGAAAGAGGCTTGCAAAGATTCAGGTTTAGCAATATCTGCAGCTTTACAATTACAACAAATCACCGGTGTCAAGGCTCAAACAATATATTCCAAATCAAATGTACCAGTATGGGGTGTAAGATTAGGTATGGCAATGGGTGCTAAAGTTGAGTTAAAAGGTAGAGAAATGCATCAATTTTTGACCACGTTGACAGAATTGGTCTTACCAAGAATTAGAGAATTTCAAGGTGTTTCAAATAGAAGTGGTGATAGACAAGGTAATGTGTCATTTGGATTGGATCCGGTAGATATGAAATTGTTCCCAGAATTGGAGGCAAATTTGGATCTTTGGCCAAAAAATTTTGGTATTAGAGTTATTCTTCATACTTCTGCTCAATTAGATGCTGAAGCAAGAATCTGTTTAAGTGGTTATAATATCCCATTCACCGGAACAGAAAGAATTCCTAAAAATTTATTGTAGATATATAGATCAAATAATGTAAATAGCAAAATTTTGAACACAATGTTTTAAGTCATCTTTTTTTTTCTTATACAATATTAAAAACACAAGTATCTATTTAAACTGCTGCAATGACTGGCTTGTTTGTTTTCTTAGCAACGGCAGCTACTCTATCACCTAATGATAACAGCAATCCTTGTCCCTTTGATCTTATTCTGACATGACCAATGATTGGACCATCAGTCTTCTTCTCAATACATAAATTGGCCAAAGCATCTTCGCCAAAACTAGATTTAGAATATAAATTAGCACTCAAAAATTGACATTCTTCACCAATAACAGCACCAGGTGTTAAACAGTTCATGTTTGTTCCACTCAATAATGAGTCCAAATAATCTTTTAGTGTTGGTAATGTAGATTTTATAGTGATCTTGTTTTCCCATTCAAATTCATTCCACATCTTTCTAAATTGGTTTTCTTTACATGTGGCTGGCTTGATATAATCCATGATATCAACGTGTATATCGTTCAAGATAACAATTGTACTTTCATCTGAATGTTGACCATCATATATGATATTACCAAAGATGACACCAGTATCTGCCGATGTAACCTTAATGGTACATGAAACCTTGTAAAATCCATGTGGACCAATATTCGATGATGATGGCTTATCAACAACTTTCAAATCACCCAAAGTGGCAAATTCTACTGACATGTTACGTAAAGTTTCTGTTGTTTGATTAACAATCAAGACGTCTAAGACAACATCAAATTGATGGACCTTAACGTAAGCTTCGGCATATACTGGATCAGAAAATCCGGTTAATTGGACAATGTGATTCAATCTCGAAGATAAATCTTCTTTGCTTGTTGTTTTAACATCATTGGAGTCAATTTCATCATCAACAATGTCCTTAATTGTTTCAGTTGAAAATTGTCTGAATTGAATTGAATCGTCAACTTTTTCAGCTTTAGCTTGTAATAATGCAGCATCTTTCTTTGCTTTCTTTTTATCTTCAATAGCCAATTGATTTTTGAAAGCTTCTTTAGTATCTTCCAAAAATGCAATTTCAATGGCTTTGAAATCAGAAGCATCTTGTTCTTCAGCTAAAAATCTAATACAACTCAAGATTCTTTCACTTGAGTCTTCATCAATCTTTTGTTTAGCAAATGAACTTTCACCAACTCTTAAGATGGAAACCATTATTAACATAGCCTCTGCTTTCAAAGCATTTAAGGTGGCCAGTTTAGATTCTGGTAATACCTCTTTTGATCTCAAAATCAATTTAACCAAAGTTGAAGCCAAGACAGCACCTAAATAGAAATCACCTTCCAATAATAAGGCCCTGAATGGCGGTCTGTTGGCTTTAATTTTTTCCTTTTCTTTATCAGATATTTCTGGAGTGGTCAAGGCATTTTCAGTAGCATAAGTACCATCTGGTAAGACAACAGGCTTATGACTTCCATTTTGATGTTCTGGTTCAGCTTCCTTGTCTTCTGGTTCTTGCAATAATTTCTTCTCAGAAGCAACAATTGGAATTTCACCAATAGAACCTCTCATATGATTCCATACAGCTAAGATATCTGCTTCCGTCATTGAATATTCACCGAGAATCCATAATGAGCCTCTGTAAACTTTCCCACTTTTGACAGTTGTTAAAGCTTCTAATAATTTAGAAATGATAATTGTACGTAAATCTGGGAATTTTTCAACAACTTCTTTGACAAAACTGATAACATCAAACGCAGCAGTAGTGTTTAATTCTGGAATAAATCCAAGTAATAATTCAACAACACTGGCAGCAACTTCACCAAATTGAATGGCACAGCTATGAATAGCCGTGATCAATAATTGACGATATTCAACAGCCTTATCATCGTTTGATCTTGCAGCTTTTTGTAATTCTTTTCTTAATAATTTAACAACATCTTCGACATTTCTGCTTGAAATCATCTCTAAAGTGATATCAATGACCTTCTTGCGGACTTCGATGTTTGGAGTTGATAAGATTCTTAAGACATCCAAAGTGACTTCTTCAGAAAGGAATCCAAAATTGTTGTGTAATTCCAGAATTCTCTCCAAAGTGATGAGCTTGACATTATTATCAGGTTCTTTGATAGCCAATTCTGTGAATTTAGAAGCAGCAGCAATGACAGCCGTTTGTGATTGAGATAAAATGGTTAAAGTAGTGGCAGCCTCGTAAACAACTGAGTTGGTAACTGATTCTAACAAGTCTGTAACTATGCTTAAATATTGGTTTCTTAAATCTGAATTCTTAGCAGCATCTTTTCTGATAAACTCAATAAAAGCCAATTGTAATAATGGGTCAAGAGTAGTGACAACTTGTAAATTATCTTGAATGAAACGTAATGCAGCTTCTCTATCTAATGAACCAAGACAGATAAAAGCATTTCTCTTACAAGCAGAATCAGTCTCCACAGCTAAGAAATCAACGAGTAAATCAGCAGCATCCGGTAATAAATGATCTGAGACTTGGTATATGGAGAAAATGGCAAAAGCCGCATTCTTACGGACGTAAGCATGACGATGTTCAAGACATAATCTGGCTGAAGGAACCAAAGGTTCCAATAATTCTGGTTCTTTCAATTTAGATAAGAAACGTAAAGTGTTACCTCTAATAAATTCATTTGGGTGCAGCAAATCACGTTGAATAGCGTTACAAACCAAAATCATTTCTTGTTTCAATTTACCTTCGGAATCCAATTTTGGACAAATCTCCCAGTAAAAATATAAAAGTTTTTTCAAATCTTTGTTTCTTGAAGGCATGATATAACGGATGATATGCATTAATAAATCAGGCATTGGATCACCATTTATCATGGTAATCAATATCCTTCTCATGGCATCAATCTTGTCTTCATCTTTACCCTTTTCTAACAAATTTCTGAATTCTTGCACAGAAGTTTTCGTCAATGCATTGGCCTGTTGGTGAGTTGTTAATATTCGAATCTCATTTTATAAATACAATGAAAAAATGCGATACTTACATCATTGACTATTGTATAAGTGACTTCTGACATCCTGTTTGAATAAAATTGGCTAGTAGATCATGTTAGTATGTATTTCCTTAACTATAACCAAACAACAACGAAAAAAAATCGATGAACACGTAGTTTTTGTCCTTTATAAATATGAAATTTCAATTTTGTCACAGGAGAGTAGTGTAGAGTAATTCGTGACAATTGGAACAAACAACTATTAACAAATATAATTATGAACTACTTACTTTCAAATCGAATGAATTAGAAATGGCACTTGGTATTACAATCAGTCAAAATGGTTGTTTGAAAATACCTTTTTGTTTTTTTTTTTTTTCTCCTTTGCAAAATGTTGTCAATTTTTTTTTTTCTTTCTTTAATTTTTTTTTGTTTGTTGGCAGGATCAATAGGGGACAAAAGAGGTATACAGGGGCTGTTTAATAGATAATATGGTATTTCACATTCGACTCAACCATTATATATATATACGTACACACACAGGGAAATATTAGCTTTCAATCACTATCTTCATTATCAGGGTTCACAATGAACAATTTCAATTTTCCATTGTTATTTGCACCAGGCAGGTAACTTTTGACACTACCAGATCTATTCAACTCATTGATATCATCTAATTTAGGAGAGTTGATCTGAGGTGCACCACCTCTGAATTCTTCAATTGCAAAATCATCGTAGTATTCCTGGTCATCATATTGAAGTGATGCGTGACGTTTGTGGTCGTTGTTTCCACTACTGTTGTTTGAGTACAGACTGTTTGATTTCGATGGGACTAAGTGTAATTCACTCGACATTCTGTGACTTGGTGGCACCATCGATCCCAACTGGGTATGGGCAAGACTGGAAGTTGTTGTGTTGGTGTTAGTACGAGTCAGTGCTGCTGCTGCTTCATTGGCCTTGGCAACTTCCTCATCATCAACCTCACTTGCTAATAATCTTGGTTTCAAATTACCATGTTTTATATCAGCACTTGATAAGACACCTTTCTTGAAAAGAGACATTGTTGTCCTGGAATACTTGGTAGATAACGTGACTTTACTCTTTTCAGATTCAGACCTAATGGCAACAGGTAAAGTCCATTTTGGTGGACCAATATCACTGTAAGAAGTACCTGCTTTTCTTCTCAATGCCATAACATAAGCTGATTTCTCACCTTCACCAGGGTTAATACGCGGTTTCACCAGAGAAACAGCACCCTCATTAGCGGCTGCATTATTAGCAACCCCAGAACTTCCATTACTTGTAGTGGTGGTAGTTATTTCAGCTTGTTTCATCACTGGAGGAGTGTTCAAGTCTTCGGTAATTGGGCCATTTTCAACAAATACCGGTTGCTGTTGTTGATTTACTGATAATGATCTTCCACTTCTTCCAGTGACTGGGAAATCTGGCGGTGGTCTTCTTCGTATTGGTTTCTTCTTTGTTGTGTTTCCACTAGTACTGACAGCTGGTATTTGCTCTAGTAGTTGATAATTACTACTTCCAGGAGAAGTAGCTGGATGAGCAGCACTACTTGTTGGATTTGAGTAAGCAACAGGAACCACAGTCACTTCTTCTCTTCTATCATACACGTGCGATAATTTTTGACCCTCAGAAGGCGTGATAACGGGAGACCTACTACCATCCATACTTCTTGGAACTTGTAATGATTCTGACAGCAGCAGTAGTCTTGCATTTTCCTCAGCAACGTAGCTATCGATATCAAGATCTCCAAAATATGAGTTTCTTTTCCTATTGGCAATACCTTTCAATTGATCATCTCCATTATCATCAGATTCAGGGTCACTTACATTATTGGTGATAATCATTCTTCTTGGCAGACTATCTTCAGAGTATTCAAAAGGAGAATAGAAAGGTGACCTGGCAGTGAAACTCAATTTATCTTCTTCATCATCGGAGACCAGATCGTCATCTTTTTCTTCATCTTCGCCCAAGTCTTCAGAAGATGACGAATTTTGAAGATTTGGTGAAACGTTACGATCTATACTTCTAGAGTCCCCTGAAATCTGTATTGATGGAGGGTTTTTCAAGGACGAACCATCAGAATTAAGGGTATTGGCAAAATTTGAATGCGAGCTGAAAGTCGGAGATCCATTCACATATGTTACTGGACTTAATGTGGTTTGATTCTGAAAGAAATCTTCTTGCTGGCTGATATACCTATTCTGCAACTCATGGTTGCCGTTCTCGTTATATTCATTAACATAATCGTTTCCCTCGTAGTTATAGTCATTATCATTAGATATATTATTACCACGAGAGTAGTCCGATCCGTGTCCATTAATAACATCCATTGATATCTTATTTCTCAATGGTGACTGGATATTAAATGGTTCAGGTGTTTGTTCAGCACTTGAAAGATCAATGGTTGTATCATGTTGTGCAATGTTACTAAGGTTATTATTTCCATCAGAAGGAGATGAAGAAGGAGTTGGTGAACCATTGACAACTTTGAATTTGCTTCCCACTGGTTCATCATCTTCATCAGAATAAATTTCATCGCTATTATTATTATTATTGTTATTATTATCATTATTATTGTTATTATTATCATTATTATCATCATCATCATTTTGCTGTATTTGCTGAGCTTGTAAATCTTGAACAGAAGACCTTAGATCTCCATTTTCCGCATCATAAAACTCATCATCTGTAGTATCCAGAGGTGTATCAGATCCGAGCTTTCTTTGCGTAGCAAATGATGGTGATCCAATCATTGAAATGTCTTGAAGTATAGACTTCTCTGGTGGATTTGAAGGCCGATCACCTCTCACTATCGAATTCAAGTTACTGATTGCTGGCTCTTTTGGTAAGAATGCACTATTATTAGGAATCTCATCGTCTGCATCATTCTCATCATCCTCAAACGTAGAGGCTTGCATAACAGTTGGTGTCTTATCCAAATCGTTGAGTGCATTTGGATCAAGTGAAGCATTTCTGCTATGTGTTAAGTGATGATCAACTGTTTGGTTTAATATTGTACTTTTATTAAGTAACTCTTCTATTTTCCTGAATTCTTCATCCAAGTCTGCTGGTGAGATGTCACCACTCGTATCTGGTGATTGTTCCTTTTCTGATTCCACTAGTCTGAGATTACTTGAAGTCTTGATTTTGTTTGCACTATTTGTATTGACATTTAAAGGAGAGTAAGGGGAGTAAACACTCGATGGGACAGGTGAAATACCAGATGTAGGATTGAAGTCTGAAACATCATCTTCGAGACTGGTGATTAGCCTATTCAATTCTGGTTTCTTTTCCTCACTTTTATCTTCGGGTATTGTATGTTGCTCTACTGGTACTGGCTTCTTTGGTACAATTTCTGGAGGTGGCTTTCTCACCAATGTACGTCTCGGTTTGATGGCTCCAGGTGAGTTGCTTCTTTGCAGACTTAATTCAGATTGCAATGATTTAGCAGGATCCAAAGATGACGTAGACATCGGAAGTGATGAGTTCGTTGATGAAGGAGATATTGCTATCTGAGGTGGTGGCTGAACTATGCTCTTAGATTGTGTTGGTGTACTTTGCTTTGCAACAGTCAGTGTAGGATTTGATGGCTTGGGAGTATTCTTCTCAACTGATAAACGTTGAGGAGGTAAAGATGGGATATTTCTTGTACTATCAAGCGTACCTTTACGTTTCGGTAAATCGCTTTCACTTATGACATCATTATCCTTCGGTAGTATGATTGTTCTATGTTTGGAACTAGTATTGTTGCTAGATCTACTGCCTGATTGCAGTTTATGGGTAGCTGAAGACCCAAATCCAAAAGGATTTAAAAGAGAAGACCTTCTCTTCTCTTTTGAACTCATTTATAAGTTCTTTGATGTTAATATAATGTAAGTTCCTGAAACTTTTTGGTGAAATATGATGGTCAAACTTTTTTTTTTTTTTGTTTTGATTTTTTTTTGTGTTTCGTTTTTTTTTTTTGTTATTGTTCATCATCACATTGCTTGTTTTACTCCATTTCTAGATAAAAAAGGGGTAGGCAACAGAAGTGATTCACAAAAGGTAGAGATGTCTGGTGTTTGTAAGGGATTATACATGCATGTTTGATTAGGTGTTAAGATGTCTAGATGTCTCTCCTTGTGAATTGGCTTCTTGAAACCCTTTCCTGTTTGTCATCTATCCAATTGAATTGCTCTTCTTCAATTCAGTACCATCACTACTAAGGCTATTTCTACACTTTCTATCTCTTTGCTGATACAATTCATCAAAAAGTAATGTCATGTGTTCTTTGATCTTGAGAATATCTGCTAATATTGGAATTGCATTTTCCTGAAGTGATAAAAATGAATCATTCTCTATCATTCTGGTCTAAATAATGGCAGGACAAAAGTAAACTTCTTGGCCACTAGCCTTCTATCCATGTAAGAGTGTTAAAATGTCTATCACAAGACATCGATAGATCAATCAAGCAGGGTAAAGAGCCCATATCAAGAATTGATAATGTACTCACTACTTTATTCATCTCAGAAAATTTTTTTTTTTTTTTTTTTTTAAAAAAAAAGATAAATTTTTCACATCATAATTAGTGAAGAAAGTTGTTAATTCATTACAAAACATATAAACATTCACAATGGCTAAGAAAGAAAAGAGCTCTAAGGAGGAGGAATCATCTGTTGATAACTATGAAAAAAGATTGCCAGCTGTCTTACCATTTGCTAAACCATTAGCTCCAAAAAAATTGAACAAGAAGGTTTTGAAGACAGTTAAGAAAGCTTCAAAAGCTAAACATGTAAAGAGAGGTGTCAAAGAAGTTGTCAAGGCTTTAAGAAAAGGTGAAAAAGGTTTAGTTGTCATTGCTGGTGATATTTCTCCAGCTGATGTTATCTCACATTTACCTGTGTTGTGTGAAGATTCTTCAGTTCCATACATTTTCTTACCTTCAAAAGAAGATTTAGGTTCAGCCGGTGCTACAAAGAGACCAACTTCATGTGTTATGATCGTTCCAAACGGTGGTAAGAGCAAAAAGGGAGGAGATTCAAAAGCTGCTGAAGAATATAGAGAAGGTTTTGATGAAATTGTCAAGGAAATTCCAGCTTTATAAGAAGCAAAAGAGGAAATAAATCATTGAAAAAAAAAAAAAAAGGAGGAGAGTAGATGAAGTATGGGTCATGTGTAATAATTTGCTTTATGTCTGTTATAACAAGTTGTATAACTTTCTATTGTATACTGGTTTTTTAGAATATATATTAGGTTACTAATTTTTTTTTTTTATTGTTATTATGATACAATATGCATTGAATAATAAATATCTATATATGAATAAGCTAATGACCCAGAGTCAACTCACTTTTAACCCAACCTTCTAATCCACCTTTAATGATGATATCTTGTAAATTGGTACCTAATTCCCCAACTTTTTCAGTTAATACAACTTCCCCATCTGGGCTACCTTCTGTGACAATAACGGTGGCTTTTCTAACATCATAAGTTAAGAACCATCCTGTTCTTCTTGTTAATTCTTTTGGAGCATCCAGATATTTGGATCTTAATAAATTGATCAATTTTGGAATTTCCAAAGTCAATAAAGCATTGTTAATAGAATTTCTTGAAAAAATATTGCCAAATGATCCAGCAACGACTAATTTCATATCTCTTGCCAATATGGCAGTAGCTGCTTGTTCTCTTGAAGAACCAGTTCCGAAATTGTAACCGGATATGATGATGTCTCCAGCTTTGGTCTTTGCTCCAAATTCAGCATCATAATTTTCCATACAAACTTCAGCCATTTTTTCTCTTGGTACATCATCTTGGTAAGTATATTTACCTGGATAGATACCATCTGTATTAATATTGTCAGCATCACATAATACTAATTCACCTTGGATTCTCTCTGGGAAACCTTGTAAGACTTCAACAGCAGAAGAGGAACCTTCCAGATCAGAACTGGTTTTCTCATGGACAATGACTTCTTTAATTAATTCTCTGGTCTCTTCCACTGGGTTTCCCAAGACTTCTTCTGGACCTGCAATTTTACCCATTACAGCAGATGCAGCAACGACTTCAGGTGAGGCTAAAAACAGTAATGCATCTTTACTTCCCATTCTACCTTTGAAATTTCTATTAGTGGCACTGATACCAATTTCTCCAGGTTCCAATAAACCAGCACCTAATCCAATACATGGACCACAACCGGCAGGTAAAGCAATACAACCAGCATCGATAAGAGTTTGCCAAGCACCAATAGATTCGGCATCTTTTTGAACCAAATTGGATGCAGCAGCAATGTAAAATTCAACACCTGGTGCAATCTTATTCTTACCAACTATATCAGCTGCAGCTTTGATATCACTTAATCTTGAATTTGTACATGAAACCAAATAAGCTTTGTTGATTTTCATGTCTTTCTTTGACAACACAGATAATGGATTTGAAATCTTGACCGAGTTTGGACCTGAAATATGTGGGGATAATGAGCTTAAATCGATCTTCAAAGTCTTTGCATAGAAAGCATCTTTATCAGCTTCTTGCGCATTATCGATCAACTTTTGGATTGTGGTTTCATTTATTCTTGGATGATTAGGTCCAACTCTTAATAATCTGTTTTGATACCAATTAATAACAGTATTATCAACAGGGAATAAACCTGATAAGGCACCCCATTCTGTGGTCATATTGGCAATGGTTAATCTATAATCAACAGGAATTTTGTCCAAGCTATCACCTGCAAATTCAATAGCATGATTCAATACTTCATCATTATTGAAAATACCACATAATGAGACAATAACATCTTTACCAGTGACACCTTTTGGCAATTCTCCTACCAATTCAACCTTGGCAACTGGTGGGATTTGCCACCAAGTTTGTCCAGTGGCCCAGATAGCTGCAGCATCTGTTCTAACAATTGGTGTACCTAAGGCACCAATACCACCATATGTATTTGAATGTGAGTCAGAGGCAACTGTCAAGTTTAATGGGAATGCATAACCTTCTTCAATCATGATTTGATGACCAATACCACGACCCGCTGGGTAGAAATCAATTCCTTGCTCTTTTGCGAATTTTTGAATGTTATTATATTTTTTCAAATTAGTCTCTGATTTATTTTGAACATCATGATCTAAAGTGTTAACGATTTGTCTATTATCCTTAACTTTTGACAGTCCTAATTTCATGAATTTTGTAGCAACTGGCCAGGAGTTATCATGTGACATAACATGAGCTGGCTTAATAGTGACATAATCACCACTTTGTACCAATTTACCTTCAGGAAGACCAACTGCATACTTCTGTATAATTTTCTCTGTTAAATTTTGACCTGCAAACAATCTTGACGTTGTAGATAGAAGTCTTCTATTATTGACTTTTTTAGTTATTATCTGGGACAACATTGTGAATTCTGTCTATATATTATTCTATCTATCAGTGGAAAGATAAATATATATATATATGAATCATAGATAAAATTGACATCCATCCAAAAAAAAAAAAAAAGTGTGAAACTTTTTTCTTTTCGGCCCGTTCACAGGACGCATCTTGCATAACTCTTAAGCTTTAACAGACCAATAACAGTGAATTATTATGTCATCTCCATATTACTTCTACCAACTAAGTCTATTTCCTATCCCAGTTTGCAACTAGATGTGTCAAATGATTCTCATCTGGATTACAAGACAAAGGACGGACTCGGTAGACAGTAAAGTGGGAAGCATCGTAAACCAACGGATACTTTAAGAAAGCCTGGACGAGAGTGACTTGGAACTTCAATTTGTTGATACTAGTGAGCATATCAAAAAATTGGCAAAACTCATCAAGATCTAAAGGTCTATGAAATTGGATTACTTTGACCTATATTTATTTTGTCTATAGATCATTTGCAGTTATCAAGAAAAGAAGTAAATAAATGTAAAGATTTAGATAGAAAAAATTACACGACCTCATCTTGAAAAAAAAAAATTTTTGTTAAAAAAAAAAAAAAAAAAAAAAAAAAATTTTCAAATTTAAAATAAAAGATAGTAAGAGATAAAGAATATATATCGATAGAAAATGGCACAAGAAAAGAAAGAAATCAAGCCTGTCACAGTAGACAAACCAATACCAGTCGATTATGATTTGGGAAATTTGGCAGTATTTGATCCAAATCCGTTAGATCCATCAAGATTTTCCAGTGAAGAAAATATGAATAAATATTTAAATGAAGTTACAAGAGATAATGCTCAATTAATAATCAACCAAATATTATCATTACCTGTAAAGACAACCACTGATTCAAATAGTTCTGAGGGAGGTGCATCAGCAAGTATCACTTTAGTACAACTTCCAACTCCTATCACTGCATTACCAAGAGAGAAATCATTACCAAAGGCTAAACCACCAACTAGATGGGAACAATTTGCTGCTAAGAAAGGTATTAAGAAGAAGGGTAAAGAAGGTAAGATGGTCTATGATGAAGATACACAAGAGTGGGTACCAAAATGGGGGTACGGTGGTAAAAATAAGAAACTTGATGATCAATGGTTAGTTGAAGTTGAAGAAGATAAGCCAAAGAGTAATGCACAAGATGATTTGATCGATCCAAGAAGTTTGAATAGACAAGAGAGAAAGAGATTGATAAAGAAAAATGAATTACAACAAAAGAGAAATCTGAAAAAAGCTGAAGGACGTTAATTACCACAATATCATCTCATGTTTTTATGTACATTAAATCACTTATATGAAATCCTTTAAAAAACTGTAATTTCGCTATAATTTTTTTTTTTTTGTGTGATTTTTTTTTTTGACTAAAAATTTTCTTAACAAGTTATGGGAAATATGACTGTTGATAAATCCAGTTTAACTATTATTGAGAATGATTTGGACCATTCGATTTTCTCAATCAGATCTAAATCTTCGAAAAATCTCCGCAAGATTAAAGTTCTTGGTACTGGAGGAACTATAGCTTCAAAAGGTGGATCTTCTTCTCAAACAGCAGGGTATAAGGTTGATTTAACAATTGATGAATTGATCGAGTCCATCCCAGATATATCGAGTTTTGTTGATCTTGAGTATGAACAAGTTATGAATTTAGACTCAAAAGAAATGAACCATTCACATTTGGTGATTCTATATAAACTGATATTAGAAAGTATTTCCAATGGTGTTGATGGAATTGTTATCACTCATGGAACAGATACAATGGAAGAAACTTCTTTTTTCTTACAATTTTGTATCGATACTAATATTCCAATTGTCATCTCTGGAAGTATGAGACCTTCAACTGCAATCAGTGCAGATGGTCCAATGAATTTATATCAGCTGATCATGATCGCAGCAGATGAGACTAGTCAAGGTCGTGGTGTCTTGGTATCGTTAAATGATCAAGTAAGTTCAGGTTTTTATATCACAAAAGCCAATGCCAATACCTTGGATTCTTTTAATGGAAGACAAGGTTACCTTGGAAATTTTGTTAATAATGAAATTCACTATTATTACCCACCTATTAAACCAATTGGATTGGCATATTTCAAATTAGATTTAACTAGAGAATTAGATGAAGTACCAATTGTATATGCTCATCAAGGTTTAAATTCCAAGATTTTTGAAATCATGATTGAAAATTTAAATGCTAAAGGTTTAGTAATTGCTACAATGGGTGCAGGTTCGTTAAACGAATTAACACTTGATGAATTACTGAGAATTTGGGACAAGTATAATATTCCAATTATTTTTTCCAAGAGATCCATGGATGGGATGGTACCGAAACTGAACATCCCTAATACAGGAGGATGTATTGCTGCAGGGTATTTAAATCCTCAAAAACTGAGAATCTTATTACAATTATGTTTGAATAATGAATTCAAATTACAAGATATAAGAAGAATATTTGAAGGTGTCTATGGTGGTTAAATAGTTTAGAAATAAAAACCGCAATCTCATCTAATCAATTGTAAATCACTTTCGAATTAAAAAAAAAAAAAAGCAAATGAAAAAAAAATATATATAAGAAAAAAAAGATCACTTCATTTAGAGGCAAATTTATATAATATTTATTAGAATATTAGAAGAGAATACAAAATGTTATTGCCAAGGCCCATTAGGACTCTTAGACTGCCCTGGTTACGCCAATTGACCTTCAGGTATCAGTCTAGTATAGTGGCTGAGGCAACAGGGAAATCTGGAAGTGCAACAGATGCTGCATTGAATGATGATACAGAGATTGGTGAAGATGATGATACTGCCAATACTGGTGTTATCAAGAAGGAGAAACAAGAATCGTTATTATATTTTGATCATGTGATCCCATATACGAAATCCAAATGGGATTTGAAACAGTATTTTTCAATGTTGTTTATTCCAAGTACAGAGAATGCTATAAAGAATAAAGTATTAGATCTCGCAGGAGATAAACAAGATTACAAGATTACATCGATTCAACCTATGAAGAGAGATGGTGGTGCATTTGTTAAATTTCAAATTCCATGGAACGAATCTGTACAAGAATTTAATAAACTGATTTTGAAAAATGTGAACCAAAAACAACATACTGGTATAATAAATCTTATTATCAAGCCAAGATGTTTCCCAGTTAAAGGTACTCCTTGGATCGAAGACTTAAGAAGATTCCCATCACCAAAAGTGAAAGTTACGTTCAGTGGGCCTGTATTGACACAGGAGGAGATGTATTTATTGTTTAGAAGGTATGGTTTGATTGTTGATATCGAGCCTCCTAAACCTGACACTAAAGATGTGCCAAGTGCCACGATAACTTTTAGATTGACGCGTGGTGCTATCACTGCCAAGAATTGTTTGAATGGTTATAAATTGAATGATACTACATTACATGTACAATTTATTCCATTAAATAAAGAAAATGTGATTTTCAATTTTATTGTCAATCATCAAAGAATCTCTATACCATTGATGTTTACGATATTGACTCTGATTCTGTTCTTCATCTTTGAGCCTATTAGGGAATGGTCAGTTAAAGAGAAAATTACACAGAGATACTCAATTAGAAATAGTTTGTATTTCAAGAAATTTATGGATTTCACAAATTCAACAACTTCAAAATTCAAGAAATTATTATATCAAGAACCTCACTCTGCAAATGGTAATAAAGGTAATTCACTTTGGCTTGAAAGATATGAAAAAATTAAAGAATTGAAATTATGGATTGAAGAAAATGTGAATACTTTTATCGTGATTCGTGGTCCAAGAGGTAGTGGTAAACATGAAATGGTTGTTGATCACGCGTTAAAAGATCGTAGTAATGTCTTAGTTATTGATTGTGATCAATTTCTCAAGGCAAGAAACGATCAAAAATTAATTCTGTCATTGGCTCAACAAATTGGATATTTCCCAAGTTTCCCCTGGTTGAATTCGTTGACCAGTTTTATTGATTTGGGTTTACAAGGTTTAATTGGGCAAAAATCTGGTATAAGTGAATCTAAAGAGCAACAATTCAAGACTATGTTAAATACTGCATTACTGAGTGTTAGAGATTTAAGTCTTGAAAATTATGGACATTTTGAACATAGTCAAGAGACATCTGAAGAAGAAGAAAAAATCATTAAGGAGGAAGATTATTTACAACAACATCCTGAATGTAAACCAGTTATTGTTATTGATAGATTTCAACCTGCAAGAAAACTGAATGAAAGAAATTCATTTGTATATAAAGAGATATCAGATTGGGCAGCAAATTTGGTTTCAATGAATATTGCACATGTTATTATCATTACAGATGATATTGGATCACAGAGTTATTTGAGTGAATCATTACCTAATCAAGTTTTCAAGACGTCGACATTGTCCGACGCATCACTGGAAAGTGCTAAAGCGTATGTGTTGAATCAATTACAAGAATTTACCGCATCATCAAGAGTATTGGATAATTTGGATAAGATTATCAAGCCTTTAGGTGGTAGAATGTTGGATTTACAAGCATTTGTGAGACGTATCAAAAGTGGTGAAAGTCCAAGTGAACTGATCAATGAGATGATTGTGCAAACTTCGGAACAATTGACACAAGTTTATTTCAACAAGACAAATGAGAAATTCAGTAGTTCACATGTGTGGGTTGTTATGAAGAGATTATCAAAACTGGAAGAAATAGATTTCAATGAAGTTGCCTTACACCCACTTTTCAAATCGAATCCTGTTGAAGTATTAACGGCTTTGGAATCAACAGAATTAATCTCATTGGTGAAAGATCGTGGTTTAATCAAGAGTATAAGACCTGGGAAACCATTATACAAGTCATCATTTGAAAATTTGGCAAACGACTCTAAGATTTTCAAAGACTTGGAAATCAAGTATAATTTAGAATTAATTCTGTTTGAGAATAAGAGAATTGCTAAATGGGTTGACGAGATTCAAAAATTTGGTGCATTTAGTGATATTAGTGCAAACAAGATATTCAGACCAAGATTAGAATATCTTGCTGATAAGATAAAACAAAGTACCGATGTTATAACACTGTCTGAAAAACTGGTTAAAGAATTAGGTAAATAATATATATATGTTATATTTTCTTAAAAAAAACTCCATGTTTATATATTAGCAAAGAGGAAATCTTTTCAGAAGAAAAGGTAATGTCTAGTTTTATAATGGTTATTTCAATAAGTAGATAATAGTAAGGTAATGTCTAACTTGGTTATTCAATAAATAGACAATAGTATGTAGAAGGGTTTTATTTTTGTATATTATAGAAATATTTTTTTTTTGTAAAAATAAAGAATAAACTATTAAAGGATAAGATGATAATTGAACCATGTACAAGATTAAGAGATGCTATAATACGAGATGAATTATCTATCACACTAAGACTTTTGAAAAGGTTCCCTGAATTGATTGATAATAGAGATGTGAATAATGGATGGACAAATTTACATTATGCGTCATTTAATGGGAATTATTTAATATGTTCAAATTTGATTAAATTGATCCAGTTGTATAAATGTGATGCAAATGAGGTGAAATTGAGTTTCGAAGGAGAATCATATTTGCATGTATGTTGTGTGCCGAAAGCAGGCGGTGTTGAAAATGAACAGACATTACATTTACTATTACAAAATTTCCATGATCAGTTAATTGATATACAAGATGCAAATGGTAAGACAGCGATGCATTTATGTTGTGAATTAGATTCGAGTTCATGTTTAAAATTGCTTTGTGAGTTTGAAGGTGATATGAATATTGTTGATAATAATGGAGATACACTGTTACATTTGGCAATGAAAATGGGTAATATCAAATGTATTAAAGTGTTATTATTAAATCAACATAATTTGGATCTTGATATTAAAAATAAGCAAGGTTTCAGTGTGTTAGATGTGGCAAATTCGTTTGATACAATAAAGATGTATGAATTTTTCAAAAAACAAGCTACAATTACAGAACAAGATATTTCGACACCATCGATGAATAATTTTAAATTCAGTAATAATAGCACTCCAAATAAGAGTAGTAGCTTGCCACCTTTACCTTCTGTGACTACAAATAGACGGTATTCGATATCAAGCTCACCAGTGGCACCAACAACAAATAGTTCGGCATTAAGTTTGTCGAGTTCAATAGATTATAGTATAGTTACACGTTCAAGGTCCACATCGATTGATAATGCCTCACCTAAGATGAAGAAGACTATAAGTAGCAATAGTATGGAAGATATTAAAGAAGAGAAAAGAGGTATATTGAGTAGTATACTGATCAAAGCGATCTCAAAATGAAATTGATATGCATTATTTTTTCTTTATTAAGGGCTCACGTTTTTCTTAATTAAAATTATTTTTATTATTCAAATTGGCTGCAAAATTGAAAGAAGTCAAAGGTCACACGAGTGGGTTGAGAGATCAAAGATCTATACTGGATCTATATCAAGGATTGTTTGATCCCTATCTATCTCTCTATCTCTCTATCTCTCTATCTCTCTATCTATCTATCTATCTCTATATCCAGAATAAAGTCTTATCTTTGATAATCTTGGCTACTTATTCATACTTTAAAGTAATAATTAGAGTAAACTTACATACATTAAACCCCGTTTTAATTAAACTTCGGAGCGATCCAATTTTCTCATTGTGTTATGTGCCCTTTTCCTGTTAATTTATTTTAAAAAGATAAAACAAAAAAAAAAAAAAACATATATATACATCTTGGTTTCTTTTGTATTCCAACTTTTAAACCAGATTAAAGGAAAGATATGAAATTTGGTAAAGAGTTAGATAAGAGATCTATATTGAAATGGAAACATAATAATATTCATTATAACGATTTAAAATATAAGATCAAATTGGCCACTACAATACAACATGACTCTATTTCTTCCGAGTCTTCATCTTCAACAACTGTGGATTCGATAAATTTAAAACATAAATCAACTTTAAAAGATTTATATCATTCATTTGCCAAGGAAATAGAATTCTTATCATTATTTGTTAACACTGAAAATGAGAAATTAACTCATCAGTTGATTAATTTAAGACATAAATTAGAACAATTCTTGATAACTTATAGTGATGACACTGCAGAAAAATCGCAGAGTTATAACTCTATCAAGAATAAGAGTTTTGTAAGATGTTGTAACGAAGCTAATATCTTATTGGACAATTTCAACGATTTATCGCAATTCATCAATTTGCAAAAATTACTGTTACGTAAATTATTCAAGAAATTTATCAAGTACAGTTCATTATCAAATAAGCAAGATTTTATCCAGCATATCAAGGAAAAATATCTTGATGGCAAGACAAATTCATTTATTAATATTAATTTAAATGATGCTATACAAGAATTAAGTCTTATCATTGATGTTTTGAATTCTATAAATGAAAATAAGAAAATTTCAATTCCCTCGACGTTGGATTCTAAATTATATACAAAGACAACGAAATTTGATATCATGTCCACGGTGAAAGGCAGTTTCCAAAATTCATTTCTCGTACATAATGATAATTTAAGTGAATTGAAAATTAAATTATTAAAAGAATTTGATTTAATTTGTGATGATGAAGGTGCTAATAATTTGAAATTTTTGAAAAAAACTACATCACATTTAAATTTACAAAATTCGACAAGATCAGTTCATAGTGTTAATACAAATGACACTACGGAAATTTTCCAACCGGATAATGAGATTGATTCGATGATCTTATCTTCATCATTAGATAAGACTCATTCTTCGATAACAAATTTAACAAATAATGAATTTTTATTAATGGCAAAAGTTGGAGGTTTTAAGAATTTTTCATATACAAAAATTTCACATGAGATGTTACAATTATTATTGGATAAATCTGTTGAACTTGAGTTGAAGATCAATAATTTGAAAAAAATGATTACACCACAACATGATTTAACTTCAATAAATTGGGCATTATCTACTGATCTCGAGATACTTTATCATTTAAAATATATCAGAACAAGATTCATAACAAATTCAAATAAACAAGTTTTTTATATCACATTGGATACCAATATTGAAACCACTGCTGGTCAAGATTTTCAATTCCCGTATTCAGTGATGACAATAAGCTATGAAACCATATCACAATTCCCATCAAATATTTCAAGTTTAATCAATTCTCATATCGTTTATCCAATGCCTTTAGAATTTTCAGTTATTAATTATATAAATTTGAAATTTTTCTTAGCACAGCAAGATACTGAATTCCCACAATGGTATTACGATATTGAAAATGTTAAAGATATAAAGAAAATGCCTCCACAAACTGTGACACCACCACAGCAACTGCCGAAATCGATACTACTTAATCAAGATAAGAAGACTCCTTTTAAATATTGGAACGAATTTGATAATGGATCAGATTTCGAAGATGACACTAGAGGCTTTTACGTTTACGGGGACACCACGATAAGTGACGAGACAATTGATCCTATCTTATCACTGAACAAAGTGAATAATATTTTGCAAATGTCGAATAAATTGGTCAATTTTTGGTCAAATTTAATTGGCAAACCCCGTTTAGAGAGACCTATTTATCATAAGCAACAAAGTTACGGATCATTTGATTCAGATGACACGGAACATGAAGACGAAGACGAGTTACCTTTATCAAGATACGATTCACCACCTTTTACAAGATCTTCAACAACATCGACAAAGAATGAAAATAACCGGTTTTTCTTACAAAAAATCCAATACGATAAAGTGATGACATTTATCTATTTTTTCATCTGTTTCATCTCAGTATTGATCAACGGTATATCAATTGGAATCTTGTATACATTACTAGTCAACGAGATGATCTCCAACTCATCATCAATCTTACTCTGTTTTATATTCATTTGTTTTTTCTTTGGCTTGATCTTGAGTATCTCGTCGATTTGTTTAATCAATTCAAGGTATAATGATGCTCCAAAATGGCATTACCTGATGAATTATTTAGTCTTGTTTTTAAATCTAGGTGTCATTTGTCTTGGAATCAAATTAACAACACCTTTTATCATATAGCATTATTTTCTATTATCCCATATACATAATCATTGTTTACGTTCATTATCTTTATCCTTATTCAAATCCAATCCTATTATCTTATCTTCAACTGTCTTTGTAGCATCTTCAAAATTTCTTCCACCACTACTACTTCTCTTCTTTAAAGGTTTCCTATCCCTCGATCTCGTCACTCTCACTTTATTTGCCGTATTGGGTACTTCTGCTTCTTCATTTTGCTTACTTGGTATCACCTTGATAAGATCTGTCTTGGCAATCTTATTCACTAACTCATCTTCTTGCTTGTAATATATATAATTATGAAGTGCCATTTTTTATTTATCTCTCAATTTGAAGAACTACTCCTCTTTATTTATATATTCCCGTATATATAGATCAACTTGTCATTCACCAAAAACCCCCTTTTTTTTTTTTTGTGTATTTTTCCTGGAGTATTTATTCTTTTTTAGCGAGAGAAAATTTTTTTGTCTCAAAAGAAAAAAAAAAAAAAAATCACACCATAAACCAAATACAGAAAATGCCCTAATTAGGAAGTCTTATTCTATTAATACATATATATACTATCTAATCAACATTATACTCACTCTCATTATTATCATCATTAATACTCTCATTATTATTGTTAAATTCAACCACACCTGAGAAAATCAATTTCTTCAAATCTAATTTTTGTAAAACCATCTTATTACCAATTATTAAATCGTTTAATATTGAAAGTTTTATCTTTTCATGTACTTCTTCATCTTCTTCTCGTATTGTTGATGACGAGGATGAAGATCTCGTTGAATGACTCGTTGTGATGTGTAATTTTTTCAAATTTGCCGTTGATTTGATATTGTAAATTTTTTTTTGCTCCTGGTATACTGGATCATTCAAGAAAATAGACATTTCTTCATCTGTCGCATGATCCAGGTATACAGTCAATGGCTGTTGTTGATCAGTTCTATTCGATTGATGTAATCGCAGTGATGATGATACAGATCTCAAAATTTTGTTATTGACAAGTTTCTTTTTAGCAATTTTGATCAATTTTTCATCACTGTATTCTTTACTATTATTACCATTTATCATTGTATTTTGTAAAAGATATCCAATATATGAATATAATTTCTCATTTTGTAAATTTAATGATTTAATTTGGAAATTCAACTTGATAAGCTCTTGATTATAATGATATTTATCCTGTTGTTGTTGACGTAAATGTTCTTGTTCAAATTCATCTGCTAAAGTGATTGGTGATTCTTCTTCTTCTTCTCTCTCAGAAGAATATATATGTTCAACATCATCATCTCCATATGAAGAGTCTGTTTGAAACGATATATCTTGTAATTTATTTTCCAGTTCAATTTCTTCACTTGTTATTATAGATCCTGCATTTTCTTCTTGTAATTTATCATATTCATTTTTCAACAAATTATAATTCAATTCAAGATTTAAATAATTTTGTTTAATTATTTCAAATTCATCAATGATCAACATCTTTGAATTTTTTTCCAATTCATAATCAGATTTTAAAGATTTTAATTTCTTATTAAGAATTTGTATTGTAATTTCGTTATCATTCATATCTTGAACATTATTATCATTTGAAGTCTTATTTTGGAAATTTGAAATTCTATTATTCAAATTACTTATCTTATTTTCATAATTCTGTTTTAACGTGGACCAATTTGAATAATTCAATTCATTATTATTCATTTCAATTTGTAAATTTTTTTCCAATTGTCTATTTGATATCACTAATTCATTAATTTTACTCGATTTCAGTAATATATCTTTTTCTTTTAATAACAATTCCATCTCTAAATTTTGATTTTCTTGCACAAGAGAATTATTCGTCACCATCAAATTTGCAATCTGTCTCTCTAAATCCTGGTGATGAGATTTAACATTAAATAAATCTTCACCTCTTGCTTCATCATCATCATCATCTGGTAGTATAAACGACTCTTTCTTATTCAAGTTTAAGAATCGGCTTGTATTATTTGTATTATCCATGAACGAACGACTCTGTTTCTTATCTTTCAATGGTGATGTATTGTTATTATTATCAGTTTTAAGTCTAGGAATAGGTGTTGAAATATCATCTTGACTTATTATTATGTTTTCCTTATTAAACGAGTCCATGCTTGTTTCTACTCCAAATGCTGCTGCTACCTCTTGGAAAAATGCATCAACTGGGCATAAAAAATAAAAAAATTATACCAACTAAAAAAAAAAATCGGACGACTTGGGAAGAGTATATTTGAACCAATGATAAATAGATGTATGTTTTTTTTAACTAGAGTTTTTTTCTGTCTCTGTTTATTGTATGTGTCTGTAGTTTGTATTTTGACAGGTTCAAGTGAAGGAGTGAATAGTCTTGCTCTCTGTCGTACCTCTCTTGCAGATGCTAGGATCCTGTTGAGTTTGATGGTACCTTTGAGTTGTATTATTATTATTATTATTATTATTTTTTTTTTTTTTTTTTTTTGTTTACTTTTTCAACTTTAAACCTCGATGCTTCCTAATCGAGATGAATTGATCAGGCACATACTACTCATTAAGAAAACAAGGGCTTTCTTCATTTTTTAAAGAGCATTTTTTTAATAAGAGAATAGAAACAAGAGATATTACTACGATAATATGTTCATACCAACTGACACCCCTCTTTCCTCTTTATACAAATCCAGACGGGTTCTTATATGGCAGCATTTTAGTCTCTCCATCAGCTATCGCGTTGAGAGAAATTGGTAAAAATTTAGTTAACAAATCTATGAAATATAGGCTCAAAAAAAACACACCAAAGACTGATGATTTAAGAAGAACAACGAATAACATAGATCTAGAAACAGAGATTCCCGCACGCACTGTCTATGTGATGGATTCCTTTTGGACAAAGGTGAAGAAGAAATAAAAACAATTGGAAAAAAAAAATCAAAAAAATTTTTTTTATAACAAAAAAATTTTGCTCTTTAATTTGTTTTTACCCTGCTTTATAATAAGGTACAACTTGTCTCTGAAGAGTAGGTCTTTGATATTTTTGTATATAAAGAATTCATTCAATATTCTCTTTTATGGTCTATCATGTATTAAAAGTGAGTAAATATTATTTTGTATTCTATAAATAAAACAGCCTTCCTGATCTGGTAATTTAAAGGCTCGGAAATTGGGAAAGAGAGATACAAAGAGAGAGAGAACGAGAGATCTATATCAACCGGATTTAGTGATTTTTATAAGGAATACTAACTCGTATCCATTTTATACTTAAAATATCTACTTTAATTACATATATATCTATAATATCATAATAACTGAAACATCCGAGATTCTACTTTATCTCATATCTTTTTATAACAAAATTAAAACAATAAAAAACAATAAAAAATATTAAAAAATTCTCTTTGTAGGAAAAAAAAAAAAAACGTGAAAAAAAAAAAAAAAAAAAAAAAAAAATTGGGTTTTAAAAAACATCAATCATAAAAATCAACAACCTGCCGTATTGTTGAGATATTATAGAAAGTATGTCACCTATCAATAATATTTCAACTTTTCATGCAACACCACCCTATGAACAACTGCAGAATTTGTTCAATATCCAACAACAGCAGCAGGATTCATCTTCATCTTCCACTCCAGCTCAAGCAACACCAGTAGGAGGTATTAATAATGTTACAGAAGAGACTCATTTACTACCGATTCCTAAGAAATCTGCAATTATTAAAACTGATAGACCTAGACCACATATATGTGCCACTTGTACAAGAGCATTTGCCAGATTAGAACATTTAAAGAGACATGAAAGATCACATACCAATGAAAAACCTTTCCAATGTGGTGCCTGTGGTAGATGTTTTGCTCGTCGTGATTTAGTATTGAGACATCAACAAAAACTACACGCTTCATTACCTTCTTCAAATAGAGCTAGAATAAGAAAACATAATTTCGATCATGACGTTCAAGCTGGAGACGTGGTACAAGATTATCTCAATGAAAATATCAATATAGTTTATAAAAACACTAATGCCAAGTTACCTTTGCCCAATGAACAAGATACGATTCAAGAGAATGAAGATACAAAACCAAAAATCAAACGTCAAAGGAAAAAATCTACAACAAAGACTATGTCACCTCCACAAGATAATAATAACAATGCTACATCCTCATACAACATGTCAACATCATCATCAATGGAAGTATCACCACAAGTCGTTGGATCATTGTTTTCCAATTTGCAACATCAGCAACAGCAGCCATCACCAATAACATCAAATACTTCACCACCTGATAAAGTACAATACACAGATGAAATTACTAATCAAATTTTCCAAAACCATACACCAATGTCCTTCACTTCACAATCAATGAATCATAGTGTTAGTGAAACAGTACCTCACGCAACTGAAGATCATACTAGTAATAACAATAATACAAATACAAATAGAAATAGACATTCTTCATTCAGTGCTGCTTCACTGTCTTCCTATACTTTACCCAAGGATGCAATAGATATCCAGAAACATGATATTCCAGAAGCTCCACATCAAGTGGGATTTGCCACACCTCAATTAAGTGCACAAGAATTAGCTGATAGAGCCGTGTTGGCAGGTTTTGATCTTGATGCCTTAGGAATAGATGCTAATGAATATGCAGTACAAGATGAAGACACTAAGAAATCTGATTCTGGATATTTCCACGGTAACCATGCTACTAGCAATAGTAACAACAACAACAATAAAGGTAGCACACCATTTGAGTTCAGTATAACACCAGGTGGTTCATTATTGGATATCCCACTTTTACAACAATATTTACACGTTGGTGGTGCTGGAGGTGGAGCAGGTTTCGAAAGTTCCAATTTGAAAATTTCACCTAATAATGCAACAACAACAACGACAACAACTACAGAGACATCATCAACATCGGCAACTACGACGACAACGGCAGATGCCAAGAACGATTGGCTCACAGAATTTATCAATACCCCTTTCGATATCAATTTCCCACCTGCTTCTCATCATATTGGTTTCACTGAATCACCTCCAAGTAGGAATTCACCTTTCACTGCAAACACTCCAGACGATATCCCATCTTTGTTCAGATCTAGACAGTTAGACTTATCGAAGCATATTAACAAAATGACAAATCATAATGACTTATCTGTGATAAACTCAAGCAAGAAACAACAACCACAGAAACAGCAGCATTCACCTGTTAAACATCAGTCATCACCATCACCATCACAACAACAGCATAAGACTGGTGAATTCTTTACACTTGAATTGAGAAATCATATCTTGGATGCATATCATTTGACTAATAATCAATTCCCATTACTTGAAGACTTGAATAGCTACATGTCATTATACGAGTTAGAATTTGACAAGTACTTCCCATTTATTCATTTCCCAACATTATATTTAAACCATGGTGAAGATCATTTACCGTTATTATTAGCAATGGCTGCCATTGGTGCTTTGTATTCGTTCCATGCTACAAATTCATCGATATTGGCCAAATTATCGAGATATTTGATTCATAATTTCATGGGTAATCAGAAGTCATTTGAAAATTTTAATGATATTCCTTTACCTATTACACAAGGTTTAATATTGGATATTTATTTAGGAATGTTTGGTAATGAATTGGATATAAGTAAGATCACTTCAAAACATTTACATTCAGTGATTTGTTTAGTTAAATCTACACAGTTAAACGTTGCATTGGAAAAATTCATCTTGCCACCACCAATTATCGATGGTAATACAAATAATGATCCACAACAGTTGAAAGAGAATTATGAATATTTTGTCTTGGCCCAGTCAAGAATAAGAACTGTTCACGTCTTGTATTATCTTAGTGTACTTTTCGCCTCGTTGATTGGCAATGATATCGAGTTGAATGCATCGGATTTACAAAGTGGTACACCATGTCATCTTGAAGCATTGTGGAAACTGAGATCTCCACAAGATTGGTTCAGTGTCTTAAAACAGAATAAGATTTGTATCGATTCGAAATTTTCATTAATTCAAATAAGTAATGGAGAATCTATGAATGAAATAACAAATGAATTAGAAAACCATTATTCTGACAAGAATTTGAATTTTAAGACATTGTTAAGTGCATTGATGTCAATAAGTGAAACCATTTACAAAGAAAGAACCGAATTGCAACAAGAGCCAAACGCAGCATTGAAAGCTACCAAATGGAGAATGAATTCAAGACCTGTGATTGAAAGTTTATTGAAATCTTGGGAATTTATCTATGTGAAAAATGGTGGTATCTTGGTACCACGTAATGCCAATCTTCATGTTATAAATCAAACTCCTGTTTTGAAATTGATCTTACCCTTGTTGTCCTTTGCCAAGATGAGAAAATGTGTTTATTTCACGCCAATCTTGAGAAACATATGGACCAAGAATTGGGATGCCATGAACCAAGAGTTGAGATATTTGGATGCCGACCCTGAAGCTTTAAGAGATGGAACCAATTATTCCTTGGATATCATCAATTTATGGATCGAGATCATTTCTATCAGTAATGATGCGGAAAAGACATCAATAAGAACCCCAATTTTTTTCTTGACTTGTATCTTTGCCTCGATATTAATGATTGGTGAATACTTGTATGCGACCGAAGTCTGGGCTAAGAATTATTTGAACAATGCATCGGCAAGCTCACCAGTTACTAATTCACCTGAACAACAACAATCATCTGCAACTACTACTACTACTACTCTTAATGCAATTGATAGAGTATTATGGTTGAAAATTCAAAATTTGATGAAAAAAGTTGAAACAAATTTAAATCCAACTTCAAATGATTCCGATAATTTCAAAAGTGTCAATGACGAAGTTTCAAAACTTGTTCTCGAAACAAATATCGACTTAAAACATACTGCAGAGATAATTACAATGGCAAAATTATCTTCAAAAAGTTTGAACGTTGGTGTTAGGATCTTGGCTGATGCACCAGTGTGGCCCGTGGCTATAGTCTTTGCAGAAGCTTTAAAAGCAAGATCAAATTTCTTTAAAGGAGAACAAAGTATTTGATATATTTATAAATCTACATTATTGCCATCCCTCTTTTTTTATTCAATTCTTTTTTCCCTCTCTTTTACTATCATTATTTATCCAGCATTTCAATTCTTCTCATAGGTTTTATATATACTTTATTTTTCAAGACTCTTTCAGTTACCAGTTTAGAATATCAGCTTTCTTGTTATATATAAATGATAAATCATGTTACTTATTTATTATACATCACTTGTAGATTTCATAGATGAGATGAGGTTGCAAAAAAAAAAAAAAGAAAAAAAAAATTACCAAAAAAAAAAAAAACAGTAAAAAATTTTTCAGTCAGATAAGAAACTACAACTAATCTACAACCATTCAGTCCTTATTTAGATCTGTTTTAAAGAGTGTCCAGAGAATGACAGTCGATAGTACTCCACTTCCAACTACAATCACTTCTCCAGTGAAATTAAATGGACGTGAGTTATTTGAAAAAATTGGGAAACCAACAAAGATTGTTGCCCCAATGGTTGATCAATCAGAATTAGCATGGAGAATTTTATCTAGAAGATATGGTGCCACTTTATGCTATACTCCAATGTTTCACCTGCGATTATTCGCCACGGACCCTAAATATAAAGATCGTATGTGGTCAGATGAGTTTGATGGACTGGCAGGATTGGATAGACCTTTAGTTGCCCAATTCTGTGCTAATGATCCACAATATTTGTTAGAAGCAGCCAAGAAGATCCAACATCAAGTTGATGCGATAGATTTAAATCTCGGCTGTCCACAAGGTATCGCAAGGAAAGGTGGGTATGGTGCATTCTTGATGGACGATTGGGGCTTGGTTTATAAATTGATAAAGACATTGCATGAGAATCTTGATGTTCCAGTGACACTGAAAATAAGAGTATATGAAGATTGGGAGAAGTCTTTGAAATATGCGCAAATGTGTCTTGATGCCGGTGCCCAGTTTATCACGATTCATGGAAGAACTAGAGAAATGAAAGGTCAAAAAACTGGTTTAGCAAATTGGGGGGTCTTAAAATATTTAAGGGAAAATTTACCAAAAGATACTGTCTTTTTCAGTAATGGTAATATCTTGTATTCAGAAGACGTTGAGAGATGTCTTGAAGAAGTTGGAAGCGATGGTGTTATGTCAGCAGAGGGAAACTTATATAACCCAGGTGTGTTTTGGTCGGAATCCAAAGACATAGAAAAACAATTCCCAAGAGTTGATAAATTGACAAGAGAATATTTTGAGATTTTAAAGAAATACCCAACTTATGCTTCAAGACATGGTTTCAAAAATCATCTTTTCAAATATTTAAGATATTTCTTACCAAATCATACAGATGTTAGAACCAAGATTGCCAAATTACATTCAAATGATGAATTTGAGAAATTTGAAGAAATTGTCTCGGATATCGAAGCAATAGTGGCAGATATATATAACAAACCAGATATCAAAGAACTTGATGTTGTCGTTGAAGGTGAAAAACAATCATGGGGTGGTGCTTATAAGACAGTACCATATTGGAGATGTCAACCATGTTTTAGAACAGTAAATGGAGTAAATGGTAAAGATTTGGTCAATGAGTCTTTGGATCTGATACAGCAAAATATTGAACAAAACAATAAGAGGAAATTAGATGAAATCATCACAGATGACAAGAAGAAGCAAAAGACTTGATGTGTAAATAAGGTAGTGTATATATATGATAATTATCCTATCTTATCCGATTAGCATAGAAAAAAAAAAAAATAGAAGCTCATCAGTAAACTTGAGATAGGCGAATGACTGTTGAGGACCGGCTTACTTTAATTATTCATATAAATATATATAAAATTATTTACGAACAATCTTTTATTATATTTTAACTTATACCATAATCATGATAGAGAGTGAAGACGAGAGAGACCAGCAATACTTGCCTGAGACAGAAGATGATAATGAAGTGCCATTATTACTGAATTCATCATCTTCCGATATGAAGTCGAGTATCAAATTTAGAAACAGACATAAATATAAGAAATTCTGGGCTTATACACTGCTTGGATTTATATTTATTGGAATTATAAATTTGATTTTCTTACCTAGAACTTCATTAAGTCGGGATTTGAGAAGAGTTCATGGTACAAAATTGACTCAATCTGAGATTAAGAGAATTTTCTTGGAAGCATTGACAAGAGAAAATAATGCTAGAGAGTTATTACAGAAATATGTTTTTGAACCTCATATGGCTGGTCAAGGTTATGATCTTGTCGAATTTACAGAACAAAAATTTAAAGAATTCGGGTTGGATACTTATATTGAAACATTTGATATATGGTTAAACAGACCCGTTGATAGTCATCTGAGATTATTAGATATCAATGGTGATGTTGTATATGATGCCAATATGCAAGAAGATGCATTGCCAGTGGATGAGACCACTACTTATAACAATTCGATTCCGGCATTTCATGGTTATTCTGCAAATGGGAATGTTACTGCCAAATTCACTTTTGCCAATTATGGTATGAAAGAAGATTTTGCCAAGTTGAAAGAAGCTGGTGTTGATGTAAGTGGTACCATATGTATTATGAGATATGAAAAGATCTTTAGAGGTTTGAAAGTTAAACATGCAGAGATGAATGGTTGTGCTGGTGCCATATTGTACAGTGATCTGTTTGATGATGGTGAAATCACAGTTAAAAATGGTTATAAGCTGTACCCTGATGGTCCAGCGAGAAACCCTTCATCGATTCAAAGAGGATCTGTTGAGTATTTCACCGATTACCCCGGTGACCCTACTACTCCAGGTTATGGTAGTGTTCCAGGTTGTAAGAGACAAAGTGCCGAAGGAAGAGTTCCAAAGATCCCATCGGTACCAATGAGTGCTAGATCTATTGAACCGATCTTAAGACAATTGAATGGTAAAGGTCCAAATTTCAACTGGGAAGGTGATATTGATTTTGATTATTCAGCAGGGCCAAGTACTTTAGAACTTAATTTGTTCAATTTACAAGATTATAAGATCACTCCAATTTGGAACGTTGTTGGTGAAATAAAAGGGATCTTGACAGATGAAGAAATTATCATTGGGAACCATAGAGATGCATGGATCGTTGGTGGACCTGGTGATCCAAACTCGGGTACTCTGTCAATGTTGGAAATGATTAGAGGATTCTCAGATTTATTGAAATTGGGTTACAAACCTTTGAGAACTATAAAATTTATCTCGTTGGATGGTGAAGAATATGCAATGTTGGGATCCACCGAGTTTGGTGAGACTCATGCTAAGGAATTGAAAAGGAAAACTGTTGCCTATCTTAATTTGGATTCAAGTGTTTCTGGATCTCATTTCCATGTCAATAGCAATCCATTATTGGACAAATTGATCCATAAAGTCTCCAAGGAGACTCCATTTATCCATGATGAAGATCCAACATATTCATTATTTAAAGAATGGGAAAAGCAAAGTAATGCTACAATTGCATTCCCAGGCTCAGGAACTGATTATGCCGTTTTCCAAAATCACTTAGGTATTCCTATTGTCAATATGGCATTTGGTAGAGGAGATGATGATGCGGTTTACCATTATCACTCTAATTATGATTCTTTCTATTGGATGGATAATTTTGTCGATCCTGATTATAAGCTTCATAATTGTATGTCGAAATTCTTGGGGTTATTGACATTGTCATTAAGTGAAACAGAAGTATTACCAATGAGTTCATTGAATTATTCCAAGAAGATCAAGACATATTATAAATCTTTGATAAATGAGATCCCATCAAGTTGGTATAATGTTCATATCGATGAAAGTGTTTTCAAATATTCTTCAGTTGTGAAGCCTTTACACAAATTAGACGAGTCTCCAACTTTTAAGACGTTACTCACGTTATTTACAAATAAATTATCAAGCTTAATAGACGCATCCGAAATATTTGATGCATATGTGAAATCATTACAAACAGGGATCTTAAAAGATTACCCATGGTTCAAATACTATATCAAATTCAAATTGGCCGTACAAATCAAATTGGCTAATTACAAATTGATCCATTTAGACAGATTATTCATTGATAATGAATCACTTGTCGATAGGGAATGGATGTTACATACCATTTTCGCCCCACATAGAGATTTAGGTTATACCGGGGATGTGTTACCGGGATTCCATGAAGCTTTAATGAGAAATGATATAGATGATGCTGCTAAATGGTTAGGAATATTGATTAAGAAATTCGAAGATGTTGAGAAGAAGATCAGTTGAGAGAGAGAGAGAGAGAGAGAAAAGCTGTTATTAGATTTATGTTTAGATGTGTAATCAATTTAAATAATTTTTCAAGATTTTCCAAAAGAAAAAAGTTGAACAAAAAAAAAAAAACAAGTTGAACAACAAGTTGCTCTAATAATTACTAAACAACAAGTCATGTTCTCAAGAGGTATCCGTTCATTCTCCACTTCATCTGCTGCTTTCAGAAAGAAGGTTTTCTTTGATACTGCTATTAGTGGTAACAAACAACCAAGAATCATTTTTGAATTGTACGATGATGTCGTCCCAAAGACTGCTGAAAATTTCAGAGCCTTATGTACTGGTGAAAAAGGTTTTGGTTACAAAGGTACTGTTTTCCACAGAGTCATTCCTCAATTCATGTTACAAGGTGGTGATACCGATCATCTGAACGGTTACGGAGGTAAATCGATCTACGGTGCCAAATTTGCCGACGAAAGTTTTGCTAAGAAACATGATAAACCATACTTATTATCAATGGCCAATGCTGGTCCAAACACCAACGGTTCCCAATTTTTCATCACCACTGTCGCAACTCCATGGTTAGATGGTGCCCACGTTGTCTTTGGTGAAGTCATTGAAGGTTCTAGCACTGTTGATGCCATTGAAAAACTTGGTTCTCAAACAGGTAAGACCAGGGAGACCATTACAATTGTCGAAAGTGGTGAATTAGATGCTTAAAATACTGATGTACATAGCCCTTTAGTATATAATTAGGTCCCTTTCTATATATAAAAAAAAGTCGTCCGTGTAGTTCCAAAAGTTTTCTCGCTTTTCTAAAAGAAAAAGAAAAAGAAAAAAAAAAAGGCAAGATTCGCAAGTTTTGAACAACAGGTCACCAAGAGACAGAGAGATCATTGCGGGTGATATATTCATTGAGCTTTCAAATTTGTTAAGTAATATTGTGTATAAGTAAGATAGTAAGAGAGAGAAAAGAAACAAGATGGATTCATTTAATAAGACATTGAATAATTTGTCCTTGTACGAAGTCAAACTGTATGTGAGAAAAGCTCAAAATGCAGTATCGAGTTTAACGGAGATGGAAGCAAAAGTAAGAGAAGCTACAAATAATGAGCCATGGGGTGCTCCATCATCATTGATGCAACAGATTGCTGCAGGGACTTATAACTATAGAGAAAGAGAAGAAATTATCAATATGATATTCAGAAGATTTACTGAAAAATCGGCTCACGAATGGAGGCAGATTTATAAAGCTTTGCAATTGTTGGAATACATAGTCAAGAACGGTAGTGAAAAATTTGTTGATGATGCTAGAGCCAATGTTAGTATTATTCAAATGTTGAAATCTTTCCATTATATTGATTCTCAAGGTAGAGATCAAGGTGTCAATGTACGTAATAGAGCCAAGCAATTGATTTCATTGTTGAACGATGAAAGTTCAATAAGACAAGAACGTAAGAAGGCTAGACAAAATCAAAAGAAATTTGGTGGTGTTGCTGGAGGTAAATCATCTGTCAATCCTAATAACAGATTCACTGGAACTTTTGACGATGACGATGGAGAAGATGGAGATAGTGGACCAAGTTTTGGTGGATATCAAAACAGAGTATTTGGTGACGGTGGTGTTTATGGTGAGAGATATGAAGAAGAGAGATCAACAGGCACAGCTAGTGCTGAACAGTTTGAAGAATATGAAGTTGCTCCAACAAAATCTAGAAGATCAAGTAAACCAACAACAAAGACATCTGCTGTTACTGCTTCATCTAAAGGTCCAGATGTCGATTTATTTGCATTAGACGAACCTAAAGCTGCTGCTGCTGCTGCAGATGAAGATGAAGACGATTTCGATGATTTCCAAAGTGCAGCTCCAACTGCTCAAACAACACCTGCTCCACCAGCATTGAACTCAAATAACCTTGCTGGATTGTTTAATGCATCACAAACCACTACTACAACAACAATACCTGCATATAACCAATTCAATTCCTTCCAACAACCACAACCTACTCAGACATACACAGCTCCACAACCTTTACCAGGTGCTGTCCCAACACAACCATCGTATAATCTTACAAATGGATTATCAAGTTCATCATCAATCCCAACTTCAAAACCTAAAAATGACGCTTTTTCATCATTGTTTTCAAGTGCAAAGACATCATCAAGTCGTTCAGCTTCAAATTCTAAACCAACACCTGCTTCTAAGCCTGCTGCAACTGGTAATAACAGCAATAACAACGATGATTTCTTCGATTCATTTACTAGTGCTACTCCAGCATCTAATGGAAATGGTCAAGCTAAATCAAATAACGACGAATTAGATTTATTATCGTTTTAGACAATTTTGATGCTTAGTCAAACACATTTTAGCTAATTTTTTTTTTAAGTACCCTTTTTTATGTTAACCCCCCCTTCAAATATTATTCCTGTTATCAGTTTACTTAGAGATCTTGTTATAGTAAGCACTTGTACTCGTAATCTCATGGTTTTTTATCTTGATAAAAAAAAAAAAATCAAAAACTAAAGAAAAACAAAAAAAGAATTCAAAAAAACCGACAAACAAAAAGAGGACAATACAACATAATAACAAAACAATGGCCATATTTTCATTTTGGATATTCGATAGACATTGTATGTATCTAGACTGGTGACTTAAGAGAATTCAAATTACTAATATTAGAGTTATAGGTAATTGCATATATAGCAGAGAATGGACACCACTACTGGTAAGGAAACAGATACCACAACAACAGATGAACGGTACAATAAATTCTAGAAATGATGACGATGCTCTGAAATTATTATTTGGAGCATTATTTTCACTTAAACAAATCTCGTCAAAATTGAATCCATCAGATGCATTGCTGAATAATTTTAAATCTTTTTCAACAGCTAAATACAGATGCCATTTTTTTGAAAGTGGGTCAGGTTTGAAATTTTGCTTGTTAACAGATCCAACGGTGGAAAACATGCAATTCGCATTGAAAGAGATATACACAAATTTGTTCATAGGATCTGTTATCAAGAAGTAAGTATCTATTTTCTCTCCACAACAAAGAAATAAACTAACAAAATTTATAGTGGTTTATCCCCAGTTGATTTTAAAGAATCCCAGTATATCAATAATGATACTTTTATAACTGGAGTGGATAACTATATAGGCTCTTTACAAGCATTTACGTCATGAAAATAAGAATATATACTTAACTAGTACATTTGTAGTCTTTAGAAGGAAAAAAAAAATTGATCCAGACAAAGAAAAAAAAAAAAAACACACAAAATCAAAACAAGTTTCAAAACAAAACAAAGAGTAAAGAATGAGTTATAAAAGAAATAAGAGTAATCCACTTGAAGATGCTTCTGACCTCCTATTTATAGTGGAATCTGAATGGCCCAAAATAACACTGAAAAATTTCAATCCATTGGATACAGTATTACCATTATTAGACAACACATCTGTTGGATTAGCACATAAATATTCAAAATTTGTACAATTAAATGATCAAATTTCCAATGTGCTCAATGATTGTATAGACAGCAATAAGCAACAATTTATTGACCATTTGTCATATTATCATGATGTGTCGATAAATTTCAACGAGAGTTTCCAATTAGTTGAAGAAATTTCAAATGATTTATCCAGGACAAATGATTCAATTATATCGGATAATAAGACATACTTAAAAGACTTGAATTATAATTCCCAAGTTTATGGTAGGCTATTGGACACGATAGAAGGTATTGAATTTGTTAAGAATGCCACTGATGAATTGAATAATTTAATTGGTGATAAGAATTTCATCAGATCACAAGAATTGATCAATCAATCTTTCAAATTAGCTCAAGAATTTCAATTATGGAAATTACCTCTGTTACAATCGATCAGACATCAATTAGAAGACCAAGAAAATAATTTATTCGAAGTCGTTGTTGAAGAATTGCACAGTATAATTTATTTGAAAACAAATGTTAATAAGACTTTACTGAGTTTTAACAATAATGATCAATTAATCGATGTCACAAGTAAATGCTCATTAATTAATAAGAATTTATTAAATTTTATTGCCAAAATTAATGATCAAGATGACGAGGAAGAACAAGATTTAAATTTACAAAATTTGATCTTGGAAGATGATGAAAATTTTATGAAATTGAAAAATTTATTAATCATTTTGCAAAAATTGAATAAATTTGATAAACTCTTGGAGATATTAATCGCTAGAGAGACTACTGAATTAAACCAATTATTTAATCAAACTGTGGAAGATATTAAATTGAGAAATCCATCTTCAGTGACGCTGAAAAATTATTGGCAAGATAATAATAGTGAATTATTGTTGTTGGAATTTGGACCATCACCACTGGAGACATTAAAATTAAGAGAATTTTTCAACAATATTTTCAATAAGTCATTAGTTGTATTACAATATCATCGTATCGTGTATGAGATTGCATCAAAATATAATAGGGATTATGCAATTGAAAAAATATTTGAAATAATGGAAAGCTCATTAAGATCAATATTGACACAATATATATTTGATGACGAGATAATGATTAATCCTCGCATGGGGAAAGACCCAGTTATCACGATGAAGAAACCTAATAAGCAACATAAATTATTTCAATTCAAAGACGTTGAAAATGAAGAGATGACAAAATTGACGTCTCAATTACAAGAATTTTTCCCATCATTTAATGTCGATGATAAGAAAATTTATCTTGATGATAATGAGATAAATACCAATTTAGAAACGATTGTTGAGCCTGATGTTTTCAACATGAGAATAATATTGGAACCTTTCTTGGTATTTGTTGAAGGTTCCAAGTCATTGATGCCAATGAGTAAGAAAATGCATAAGACCAGTAGTGATCTGTTTTTCATTGAATTTATGAGAAGTGATTATTTGAAGAATTTTGATTTGACATTGAGATATTATTATGACTTGTTATGTACTTCAAATGATCCATTTGATATCTTGATTAATAATGATGGAATTTTCAAAAGTTGTGAAGTTTTCCAAAATTTCTTATATTCTGTATTGGAGATGTTAAATACATCATTGAGTTATAAAGAAGAGTATGTGAATTCAGTTTTCATCTTGTTGAATGCCATTTCAAATAGATTCCATTTGTTATATCAAGAAATTGCAGATGAGGAAGATTTTAATTGGTTACATAATAAGCAATTGACAAAGGTATCGATCGATATTATGAAACAGCAAGATGAGTCCTTGGTGTTACAAGAGACAGATTTAATTTTTAAGAATTTGAATATTGGTAATGAAGTGGTTAAATTTGAAGTTTTCTTTGAGAAATGCACACAATTATTAAACAGTATTCAATGGTTACTAAGATGGTTACCGAATATCTTGAAAATTGATGATCAACAACAGCAACAGCAGGCAGGTTCTAAAGTCGAGAATTTTAAGCAGAATTGGGAATTAGTGAACATTAATTATAATCATAATCATAATAAGAAAGTTTATCTTACTTTAAACACTAAGAATGCTGACCGTTTCCAGAAATTCATAAATGGATTTCAAGTTCTTGAAGAAAACATCATGTTAATCTTACGTTATAATTTAATATACCAGTCGATTTATTTAGTATTGAAATTTTTCAATACAAATGAATTCCATATTCAAAATGAGATTAATCAACCAGACCTGAACATCTTGAAATTGACATCGATTTTCCTCAATGCTACAAAAATTTTCAACAAGAATTTAAACAATACCGGTAATTTAGTCACAGGATTAGCAATTTTCTTGGATAATTTATTTATCAAAGGATCTTTCAGAATCAAAAGAATGAATAATAATGGGATGAAGAAAATTTTCCTCAATATCTTGATTTTACAACAATTATTAAGAAATCTTTTCCAATTAGAAGTTAAATTTGTCAATAGTTTACAATATTTTGATAATTTCAAGATGAATGATAAAGGTTTAATAGATCAAGTCTCAAAGCAAAAAAACAAGTTCTCCTATGATGAGAATAAGAATATGATTAGATTGATCTACAGTCTGGATGATCTCAAGAATACCAAGAGATATGATGAATCTGTATTGAAATTAAAGAATTTATATTAACGCCCCCTCTTATAGTCTTTCTAATTCACATGATCAAAAATTTCGTGTTTTTTTGTTTTTTGTATTTTTTGTTCGTTGAAAAATTTTTTGTTTATAAAAATAATCAACAACAACAACAACAAGGACAAGATGTTATTACCAACTGTTGATAAACCTTTTATTATTGAATTATGGCCTTTGTTTGATCAATGTGCCAGCTTAATCTCTGGTGGCAAATTTGTTCCATCTGAATTTAAATTTGTGCAAGGAGAATTACCGTTATCAACTTTGAAACCGGCTTTATTGATGGCTGTTATTTATTATATTGTTATATTTGGTGGTAGAAGTGTTATTAGAAAATTAGGAATTAAGCCTTTAGTGTTGAATGGGTTGTTTCAATTGCATAATTTATTCTTAACTACTTTATCATTCACTTTACTTGTATTAATGGTTGAACAATTAGTACCAATTATTGCGAAGAACGGATTATTTTATGCTATTTGTGATAAAGGAGCTTGGACTCAACAATTGGTTTGCTTATACTATTTGAACTATATCACTAAATATATCGAATTCATCGACACTGTTTTCTTAGTTGTGAAACAGAAAAAATTGACTTTTTTACATACTTATCACCATGGTGCTACTCTGTTATTATGTTACACTCAATTGATTGGAGAAACTCCAATCAGTTGGGTCGTCATTTCAATGAATTTGGGTGTCCATGTCGTTATGTATTTTTACTACTTATTAGCTGCAAGAGGTATTAGAGTTTGGTGGAAAGAATGGGTCACCAGATTCCAAATCATGCAATTTGTCATGGATTTAGGTTTTGTCTATTTTGCTACATACCAAAAATTGGCTTTCACCTATTTACCTGATACTTTACCATACTGTGGTGATTGTGCTGGTCAAATGCAAGCTGCTGTATATGGTTGTTCAATCTTGTCATCATACTTGGTCTTATTTATTGCATTCTACATCGAAGTTTACAGAAAATCAAGTTCTAAAAAATCCAAGCTGGTCAAAGCCGTTAGAGGTGGGTTTTCTGCTAAAGTTAACGAATATGTTAATTTGGAAGGTGCTAAATTAGTCAGTGCCACCCCAAGCCCAGCTCCTTCAAAGACTAGAAGAAGAAGAAAGAATTAGGATAGATCAATAACTTATTTATATCTTTATACCCAAATAATATACATTATACACCAACGATAAACAATTTCTTAATGTCCGTCTCAATTATCTTCTTATAACTGTAATTCAAATTTTCAATGTGAATCCCATTTTCTGTACTTGACACGTATGAATAATTTGGAATGACCATATTCAGATACACTTTAACACCTTGATCAATAACGCAACAATCACCAATAATACCTTCAATTTGACAATTTTGTGAAATTATTACGCGATTCCCAATACTCATCGACGTGATCTCACTGCTTTTATCAACAAACACATAATTCCCCAACTTGACAGTTTTTTTCAAACTCGTCAATTTACAATTTTCATTTAGATAACAATATTTACCAATACTTATCGATATCTGATGGTCTGCATTCCCGATCAATTCTACATCTTGACATATCTGCGTGTTACCCAGAATTGAGATCGTGTTCTTAGCAACAATGTTACTCTGTCTATGGATCTTGTTTCCCGATGCAGTGACTATATATTCCATCTTCTTGTAACATCGTCATCCTCCCCACCAATACTTTGGTCCTTAATTGTAAAATACCCAAAAAGATCTCCTAAAAAAAAACTCAAGCAAAAAAAAAATTTTTGTCGACACGTTGGAAAAAAAAAAAAAGTATTTAAGGAACCAATTGAAGTTTTCATTTTTATTAAATTGAACAGAAAACAATTATATCATGTCAGACTCATTATTTCAAATCTCTTGTGGTATGTGTTAGATCTTTTTTTTTTGGTGTTATTCTCATATATATACTAACAGAGTCAGGTTATCAAAATTACGATTGGGGTAAGATTGGTTCTTCATCAGCCGTTGCACAATTTGCCAAATCGGCAGATGATTCAGTTTCTATTGAAGAATCTAAACCATATGCTGAATTATGGATGGGTACTCACCCTAACAAGCCTTCAACTAAGACCGTGTCAGGTGAAGTCTTGAAAGATATTATCTTGTCAAATCCTGAAAAATATTTATCCAAATCTGTCATTGATAAATTTGGTAAAGACTTGCCTTTCTTATTCAAAGTATTATCAATTGAAAAAGTGTTATCAATTCAAGCACATCCTGATAAGACTTTAGGTAAGATTTTACATTCTCAAGATCCAAAGAATTATCCTGATGATAATCATAAACCTGAAATGGCCATTGCTGTTACCGATTTCGAAGGTTTTTGTGGGTTTAAGCCTTTAGAACAATTGAATCACGAGTTAAAGACAATTCCAGAATTAAGAGACGTCATTGGGGATGAATTAGCCGATGAATTTGATCAAGGTATTAACACTGCAGCTGAAATTGGTTCGACAGAAGATAAAGAGAACAGAATCTTATTACAAAAAATTTTTGGTAAATTGATGAACACTGATGAAAAAATCATTGCATCAAAAGCTGAATCTTTGGTTGAAAGAACAAAGGCCGAACCAAAACTTTTCGGTGATTCATTAGCTGAATTAATTCAAAGATTAAATAAGCAATTCCCAAATGATATTGGATTATTCTGTGGTTGCTTATTATTAAACCATTGTATCTTAAAACCAGGTGAAGCTATGTTTTTACAAGCCAAGGATCCACACCTGTATATTAATGGTGATATCATTGAATGTATGGCTGCATCAGATAATGTTGTTAGAGCCGGTTTTACACCAAAATTCAAAGATGTTAAGAATTTAGTCGAGATGTTAACTTATAGTTATGACGATGTTGAAAAACAAAAAATGGCTAAATTACCATTCGAGAGATCTACAGGGGATGCTAATATCGTCTTGTACGATCCACCAATTCTGGAATTCAGTGTCTTACAAACACAATTCATTAACAAGCCAAAAGGTTCAATTCAACTTACAAAAGGTTTAGAAGGTCCATCTATCTTGATCATCACAAAGGGTGAAGGTTTCTTGCAAATTAAAGGTGAAGAATCTTCAAAAATCGATGCTAAGACCGGTTACGTGTTTTTCATCGCACCAAATGTCGATGTTGAATTGATCAATAATGATGAGTCAGATTTCACAAGTTACAGAGCTTTTGTCGAAGCTTGAAAACCATATTTATTATTTATAGATCTTTATTAAACCCAGCTCTAAACTATATTATTCAGTTTTTTCCATTTAACAATTCTTTTTTTCAAATCTCCTGACGATTGCTGATATATATTCAATTTCTTATCCCATTTCATCTTGTCATAATCTTCACCATATTTATTATACAATCTTGATAACCATTCAACTTCTCTTTCACTTTGAATTCTTGGTTTAGTTATCTTAATCTTGGATAATTCTTCTAATTGCTTAACAACTTCTGTCTTCTCCTTTGGCTCACTTGTCTCATGATCTTCTCTTGTACCATATACAATCTTAACAACTTCACCTTCTTCATCTCTTATAATATTTGCCTTCCCCTTTGGAATCTTCAGTGGATCCTCTTCATTTGGATCTATTTCTTCAACCGACAGCTCCTTATATAACGGTTGTGGCGTTAAGTCCTTCTCAACACCACCAGTTTGTTTCCCCAATTTCGCAGTAAGACCTAATTTCTTATAATTTTGTTGTAAAGTTAATTTCTTATCCCAATTCAGTGCTATAATCGGATTCGAAGCAATATTCACTTCACGTTGCTTGTCCTTAGTTCTTCTAGTGACCTTCTTCACAGAAGATCTGTTCATCTTTCTCTTTCTTACTGATACCATGTCTTGTTGTTATTGTAGTTATATATCTCTATCTCATCTATTTTATTTTAAAAAAAAATTTTTATAATTTTTTTTTTTTTGCAGAAATTTTTCAAAAAATTTTCTCTTTAAATTGATCTATGTTAGATCTTTCACTAAATACCTTCATTTTTTAAGTGAAAATCTTGCTAGAGGTTTCTGAGAAATATCTACAATTCCATATCATTTTCATAACTATTAGTTCCTCTTGAATTCAATTTTCAATACAACAATCAATAGAAAATCATATAACTTCCGAAATAGGTAATTGCCTTTTTCAGCCATATACCACTCGAGTATCTTTCAGTACATAATTTACCACGAACATCTAAAAGGTTGTATAGTGTAGTGGTTATCACCTTCGGTTTTGAAATAAGACCTCCGGATGACCCCGGTTCGAATCCGGGTACGACCTTTATTTTTTTTTGCCATATTTTTTTCTGTTTTCGCACAAAGTAAAGGCTTTTTTCTTTAAGGAAGAGAATAATCTACATATATGATACTATCAAATTTCAAAGAAATCTAGTTCAAAAAAATAAATTCACTCTTGTTTATCTTTTCTAAAAACATTTGTCTCCATAAATTTTATAAATCTATCACCATAATCAGTAGCATTAATACAACTAAAATTTTTTGAATGATTTAATTTCCTCATCAAAGTTTCCAATTTTTTCAAAGTTGAATACCTTGTTAAACAATCAATCACACCAATATAATAAATATAGTCATTATCGTCACTTTTCAAACATTGATAAAACCCATCACTATCTTCGTCGTCATGAGCTTCAATCATACTTTTTGGTATGGTAAAACTTAATGAATTATTATCCACAGGATGTGCAATTGATAATCTTTCTCCATGTGTTGTATTATCAAGTTTACAATCATGTACTCCAATTAACATTGAATAATCCATTATATTTAATTTTTGTAACAACTTGACATCTTTACGTAATTGGTTCACTAATTGTTGCTTATCTGGACCTTTTAATTTTAAACCATATCCATCTTCTAACCAATTGAGATCTTTATAAACGACACTCTTTGGTGAATCTGGTGAGACATGTCTTGTATATCTACCATCTGTGGAACCTTTTAAATCATATTGCTTATGAATGTTTTTTTGCAGTGGGAATAAATTATTCATAACGATAAAATGAACTTTCTTAGGTCTTCCATTAACTCTCATTTTCAATCTATGTAATCCATAGAATTGTGATAACAACGTATTTGGATTTTCTTTAACATAATTATAATAATCTTTCAAGACATTTCTCAATTGCCTATGCTCTGAATGATGTATTGTCTTGATAATGAATCTATAATCTCTTGAATAATAAAAAAAAGATCCACTCTTACCTGGAGAACCTAACTCTGATAAGATATATTTTGAAGTTAATGAGACAAGATAATCAGCTGGATCTAAGCCAAAAATTAATCTCAACTCTCTAAATACCGTTGGTGAATAATCTTTAAATTTGAAATCATATCTAGATGAAGGAGTCAATTCAGAACCACTTACATCAAATGCCAATTTCTTAGTCATCGAGAAATCCAGATCAGTTAAAGGTTTGCGAACTCCAGAAACTCTGGATACAGACACTCTTATTCCAGTCAACATGTTATAAGCCATAACATAGTTTGAATGCCCTTCGCTAACTTTATTACCAACTAATACTTTTTCATCTTCTAAAAATTCTTTTCTCTTTTTTTTCAGTTGTCTCTTTGATATTATTGAATTTCTCAATCTTTCGACTTCATTTGCAATAGGATTATCTTCATCTTTTAAATGTATGATTTCTTGATTCGATGCAGGTAATGGGAATGTAGAATGTCTAGTTAAAATTTTGGGTTTTAAACTATTACTTCTAGATGATGATATATTGTTATTGTTGATAGTAGTGGCAAATCCGGCTCTTGTCGGTTCAGTATGTCTTCTATCATTTATCGAAGTAGTTGAATGGAAATTTCTAGTAACAGCTCTTGGTTGTTCCAATTGTTCACCATCTTCTGTGGAAATAAATAAAGGATCTTCTTCATCAAGAAGATGTTGATGATTTGTAATCAAGTTTTGACTATTGATGAGAATAGCATTATCTGCATGATTCTCATGATCTCCTTCTTTTGAGAGTTGATTGTTATTAATATTATTATTATTATTATTATTTTGTTGTGGAATATTATTGGTACTGTTTACCGTTAAGGGGCTCTGTAAATGAGACGATGAAGGTGTTGGTGGCGAAGGAGAAACGTTCATGCTTCTATTGCCATTTGACGATGATTCGGTGGATAATTTTCTGCTATGGTTGCTTGCTGTTGTTGTTGTTATTATACTGGGTATCACTTGGGATTTCTTGATTTGATTTAGGTCATAAAAAGATTGTGTTGTGGTCCCAGTTTTAGTTGTAGAGTTATCATGTTCCGCCTGTGGCTGGTGACGCCTCAGTGCAAGCTCCATTTGTCTTTTGAAATAAATCTGGGACTGGACAGTGATGGTTCAAATATGGTTTTTTATAAGTTGTTGTGTGACAAGTCGAAACGGAACAACATGCTTTGTTCTTTTTTTTTTTTTTTTATTATTTTTTATTTTTTTTTTTATTATTTTTTAACTTCCTTTTTTTCACAATCCAGAGAAGAAGTAAGGAGAGGAGCAAAGATAGATAGAGAGAGAGAGAGAGAGAGGATGGCTTAATATTCTGTCCTATAATCGACTGATCTAAAGAGAGGTGAGGAGACTACAACACTATATAATTATACTACTTTGATTGATATTAATCCAATGTTAGTATGGTCCTTCAGATTTTTTCAAGAAAGAAAAAAAGAAATCCGATGAAACAAAATGCTTATGAGCTTTTGTATGAGCACTTAGTTCAGAGAAGGAAAAACAGTAATTAAAGATAACAATAGAAGAAGACATCTGGACTGGATCAATAGTTGACAGCCGACTGGGAACAATGAGCTTCTTTTTGTTCTATTTTTAGTTATAACATGGCTGATGTGTAAAGACTTCTAGAAGATTTTCTTTCCCTTTTTTGTCAGAGGGACTTAAGTAGAGTTCCACATTAGACACTGGTACATGACCATATTAAGTGTTAAAGCATATTGGGGATATAATATGAATGACATTTCTGTCAATGATAGTGACAATGTGACTCTGGATATAGTCCTGGATAAGTGCATCTCTTGTGCACCGTCTGTGTTTGTTTGATACCTGTACAATAGAGCATTGAGTAAATGTTCACACAATATCTGGTATAAGTAATTAGCCTCCATATGACACAGACTGTAAGATAAGCTAAATAACTTTTCTTGTAAATCATTAATAATATATGACAAATTTGTTCGCATAATCCAAATTAATTTTATATTAATAACTGCCCTTTTCTCTTATAGAGAATCATAGATTATGTATATGATAACACGTTTATTTATTTGCTCATCTCATATAACGTTATGATGAGCCAAGAATATTTTTTTTTGATATATATAGTGGATATTGTTTATAATAGGCTAACCGATTCAGTTTTCCGAAGTCAAAAATAATATTAAATACTTTGTTCTTAAGAAGTAATTAAAAAAAACCGCAAATACCTTCACTAGCAAGGTAATTGTGTAATAGCAGAAAAAGATAGTATAGAAGTAAGTCTAAACCGTAACCGGTTTTCACCCAGTCTTTTAATTAATAAAAACTCGGTAACGATATTGAAGGGAATTGGTGCAGACAGCAGCAGTTGAGAAAAAAAAAAAAAAAAAAAAAAAAAAAAAACTTTTTTCAAGCCCTTTTTTCCCTCACTAGTTAACTTTCCCTTCAAGTATACAGACGCTCTTGTGACAGAACTTGATATGGGTATTAAGGCACCATCAAATGACCCTGGGGATGTTATCAAGATACCATTTACAAGCCATGAAGAAGAAGACGAGGATATTAAATAGTCTATCAGAGTACACTATAATACAAGATGTCCTTACAGCAGAAAGCCAAGAAACCAGCCAATACTTTTTTTTCAAATTTGTCTTCTGCCTTAACAGATCAATCTGATAAAAATTTTCAAACTCGCTTCAAAAAAAAGATTTTCAATTTAACCAAAGTTGAATTTCTTAATATTCTCTTTAGTTACAATAATGTCTCTCATGTATTTCCTGCATTCACTCTTATAATGGAAAATCCAACAAATGAGAAATTTTCTCAAATTTGCCCTATGTAATTAAATTAGCCAATTCAAAATCTTTCTTCATATAAAGACAATCTTGAATCTCAGTTTCCTAAGTAAAAAAACAAGCTTTTTTTTTCGAAACAAATTATTTTTTACTATTGTGTGAGTGGAAATGAGATTGACACAAGCCCTATTATTATTTCAAACATTGGCAACGTCTCTTGTGCTTGCAGATGGTACTTGGTCGAAGTATACTAGTGATTCAGTTGCTTACTTGTCTTGTTCAGGTTACATTGCCAAGGCTGCCGCTTTCTGTGACGTTCAGAAATATAAATGTTATTGCAAAAATCAACCTGCTTTGGCAACAATGGCCGATTGTTACATTAATGGGTTCCATAACTCTACTACAAAGATTCAATATTTTTTGGATAATTGTGAGTCAAAGGCAAATGTCACTTTAACTTTGGAAAAATTTTATGCTTCTTATGAAAATGCCACTTCCAATGATTTGTTTTTGGACCCTACAAGTAAGTCTTTCAATGCCACAAAGATCTCCTATCAACCAGTGAAATTAAGCCCTAAGACAGTTGACCGTTATTGGGAATCATTATCTATGAGATGGTTCAATTATAACAGATCTATCTATTATGGTACTGCATTAATTGCATACTGGTTCTCTGTAATGTTCGTCTGTGGTTTAGTTAATTGGACATTGTATTTTGCTCCAGGTTTAGCCAGTAACAAATTAACAAAAACATGGAAAAAATATGTCTCAATACCTGCTGCAGGACGTTATAATCATGTCGTTGATAAATCTTTTTTGAAATTTTTCAAATGGATTGTTCCAACAAGACTTGAAACAATAATTATTGTTCTGTGGTTTGCCATGTGGATTGGGTTTGAAACTTCTGATATCCACCATGTTGTTAAAGATACTGTTTGGAAGAAAAAAGAAGCTGAAATTGGTAGATACATTGCTGATAGATCTGCTATTACTGCCCTTTTCCTTATACCATTATTAGTCTTATTTGCAGGAAGAAATAATTTTATGCAATTTATCACAAGATGGAGTTATTCAAGAATGTTAACTTTCCATAGATGGACTTCTCGTGTTACATTTTCCACAATTTTTATCCATGCCATTTCCATGACTTGTTCAGGTATAGGTATCGGTAAATATGACTCTCGTAACAGCCAGCCATATGACAGATGGGGTATTACTGCAGTTGTTGCAGGTGGAATTATGTTGTTTCAAAGTTTATTATTTTTCAGAAGAAGATGTTATGAAGTGTTTTATGCAATGCACCTTATATTGGCAATTATTTTTGTCATTGGTGCATGGAGACACACCTCACATGAAGAATATGGTCAATGGTTATATGCGGCAACAGCTGTTTGGATGTTTGATAGATTTATTAGAATTGTCCGTTTAATCTCATTTGGTGCTCCAACTGCCACAGTGGAGTTAAAAGCTGAAGAGACTTTAAAAGTAACTGTTAAGAGACCTTCATATTGGAAACCTTTACCTGGTCAACATGCTTTCATCCATTTCATGAGACCTTTATCATTCTGGCAATCACACCCATTCACCATTGTTGATTCCACAACTGAGCCCAATACTATCAGTTTTTTCGTTAAGATCAAAGGTGGTATCACATCTAATTTATATCAATATTTGAGCTCACAACCTGATAAAACAGCTAATATCAGAGTCTCCGTTGAAGGTCCATATGGTTCAACATTACCTTTGAAAAGATTCGAAAAAGTTGTTTTCCTTTCTGGTGGTAACGGTGTTCCTGGCTTATACTCACAGGCAATGGATTTACTGAAGAAAAACTTACCAAATCAAGAGGTCAAGTTTTATTGGATCTTAAGACATTGGAAATCATTGGACTGGTTCTACTCAGAATTGGCCCATTTTGAAAACACAAATATCAAACCAATAATATACTGTACACAGCCAACAAATATTGAAGGCTTGGTCTTACCTTCATCCTCGTCTTCCATTGATGGAAGTGAAGATTCAGATGAAAAGGAAAACTCTTTGAAAGAAATAGATGCTACTTTGGAAACAAGTGTTGATCTTATCGAAAAATTGAAACTGTCCTTACCATATATAGAATTCAGAGAAGGAAGGCCTAACACTGAAGAAATTGTTAAAGAGGAAATCACTTCTGCTAATGGATCAACTGCCTTCGTTGCATGTGCTCACGTTAATATGGTTGATGATGCTAGAAAAGCAGTTGCCAATGAACTTTTCACCAGTAATCATAATGTTGAATTCTTTGACCAAATTCAAGTTTGGTAAGAAGCTTTGTTTCGTTTTTGGACTCGTATCTTTTTTATTTATTAAATATTTATATATAGTTGTATATATGATAATATTCGACTTCTGATAGTTTTTATTCCAATTTTTAGGGGTGTTGAATCTGCTATTCTCAAAGGAAAAAAAGAATTTTGAGGAAATATAAAAAAAAAAAAAAAAAAAAAAAGATGCCGTAGAGTTATTCCACTATAACTATAGACATGTCAGAGCAACAGCCCAAACCCAACCGTAACAGAAACAGATGTCCTAAGAAACCTCAAGGCTCTAACGAGAGTCAAGACCAATCCAAGAGTCGGCTGAAAGGAGGCAATGAATCAAATAAGCCAAGTCCAAAATTTCTTGAGATCAATAAGCTCATCAAGAAATATCATCCTACTCAAATAAATGGAACTTCAATAACATCTTTGTCTATGCCATTACCTCAGCTTTTGAAGAATTTAGTCAACCAGGATATATACCTTGTATTTGAGATTAAACCTTCGGATCCAGATTTCCTATTTGAGTTATCGACTTTAAAATTTTCATTATTTGTGCCACTGAACTACCCATTTTATCAAAATAAGGACAAAGTCACGAGACCGTCGATAGTGGTGTTGAATAACGATATTCCTAGAGGGTATAGTGTGAATATTGAAATTGGATTCAATGAGATCATAGATAAATGTGTCGAGCAGAAGACTAGTAAGAAAAAGAGAAACAGAAACAGGAAAAAGAAGAAGGAAGAAGATGATGATGATGAGGAAGAAGATGTTGAAATTGAATTGGTGCAAGGAACTGATTTGTCATCCATTATTCTGACTTTAGATAAATTCCTTGAAAGATTTTTAAGCCGTGAAAAGAAAGATACGATTAAAATTGTGAGGTATAAGAAACAGCAATCTAGTTCACCAGCTCCACCATCTCCATCTCCACTGCCGCAACAGGCTCCAGTAATAAAGAAGCAAGAAATTCAAGTTCCAAGAGAAATCAGTGAAATAAGGTCAAGAGAAATTCACAAATTACTTCAAAGATTGGATAAGCAATTCCAAATCAGAAAATTCAAATCTACTCAGTTTAACGACATTTATTCCTTAAATGTTCCCTTAACAAATGAGCTGGATCCAAGAGGATTAATCATCGAAACAGATGGTGTAGTTGGTACAACAAAGAAAAACTTGCCTTTACAAATTGCAAAATTACCATGCAGATTACATATTCCAACAGATTACCTTTTCAACGAGAAAAAATCTATCAAATTAGAAATTGATAAGAATTTTATGATCAAAATGGTGTCTGAATATGATGAACCTTTGAAAAAACTTGAAATATCGACAAAGATTAATACTATGATCAACAATTTTAATAGTATAGTATCTATGAAATTCTTGTTAGAGAATATGTCAAATTTAAATGACTTGAAGCATTCTTTGACATCACAGTTGAATTTCTTTGTGCATAATTCAAACAAAATGATTAGTGATAGTTTTTCTTATAGTTGTGTATAATAAAACTGTAAAACTGGCTTTAAACGGTGTAGGGTAAAAAAGTACTGTTCCCTATACTTGTAAAAAAATAAAAAATAGGGGTCGCAGTGGGCATCTTCAAGCATCTAATCATGGAATTTAGAGGAAGTATTTAATAGGAAGAGATACGACTCCTCGCCGTCATTATCGGCTATGAAAAGATGTCAAGGAAATCAACAGAACTTGTTGCTTTGCAGAATCATATGAATGACAAGTGGAGAACTGGGTTGGTCCTCGGCTTCTGATCAATTTTTTTTTTATCGAAAGATTTGGAAAGATTTGCTGCAATAAACTACGATTGAAAAAGGTTTCGACTCAGCTGGTATTTGGAAAACACTTCAGCAGTAGTGGGGGTTGGATTATATTCGATAACTTTGCTGAGGAACGATTTTAGATATTCTTATATCTTGAGTCGGTGTGTACATATCATTTCTAGTATAGAAGCTGCTAAGAGTCATCCACAGAATATTATATATATCTCTATTTACCTGTACCAAACAGTTCATGGAATTTGGTTAATGTAAATCTATATCTACAATCACCGTCCCAACATCTTGTCATACCTGTGTTACAACCTTCTTCACTAATTGGAATTTCTTCAACCCAAGGTTTAATATCGAATTTGACAGCTAATTCCAATAATGCAATAGCCTCTTCACGGGATCCAAGACATGAACTTGATAAGAATGAACCATTGGCAAAGAATGTGAATGGTGAAACGTCATATTTCTCTTCTTCTGATGGTAAACCAACAGAAACAAATTTTCTTTCAACACCAAGTGTTGTTAAAAATGCATCAAGATCTAAGTCACTTAATCCAGAAGCACAGTTCAAGATAACATCAAATTTGTCAAATAATGGTTTCTCCCAATCTTTATCAGCTGTGGCGATAAAATGAGTAGCACCTAATTGCAAAGAATCTTTCTCTTTACGGTGAGTTCTTGAAAAAGCATAAATTTCACCTTCAAATCCTTTCGCATCGTCTGTCATTAACAGTTTGGCGATCATCAAAGCCAAACTTCCCAACCCGCCAATTCCAATGATACCAACCTTGGCACCTGGTTTACAACCATTTCTGAGCAAAGGAGAATAGACTGTTAAACCAGCGCACATCAATGGAGCCAGTAAACTTGATTTAAGACCTTCTGGAATTGGGAAAACGAAATGTTCATGAGTTCTGACATGTGATGCATAACCACCTTGAGAGATGTAACCATCACTGTATGTGGAGTCATAAGTGCTAACGGTTTTTGGACAATATTGTTCATTTTTAGCATTACAACGTGGGCATTCTAAACAAGCATAAGCTTGAGCACCTTGACCAACACGGTCACCAATTTTACAACTAGTGACTTTTGGTCCAATGGCAACAACTTTACCAACGATTTCATGTCCAACAACTTGGAAATTGTTATCTTTCTTATCCCAACCTGTCAGCCATGAAGCCTTGGCAGTGAACAAATCTGAAGCGCAAATACCACAACATTCGATCTCAATATCAACATCGTAGTCGTCCATCTTCTTTGGCTTGAACGATGTTAATTTAGGCTTGTTCCATTCTTTTGGATTATGAACTGCAAAACCTTTAAATTCTGTAGGATAATTGACTGATGACATTCTGTATGTTTTTAGTTTATTAAAAGCAAATCAGGAAGAACAAATCAAGAGCAAAAGATGGTATTTATATCTTATCTGACGAAAAAAAAAAAAAAAATAGAACGGGCACAAGCTGAGGAATCGGCAGTAATAACAGGCAAAGTTTTAGGTGGGATTTTCCATCTATTGCGTGAAAAACGGTGTAGACAATTTTTTCCGACATGCATAACTGGCAATATACCTGATAATACCACTGATTTCACTGGTCGAGAAGAGTGGATAGCTGAGATATCTCTTGTCAAGCAATCAAAGACAATTTAAAGCCTTAAGTCTTCTCAAATCGCAAGTCAAAGAAAATAACAGGTCTCTTTAAAAGCATTAGTCAACTGCAGATAGTGACGAGGGGCATAGCAGGAGGGGGTTCAACATCCCATTTAGGGAAGGGCTATCCGCAGGTCGGAAAAATTGACCCTGAATAGTAGATTTGAGTAACAAAGACACTACGATTATATAGAGATGCACAGATATAACCCAGGCATGAAGCGTAATAGATATTGAGAAATAAAACTATCAAGCGATTAATTGGGTCTTATTTTTCTTGGATTGACCTTGATGGGCTCTTATAATACTAACTTAAAACTTCAAAGAAGTTTAAACCAAAACAATTTTTTGGAAGATAAGATTGGGACGAAAAGGAAACTTAAATTGGTAAGAAACAGACCGAAAGACCTCACAGAACGTGAGATCCAAATATCAGCTCATCTCAAACCCATCTCCCTCTCTAGTATCAAGGTTATTTAATCCGTGGTAACAAACTTGGAGAAAAAAGGAGAAAACTTTATTAAGAAAAATTTTTTTTTTTAGTTTTTTATACAAAAAATTTTCAATTAGAAGTAGGGTAAGATATAAGTTAAGGGCAATGAATAATAATACAAGGTCCGAAAGGAATCAAGATGCTACAGTGTATGTTGGAAATTTAGCCCCTGAAGTTGAAGAGGATATACTATACGAATTAATGGTCCAAGTGGCCCCGGTGGCACATATTAAATTACCAAAAGATAAGATATCAAAGTCTCATCAAGGATTTGGATTTATTGAATTCAAAACTCCAAAAGATGTCGAATATGTGACGAAAGTGATGAATGGCTTGCCTTTATATGGAAGGAACTTAAGAATAAATAGGGCTAAGAATGAAGATTCAGCTTCGCAGATGATTGATGTTGGTGCTACATTATACATTGGTAACCTTGATAAATTGGTGGATGAGAATTCGTTGATCGAGTCATTCAATCATTTCGGCAATTTTGTTAAGCCTCCAATGATTGTGCGAGATCCATTAACTAAAGAATCAAAAGGATATGGTTTCTTATATTTTGATTCATTTGAAAACTCTGATAAGGCCTTAGAGCAAATGAACAATCAATATCTCATGAATAAACAAATCAAGATAGATTATGCTCTCAAGAAGAATGGTAAGCATGGAGAAAGACATGGAGACTCTGTTGAAAGATTATTAGCTGCCAATGCAAAGCTGAATAACTTGCTGAATGCTAATGAGGCAAAGAAAAAGAAACTGCAAGAAGAACAAGAACTGCTGGAAAGAGCTAAGATGGAACAACTGGAACTCGAGTCTTTGAAACATAAAAAGGAAACTGAGCAATATCAAAGACAGAATAATAGGAATACAAGAGGTAGAGGTAGAAGCAACGGACGAGGTGGTGCAAGAGGAAGAGGTGGATATAATAATAGAGGTTATTCACCTTACTGAGCTTTTTCAGATTTTTATGTATTAATGTAGATGGCTTTTTTTTTATCTGTGTAACTTGTAGTTGATTATTGACAAGATTTTGAGTTCTACCAGTTCTTATAGGTTGACAAATCTTGACATCAAAAATCCATTTAGCTTATGATTTGCCATACATACCTTACTTTCCGCTTTGCTACTGAAACACAGACTCATCATGCCATATTATGGTTGTCGCAGAGCCAAATTCAAGAAAAGGCCTACTGGAAGCATACCTATAAGACTGTTCATAGAAAAGTGATTTACTGAAATTTGATATCTTGTAGCTGCTATCATCGAATGATTGGTCTCTTAGACATACTATTACCTAAATGGTCGTCATTCTCCCTTAACTCCTTTGAGATGAAAAAATATCTCTTCACCGCGGCTTGCATATCTATCATAGGGCCTCAATTGTATTTCCAACTACTGAAAGGCTCAAGAGTGATGTAAATGTACATATTACTTTACTTTGGTCTGGAAAAGTACTTCATCTTAAATGTTAAAAAAAATCTTATCCCCGACGAAGCTTAAAAAATCCGATAAAAGATTTTATTCTTTACGCAATTGATTGAAACTATATAAATAGAACAAGAATACTCAGTCGTAATTGTCGAATGGAAAACTTCAAGCTTATAATATGTCTTTAAAATTAACCAAAAATTCAGTTTACAAATTAAGTTCCGGTTACTCGATCCCAGTTATGGGTTTAGGAGTATACAAGGCTCTTGAAAATGTCGCATCGAGCACAGTTTATCTTGCTTTGCAAAAAGGTTTCAGACACCTTGATTCTGCTCAATTCTATCATAATGAAGGTGAAGTTGTTGATGGTATTGCCAAATTTTTGAGAGAAAACCCAGGCATTAGTAGATCAGAGATTTTTTTCACTACAAAAGTGGATTTAATCAACCAGGGCTATGAATCTGCTAAGAAATCAATTGAAGAATCACTTAATAAAGCCAAGAGCATCGAGTATATTGATTTATTTTTAGTTCATTCACCGGCAACAAACAAACAAAAAAGATTGGAAACTTATAAGGCTTTACAAGAATTTGTTGACTTGGGAAAAATTAAGTCTATTGGTGTTTCTAACTATGGTAAACATCATATTGAAGAATTATTATCGTGGGAAGGTTTGAAATACAAACCTGCTTTGAATCAAATTGAATTGAATCCATGGTTAACTAGGAAAGATTTGGTTGACTATTTGAGATCTGTTGATATTGCAGTTGAAGCATATTCTCCATTGACTAGAGGATACAGAATTCAAGACCCAGAAATCGTTGCAATGGCTAACAAATATAATGTCAGTCCGGGACAAATCTTGATCAGATGGTCATTGGACCAAGGTTTTATCACCTTACCGAAGACTGTGACAGAGTCAAGATTAGTGGAGAATTTAGAACTGTTTGATTTCGAAATGAGCCAAGAAGACATTGATTCATTGACACATCATGACCAATATTACGTCAGTAATCCTAACTGGGATCCTGTCACTTATCAAGGTTAAATCATATATAGATATATATATCTTATTTTGCCCAGGGTGCTTTTGTTACAACTGATTCATCATTTTTAATATTTGGCGTAGCTTTCCTTGTTGCTTGAATTGGACGTCTGTTTGTAGTCCATGGTGCCAGTGTCGAAGGCATGAACCCATGTGATGTTGTTTTTAGTTCTTCACTGATTTTGGTTTCAACGTTCAATTCAACTTCTTCTTGTTTATCTTTATTTGCCTCCGTACTTCTTGGTAATAGTTGATTATTAGAATCTTTCCATGGGTATAGCACATTTCCAAAATAAAAATGTTGCACAACGGGGAATTTCGATAGCACTTCAACAAACCACATCTTAATCATTCCTCGGTTGACTTTTGTCCAGTTTTTAACAGCACTCACATCATATAAGATGGGCGAGTGTTCATTAAAGGGCCCAGTCTTCACTTTTCTAATAAATGAAATAGCGTTGAAATATAAGTTCGACGTTCTATATTTTTGTAAAGTCACAGGTTTCAAAACACTCGAGGGACTTGGTATCATTCTCGTATTGTCCTCCATGAGATCAACAAATTGAGAAGAACCTAATATGTAAACCAAATGAAAATGATCATCTAATCCCCATACCCCATGAGATCCTGCAGGTTCCAAAGTGTAGGTCAAAATTAATTTCTTAACAAGATCATAATATTTGGCAAAAATCACCAAGAGGTCTTCTCCAGATATTGTCTTTTTATCCAATATATCACACATTATCAATGAATTTATAAATGCTAAATATGATAACTCATGTCCAGTACCGTAGTCTAATCTTTGACGTGACCCAAAAGAGTTCAAGATATAATGTCTGCACTCTTTGTTAAACCCAATGAAATTTTTGTATTTGTAAAAAGGTAAGAAGTGTTTTTTCAACAACTCATCAATGGAATCATGCACCTGATCATGCCATGAACGGCATGCCATGTTCCCATATCTTCTAGGACCAGGCAATGGTGGATTATCCTGGATCATCTTAGTGAGTGCCTCAAGTAACGAGATCACAGCACTAATTTCTGGCTTCAAAGCAATCGATGCATCTTGCTCAGTTGGAGGAGGTAAATTGATCTTGCTAGAACTACCAGCTTCAAAAGATACTAAACTATCATCCAATACTCCAATGGGTACATTTTTGTTACTCATAAGAGAGCATATCTTGAATAAGCAGTGCTGTAAATTGGAAAGAGCTATTGATTTCTGAAAATTCGCAACATCTTGCTCATTATATATTTGTTTTGTTGCCTCAGTCCAGTCATATATATCATTGATATTCTGTAACTGTGGAAACTCTACTGAATCTGGCCAAATATTCTCCATTGCTGTTATTATCAGATCAATACACCTTCATTCTTTGTTGAGTTTCAATTTGTTTTTTCTCTTTGAAATGAGATGTGCAGCCACAAATTAATCCTAATTTGTAGCTTATTGTGGCTCATACCAAAGTGGCTAGTGTTGGTGTTTTTTTTCACTTTTTTTTTTTTTTTTTTTTTCAAAAAATTTTTGTTTACCAAAAAAAAAAACACAGAATCAAAAATAACAGTGACCATCAAGTTTCCACGGAGCAAGACCTACTAGCATATCACGGTATGTCTTTTCATTGGGATCTTTCAGAATTCGAATCTCTCTATGAGAGTATACAGAATCAAGATTTCAACACAATTGATCTGTTAATAAAAGAAGTACAACATGATTTGAAAGATCTTAATTCATCTTATCCTCATAAGAATGATTCAAGTAGGACCAAGTTGGAGAGTGGGAAGATAAAACTAAGTGATGATGAAGAATATGAAGTGAATAAAGATTTCATAGTGATGCTGGCACAATTGAGTGACGATTTGAATCTCGACGAATTAGTTAGTGCAGAATTCGTCTTCCATGCTTCTAACAACCACAACTTGGGTACATCAGTGGTGGATTCTGCCAAAGCTGCTTTTTACTTGAGAAGACAAAATATCTTATCCATTGTTTCATATATATTGAATGCTCACTCTGATATTAATCATGTCAATCTTGTGTGTTCAGTTGATAATCTTTTCAAAAGTTTCCAAGTGGTGGAAGAAGAATTGTTGGAAATCAAAAATTTGATCAAGAGATCCCAACTTTTGGGTATTTATAACTCAGTGCATTTTCAACAAAACATTAAATTTAGAAGAAATTTTTTATATAGGGAGCATGAGTTATTGAGTGAAATATTCTTGGGGTTGGTCAAAAGAGAGAAATTTAATCCAGACATGTTCAAGAAACTGTATCAGTTATTAGATAAATATGATCATGATGATATATTCATGATACATTTCCTCCCAGGTTTGTTCATGTACTGTTCTCAACTTTCATCGTTATCAGACACAGAGATAAAATCGTTACATACTACTCTTGCAGTACAAGAGTTAAGTGACGTTGACAAGATATCAAATAGGCCCATGAAATTGGTAGTCATATTGGTTTTCATAACTTATTTCACAAAATGGTGCAATGATGAACATCCAAGATCTGCACAATTTGAATTTGAATCCAGTTGCTCTGCTCCAATGAGCTTATGCATTGAATTAGGTGCTATGGAACAAGCCATGTGTATTGCTGCTGATACAAACACAACAACCACTGAAAGTCTGCAACCATTTTATGACTTCAGATCATTATTACAGAAACATATACCAAAGTTATTTGCAAAACAAATTTTAGATATAGATGAGGAAGCTACAACACAGTACAAAAGAAAATTACAACAGGAAAATGCATTAATTGATGAAGAATCAATACCTCCAATATATTTTCATAACAAAGAATTCCAAATATCGATGCATTTCTCTAATTTGTTCATTCCATTATTCGCCAAATTCGTTGAAACTTTTATAACAACTTCGGCTTTCATGTTGACTAAATTGAGAGATTCCGAGGAAGATAGCTTATTATCTTCAGACACATTTGATCTTGAAGAAATTAGTGTCAAAGCTGAGTTGGAAAGATTCTACTTGACCATTTTTTACTTATATTCGTCAAGACCAACATTGGGATCGAGATTTTGGGATAAATCATCTCCGTTATATGGATTTATCAAATGGTCATCTTCATCTACATCGGCATTGATGCGTTCTACTTATTGCTTAATGTTGAGTGCATTTGCCTCTGATGAAAGAAATGCTGTGGAGACATATAATTTCTTGCAATCAAACTTATCAATGGGTCCTACATCTACAACTTTTGTCATTCACAATACAACTTCCAATTTGAGCTGGTCATCCATTTACGAAGATTTGAGTTATTATAACAAGGCATTATCTGAACCGGCAGTGGAAGAAGACTACTTGTTTTCATCAAGAAACCAAAATACCGCTGTTGTTGCTGAACTTGGTGAAGATTCAATTTTATTCATCACAGGTTATTTCCAATTAATATCGCAAGTTGCTTACAATAATGATCAAACAAAGAAAGAATTATTTGACAGTGATGATATGGAACTACCAAACATTTTGAAATCTTTCTTGGAAAATGATACACCATTGACTGGTGCTTGTTTACTGACATTACGTTCATTAGTCAGTAATAAAGTTGATATTAGACAAAAAATATGGGATATAGTTGAAAATTGGATTTTCAAAAACACCAAAGCTCGTCAAAATATTAGTAGGGATGGCTCCAAATTGAATATCAAGAAGATTTTTGCACAATCATTGAAAAGTTTTGATGATATCTTGGGATTTGTCAATTTGTCACATGAATTATTTTTGCCTGTTGCCACTGAAGAATTTAGTCAATACTCATTACAATTCCCTCTGACTTTAGGTTTGGAGAACGGCAGAAAGCAAGGTATTTACCCATATTTCGAATTTCTCATGGAGGAAGTATTTGCCAGTTCAACACAATCATATTTGACTTTTGAAGAAAAATTGAAATTGCAAAAACCACTTTTATCGATTTTCTCAAATGTTCTCGGTTCTATCAATGAGAAAAGTTTAATTGAGTATTCACAAAGTTGTGATTTAACCAAAGTTGATAATTTGTTTAAGGCACCTTTAAATTTGAGAAGTTATATCGAGCTGGAACCTTCATCTCTGGTTATGAACTACTTGTTTAACGAAAAAGTTTATGAACTGTTGTTGGATATCGTTTCATTGGGTATTGATGAGATTGCTGACAAACCAAGTGAGTCTGCCATTGTCGAGACTTTGAAACTCGGTTTGTCTGTTGTAAATAGAATATTATCATTGCAAACATATTTCATCGAGACTGCTATACCAATCATTAAAGATGCTAATAACCCGACATATGTTCCAGCAACTTTCGGTACCCACGGTTTGAGATCATTTTATGATGCCCTCTTGTTTAAATTACCCGTGGTTGCACATTTCCTGCTTTATGTTGGATCTCAACATGTTGGCATTGCCAAGACAGCAGTTGAAATATTGGCAAAGATCAATGATTCACCTCGTTTCCATGAGAACGCTATCAGTAGTAAAACCATTTTGTTAACCATAGATGAGTCAGATAGAATCAAGAATTCATTTATTGACCAGTTATCCACTGAAATCACAAATGATGAAAACTTGACTGTAAAATTGAAGATTTTGAAATTCTTGGATAAGAATTTGTCAAACTCCATAGTTGGACCAACTATAGCACATTTCTTATTAGGATTTGATTCAAAAGGTTCAAACCATTTGACTGCAGGTGATTTGGATACACAAAGATCTTTGTTCAAGACATTATTATACATCTTGGCTTCCAGTATTGATAATTTACAAAGTCAAAACATTCGTTATGCACCTATCAAATTAGCAACAGTTGTCATGGAAATTGTTTTGAAGCTTTGCAAAAATCCAATGTCAAGGTACATTGTATTACCACTTTTAAGAAATAATGACGATTTCAATTTGTTCATCAAACTACTTGCTTCAGATATCAACTTGGATTCTTCTTCGACATTTTTTGAAGGTCTCAGATTCAATGATGTCTTGTCCAACGGTAATATCTTGACCACTGAAAGTCAAGGTATTGGTGCATTGATCTCTTTCATCCAATATAGAAGATTTGTATCACTGTATTTACTGATTGAGTTGAGCAGTATAGCGAATGCTGGTTCTTTATCCATGAGAAATAGCTACATAAAATCATTGATCAATGGTGATGAGATATTAACTGGTTCTCCAAAAATATTGGGATTCTTGGATATATTAGAATTCAATTTTGTTAAAATAGTGGAACCTTTTGAAATGAAATTATTTGGAGAGTTCAATTTCGATTTCATCTTGAGAAATATTAAACTTAAAGATTATGATTTCCTCAGTGGGGATCAACCAATATATGATTTGTCAGTACTCAAAAATTTTGTTGAACTTAAAAGTATCGAGCTCAAAGCTAATCGTGTTACAGAGGGAGCCAATTTGATGAGAGATATTGCCATTGAAGCCATTAATATTGAAAAATATTTAATCAATTATTCTTCTTATAACGATTTCAAGCAACTGCAATTAAATTGTTTGAAATCATGGGCTTTCTTGATTCAAGTTATTGTCGCTCAAGGACAATTAGATGATGCTACAAAATCAAGAATTATATTGGAAGTTTTCCAATCAGTTTTACCAAAGATCAATGATTACGTTGAATTAGATATCTCATTTGCTGAAGAATTGGTATCCTTATGTGTGTTATTATACGATGAATACGACAATGAGAATTCTAACTTCCATGGATTATTCCCTATTTTCCAAACGTGCATCTATGGATTATTGTCAACGCAGTCTACTCCGGACATCAGATCTGATTTGTACGTGTTGGCAAACAAATATTTGGAACAAGTTGGTGGCTCCACTGAACTCGTGGGTCAATTACTCAAGTCATTGGACTTGGAGAAAAATGAAACTCTTTTAAAAATCATTTTCAACGATTCCATACTTGGTGAAAGTTCAGCAAGAGTGACGTCATTGTTATTCTTGGAAAAACTTGTCAAGCTTTCTACTCATCATAATAAGGTTATTTTACAAACTTTGATAAGAAATGATTATTTGTCATTATTAGTGAGATCAATTAAGAAGACTGATGATTTGTTGTCTTCATGTTCCAAGGCTGGTAAAGATTCGAAATTAACTTTATACAGTTTATTGTACGAATTAACTCTGTTCAAGACAACTTTATATTTCTTGATTAGAGTGGCAGAGACCAGAGTTGGTGCTTATAAATTAATCCAATCAGATGTTTTCAATATTATTAAGAACTCTGCCATCATCAAGATAGATCCTGACTTGGGTGTGAATTTGAAATTTGATGAGTTGAATCACGATAAGCAAAAAGTGGTTCTTACAAATTTATCATTAGACACACCTTTGAGATTACCTAGTGAATATCATGAAGAGAAGACAGAAACACCTTCAGTGACCACTATATCTCTTTTTGAGATCATAGTTCCCTTGTTCCAATTGTTGAATGCCATGGTGATATCAATGGGCCCATCAAATAAGCCAATTGTTTCCAAGACTAAAGAATTACTTACTCAAGCTGAAAAATTGATAGTTGGAGTCTTGAAAAGAGATGCCATCTTAGAAGATAAGTTGACCATAGTGAACAGACCAAGTGACAACGTATACCACAATGACCTATCATTAGTGGGATTGAAAGAATTGGTTAAACAGTTCACCTTGTTGTATAGTTTAATAGAAGAATGAAACCCCCCGCAGTTTCCCATTTCACATTTTTCGCTTGTAGAAAATCTGGAAACCAAAAAAAAAAAAAAAAAGATAAAAAAAAACCCAAAGAAAAAAACTTTGTGTTCGTTGGAATATCATAGTAAGTGTTTGTCGTTTTTGGAATTTAACAGTCGGTACAGAGAGTAGCCAGAAGTTTCGATATATATAATGTATATTCCTGGTGATTTTGGGAGACTTCCACCATCTCAATTGATGAGCAAGAATGTTGCCAACACATTTTTGAATTCGTCGTTGTACCCCGTGACTACCGTTGATTCGAATTCTATTTTCAAAGTGAAGCAAGAAGAATTTCAATTCGAGACACCGGATGGCTTGTATGTGCCTGATGTGGCATTGAAGATTCCAAGGACGCCATTGTTGATCACTGATCCTTCCACGTATATAAGTGTTTCGCCATTCACGGAAAATAATATCAGGAAGTACCATTCAGCTATTGGCAATTTGAATCATGATAATATAAAGAATCCGTTGTCGTTACTGGATATAAAGGCACAATACAAACCGGATCAATTACCTTTAGGTTCTGGGGTGAATCCATTGGTGTCTGATTATTTCAAGCCTGTGCACTTGACACCTGGTTGTTTGGCCGAGATTGTGTCGTTTGAACATGAACCTTCTCCAACTTCATCCGGTTCAACTTTCAATTTGATTGGTAGGAGTAACACTATATCACTGCGTAATTCGAAGATGAAACTTTGGGGTGCTGGACGTAAAAATGAAGAGTCATCGACCCAGGTACCAACAATATCGGATTTGAAAGCACCAAAATCGTCATTATCAAGATCAAGTTCCACGTTTATAACAAAAGTATCGACAACCGATAGTTTAACGAAGAAATTGAATTCAGTTTCAGAATTAATGGTCACCACACATGGTAGATTTCTTAATGTTATCAATTTAAACGTTGATTTCACAAAGATTGAGATAGAGATTCCATATGTGAGAGTACTCTTTACTGTGGGAGTTATCACTGCTATGGCAACATTCGCATCTCCAAAAGGTCAAGAAAGAACTTTAGATATAATTATTGGATTTAGTTCTGGTGATTTAGTGTGGGTTAATCCTTTTAAGATGAAATATACCAGATTTAACAAAAATGCTAAATTTTCTAATAAACCAGTGATATCAGTAACGTGGTCACCATGTGGTAGATTTATATATGCAGGATTTGCCAATGGTGAAGTGATGATGTTTAGTAGGGATTTTGATGATGATGATGATTATGATAGTAATGGTAATATTAGAAGAGAACAATTTCTGAAATTTTATAGAACCATCGATGATCAACTGCAAGCTAATCCATTAGTGCATTTCCAAATTTCACATAAGCCAATAACTTCTATCAAATTTAACCCTGTCATTGATAATTTGATAGTGATAACTTCTGATGATGGGTTTATCAAATTGATGGATATTTCTAAATTGTTTACCACGGATATTTTCGCATCTTATTATGGTGGACTGTTATGTACAGAGTTCACCAAGGATGGTAAATATTTGTTTGTTGGTGGTGAAGATGATTTCATTTCCGTATATGAAGTTGCGTCTCAATCTGTCTCAGGGGCACTGAAATTGATTGCTCGATTGGAAGGACCAGCATCTTGGATAAGATCAATCAAGATTGATTATCTCAAGTCAGAGACAAATTTAATCTATCGGATTTCTTCAGTTGGTGATGATGGGATATTAACTATGTGGGAATTTCAACCAAGAAATTTACCAAAACTGAAAAAACCATTACATCATCGTTCCAAATCACCAAATTCACCAGTCTTGAAAAGTGTCAATAGTGGATTTTTCCAACCTCATCGTCGTAAGATTTCATCTACTATAGCCACTCCTCCTCCTCCTCCTCCTGCACTGCAACAACAGCAACAAAAACATAAACATTCAAATTCAGTGTCATCATTGACGTCATCTGGTGCTCATCAGCATCAATCAATAGCACTGGCATTGAATTCACCATCACAATTATCTTTAGGTAAGATGAATAGTGTCAATATGGAGGTTAAGAATTCTAGTGGTGGTAGGAAATCAAGAGATGCAAGTAATAAATGGGTTCCTGCAAATTTTGAAACTATTGTTCATGAGCCAGTTAGTTTAAATGGTGTACCTATTTTAAAGCCGTTTGCTAGTCATGATGTAGGATTAGGAAGATTAAGTGGTGTTTGGTTTAACAAGAGAGATATTTGGATATTTACATGTGGTGGGGATTTGATAAGATGGACTAGGCCTTAAATTTTTTCGAAAAAACTGTATAAACATTTATAATTGAATTTTAAATCGTAACAAATTTTGTCGATTTTTTGATAACCTTCAATTTTACAATCGAATAATTGAGTAAATTCATCATCATCTGATACCAGATCATCACCAATTTCCTTCATATAAACCAAGCAAAATTGTCCCGGTTGGAAAATTTGCAAGATTTTTTCGGTGACTTCAATTTTGGAGATTTTGCAAGGTAAATTGGTTTCAAATGATGCATAAGACCAGCCATGTTCCGGAGTAACATGTAAAGTATAATAATACTTATCATCAACAATAGAATTTGATGAGAACCCGCATGGGTCAAACAGAAACAGATCATGTTTTGTTGAGACATTTTCATCATTGTTGAAAATCTTGTCCAATTTAGTCTTGGCCATAGTTTTCAAACCAAGTAAGTGACCATAATCGTCCTTCTTTGGGTCCATCTTTGGGAATTCATCATGTAAATTATGATATGAAGATGAGACAAATTTTGGAGTTTGTGAAGGAGATAAATCGGTCATGAGCAATTCAAAAGTTTCATCGTTTAATAACTCTTCCAGTTGGAAAGAATCCATTGAAACTGGAGGAGATAAAGGACGTTGAATAAAATCTTGATCACTGGTACCATTGATATATAAATACCAATGATCTTTGCTCAAGTCACCAACAACATATGCTTTAGAAGTTTTTTTTTCGAAATAGTTATTTAAATATTTCAATTCATTATCCCAAGATTGATGGATTTCTAATTGTCTCTCTGGGAACATGAATGATCTTCTTGAATAAAAAATTCTGTAAACAGATGACGAAATCCAATTTAAATAATCCGAAGCTAATTGGAAAACTTTCTCTAAGCATAACAAAGTTGTTGTAGTACCACAAGTTTTCAAAATCATCTTATGAGGAAAGATGAATAATGAAGATTCGCTCAACAAGTAACTATCCATATGATCTGAAGAAATTTTGGATAAGATTTTACAATTGACAAGATCCAACATTTTTTCAATCTCTTGTAATGGTATTGAGCGTAATCCATCCTTACCTGCGATTGATGAAGAAGGTAATGACTCTGGTGAAGAGGCAAACCAAATCTCCAACAATTTTTCAGGACCTTCAAAAGCATTTGTGGAATCCAAAGTTGCTGAAAGTTCATGATTGATGAAATCATCGCAGGAAGGCTCTGGAGTGACTAATGGTACTGAGGTTGGTGACATCTGGATGACTTTTAAAAGGGGAAACTTGAATAATATCCTCTGTCGATGTAGTTTTAATTAAGTTTGCTGTTTGAATATCTCGAAATGAGTAATAATAAAATGAGAAGAACTTTGGGTGTGAGTCGTGTTATCTAGGTTTAGCTGGTCTGTTGAATAAAAATGCTAATTTATCGATTGGCATATGGAGTTTTTGAGTTTAACTTTTGGGAAGTAATTTCTCTTATTTGAAAAATAAATCCTGTACTATTTGTGTTGTTATAAATTAAAATTCAAATTGGCAAAAGGAAAAATTTTTTTTTTATTTGAAAATAAAAAAAAAATTCTAACTGCGATGCGCAGTTAGAATTAATCAGCGTATTTTGATTAGAAGAGCGATAAGAGAGAGAGAGAGAGAGAGCGATGCGCATATTAAGAAGCTTTCAATTAAATTAACTTTCTTCACTGTTACTCTAATAGGAGATGATGAAGTTGCTTTGAAAAGCATGCCACACACTGTATATTCATGTATAGGGGTTATATCTCGCTAACTGAAGTTACGGTTAACCTTATCTATGCACCTGCGCATGCGTATTAGAAAACCCCTTAGTGTATCATTATCCATTCAATGGATGGTAATTGATAGCCTTATCGAATATCAGTTGATAAAGGATGATGTTATAATAAGTTATAAGCTTGGATAAGAATAATTTAATGTTTCATATATCTCATATATATCATATATATAGAATATATATATGTATATATATATATTCTATACCAAAATAAACTCTTTATTGATCTCTCTTAGATAATAAGATATTATAGATAGGATATAAACAAGATATCATAGATATAAACATACATTGTGATTTAATTGAATGAAATGAAATAAAAAAATTGCGGCAGAATCAAAAATGTTTCAAAAATTAAAAAAAAGCATCAGTTAATTACAAGAGATAAGTAATAATGCCAGAATCAAAACCAGAACAACAAGAGCTACCACCACAACAGCCACATCTAACTCAAGAAGAGTATGAAGCTGAGAAATTACATAAGAGAGAATTACAAAAAGAGATTGATTCAAGATCAGTTTATGTTGGGAATGTTGATTTCCAAACAACTCCAGAAGAATTACAAATTTTTTTCAATGAAGCAGGCTTAATCAATAGAATCACTATCTTAAATGATAAATTCACCGGTAGGCCAAAAGGTTATGCTTATATCGAATTTGATTCAATTGATTCGATACTGAAACTGCTAGAATTAAATGGTGTTGAATTTAAAAATAGGATCATAAAAGTTGATCAAAAGAGAACAAATTTACCTGGAAGAGCTATAAGAGGTTTCAGAGGTAGAGGAAGACGCGGTGGAGGTGGAGCAAGATTCAGAACGAATTTCCCGTCAAGAATTGAAGCTCAACTACCAGTTACAGAATAATTATATATATGCTTTTTATTTATAATATAACACAATATGAACACAAAAGTTTCTTTTAAAGTTATCAAAATAACCATCTAAATATGAAAAATAACATTACAATTCCGAAAAAACCACACCATCCTTTGAAATTCAACCATCCATTATGTCCAACAATTCCAACTCTTCTACCATATGATTGTACCATTGGTAACATTCTTTCAAAATTCTCATTTATCGAACTTATATGCTGATTCGAATTAATCTCTGAATTGATCTTTGTAGATAACGATTTCAACACAGAAACTTTGTTAAACATCGAATCTAACTCATTATTCGATTGTGATTCCATTTGGTCCATCATTGATGCTGAATAGTCTTTTGGTTTTGGTTGCGAATACGGCGATGAAGGTCTATAAATATCATCATTTATCGTGGTTGCTGTGGAAAATAACGCTGTTCTTTGTTGGTTATCCTTTGTTGAATATCGACTATATATACAAAAGTTAGTGGTTATCTTATCAAATTATAATATATAAACTTACTTTGACATGTTTGCTTTCTCTTTAAATACGATCGTGTTGTTTAGTGGTTTTTTTTTTTTTTTATCAATTTTTTTTTTTTTTTTTTTTTTTTTTCGCATCAATAAATAATTTTTATACTGAATTTATTCATCTTTAAGGTTACCAGTAGAGATTTGGACTTAGAGACTAGCCAGTAGAGAAGTTTTATAGATATAGAGAAGGCTGTTGGATAGGTTTGTGGGTTTTTTCAATATTTGATTTTAAGCAGGTGAAAGAAAAATAAAAAAGTGAAAAAAAAAACCTTACTAATCAGATAATAGAAGGAAATGGATAACCTTAGTAAAGTGAAGCATATTATATTAGTGCTATCCGGTAAAGGTGGTGTTGGGAAATCTTCTGTCACTACGCAGACTGCGTTGACTTTACTGTTACATGGCAATAAAGTTGGTATATTAGATATAGATCTCACTGGGCCATCGATTCCAAGAATGTTTAATTTAGAGAGTCATAAGATACATCAATCAACAAGAGGATGGATTCCAGTTGCGTATAATGAAAATATAAAAGTGATGTCATTAGGGTTCTTGACAGAACGTGGGAATTCTATTGTTTGGAGAGGACCAAAGAAACAAGCAATGATCAAGCAATTAATTAAAGATACTTATTGGGGAGAAGATTTAGATTATCTTATTATAGATACACCACCGGGGACATCAGATGAGCATATCACGATCCTGGAAGAATTAAGATATGTTTCTAATAAAGATGGATGTTTAATAGTCACGACTCCACAATTAATAAGTATTGATGATGTTAAGAAGGAGATCAATTTTTGTAATAAAGTTGATTTCAAAATATTGGGAGTCATTGAAAATATGTCCGGATTCCAATGTCCATATTGTGATGAATGTACAAATATTTTCAGTAGTGATGGTGGTGTTAATCTTTGTCAAGAGTTGAATTTGAAATTCTTGGGGAAAATCCCAATTGATCCAAAATTTAATGAAATTATCGAGAATCAAAAAGATCGAAACTTGATTACAAATTATGAATCAAATGATTGCTCTAAGAATTTCGAAAAAGTGATGTTAGAAAGTGGATTAATCGTTTCATTAAATAATCTAAATTTATAAGAATTTTTTCAAACCAAATATAACCAGTTTTTCATTTTTAGTTGGATCTTTAATTAAAATCAGTCTCACATCTTCATTAAATTGCGATGATGTCTTCTTCGTTAATTTTGTCGGGAAGATAAATGATGCAGGATTCGTAATCGATTGTAATTGTTGTTGTTGTGCTCTTTCACTTATGATATCATCAATATTTTTACTCAACATTGAAATTCTACGATCTTTTAAACTATCTTTTCTCGTTGTAGTGGAATTTGGAACATTAGGATACGAATCTTGTAAACTCTCTTGTATGGGGTCATCTTTCGGCACTTCTTCTGAATCCTCTATATCCACAGTAGGTTCTTCTTCCACAGTAGGTATCACAATATCTTCATCTTCATCAAGACTCACCACATCATCGTTTAAATCCAATATCTTCGAGCCCAGCTCATACAATAACGGATAATGCAATCTATGACTATTTGATTCATTAAATAATCGTTCTTTTAAAGGTAATAATTTTTCAAATTTGTATAATTTGGCAATTAATTCTTTTGTCCTTGAAGATTGCTTCGATATAAGTTCCAATAATTCATCATCTATATTCACAGATGAATCTGTATGCTTCACTATTTTCATATTCTTTGCCAATTTGGTATTTTTCACTATTACTGAATTTATCCTTTGTGATTGAAATTGTACCAGTTCTAATAATTCTTGATTTAAATCGTTATTATAATTATTATTCACCATCTGAATAGATTCAACTAATTGCTCAACAGAATCATCTTGAATCGATTTCAAGATATTTCCCAACTTGAAACATTCTATTGAAGGTAACTCCATTTTGTCAATCTCTACTAATTATTTGTTTTTATATGTGCTTTTTTTTTTTTCAGCCTTTTATGCAAAAAAAAATATACACAGAAGAACCACTCTTTGAATTGGCTGATAACTCAATTGACTAGGAATAACTATAAGCTAAGAGTTATCTGTGAGAGACTGAAAGTTTTTTTTTAGAAGTTCTTATTTAGCACTCAAAACCAGTTCTTGGAAAATACCAGATAGAATCATAATTCATTAAGAATCATTTCGAAATCGTGTCACTTTAGAAGATCATCTAAAGATCTGTTGGAATAAGAGAATCAGGGAACGGTAATAGATGAAATTCTTATTAAGTGATTCACTGGTATGGCTGTTTGTCTTATTTGGAGGTTGTTGTTCTAATGTGATATCACTTGAAAGGTACCTCTTATTAAATGACACTACATATCTCCTAACATTTATTCAATTTTCAATAGTGACTTTAGACAGTTTATTCAATCTACCAAGGAAACAAAAGTTCCAAATACCATGGCATCGACATTTTGCTAGTGTTATTCTATATTTCTTGACATCAACTTTAAACAATTTGGTTTTCAAATATGATGTTACAGTTCTGATACATATCATTTTCAGGTCATTGGGTACTTGCTTCACAATGCTACTCGGTTGGGTTTTTTATAACAAGACTTATAATTATAAGAAGATCTTAAGTAATTTGATCTTAGTCGTGGGAGTATGTATCGTTACTATTAGTAAGAACCATAATAAGGATTCCATTTCAATTGATAGCAATTTGAAATATGGAATCTTATTACTTCTCATATCAATGGTCACCGGTAGCTTAATGGGACTATATACAGAGACTACATTTCTGAAATATGGAAGACATTGGGAAGAAAATTTGTTTTTAATTCATTTTGTGTCATTACCAATGTTCATGTTAGGTTATAGGCAACTAGATTCAGAAATTCGAGCATTATCAAATAATTGGAGTCCTCAAGTGATGAAATTGTTATTGATCAATTTATTAAGTCAGCTTGTTTGTATCAAGAGTGTTAACAAATTATCGAGTCAAATGTCTTCATTGAGTTTGAATATTGTACTATTATTAAGAAAATTCGTCAGTCTATTGATAAGTCTGCTATTCATCAACAGTGAATCTTTCAACTGCATTGAGATCATTGGTTGTTCATTGGTGTTTCTTGGTCTGTTAAGTTATTCTATGGCTTAGCCCTTCGTATATAATAGAATTTTTAATTTATAAACAAAAGAAAAAAAGTTTTTGAAAAAAAAAAAAAAAAAAGAAAACAGATAAAAACAAATCATCATCATCTATATAACTGAAAAGATAGAGGTTATATTATATCAGTCTTCAACCATGTCATATCTCACTATCCCTGATCACTACCTCGAGTACATCCCGTCATTGCAATCGTTTGTGAATTCATTTATGACGTTTGCACCATTATTTTCATATGGGTCTACGGTATATTCCATCTCAAAACAACAATCTTCATTGGGGTTTTCCATTGATATTTGTTGTACTATGATGGTAGCGTCTATATTGAAAATATACTACTATATAAATGAGCCTTTTGAGATATCATTATTGAGGCAGTGTTTTGTGATGATTTTCATCCAGGTGATCTTGTTGAGAGTGGCTTTGAAATATAGACCTTCAAATTATAATACTGATATGTTATGTGAATATCCGGATTTGAAACTGGAGTTGCAAAATAGGTTTCACAAAATTGTGGAAAATTTCATGACTCAATATCAACCATTGTCAAATTGTATCAATTGGCAACTGTATTTTAAGAGATTATATTATTCCAGTTTAGAATTAATATCAAATTGTGCCAAGTTAGTGCTATGGTTCTTATTCAAGATATTGACACAGTTTATCAAATTATTTGATGTCTATTATAAGAGACCTTTCAAATTTTGGCAATGGGAGAAAACTGCCATTTTTTGGAAATTCTTATTATATTTCACCTTAACAATTGGGATATTAAATTTCGGTTTTTATCGTAACGAAAATTTCACATTGATCTTGGGTACTTCATCTTTGTTAACAGAATCATTATTACCATTACCTCAAATCTTATTATTGAACCGTCTTAAATCTGTTAAAGGTTTCAAGACTATATTATTATTAAGTTGGCTTGGTGGAGATTTCACCAAGATATCATATTTAATTTATGGAACAGATAACGTTTCCATAATTTTCATCATTGCTCTGCTTTTTCAATGTTCATTGAATTGTATTATCACTTTTCAATTTTTTTATTATCAAAAATTAGAAAAACGTAAAGATGCTTTGATTTATTTAAATAATGATGATCATGAAAATATCGAAATGAATGAAAACTTCAAAAGCATTGTCTAATATATATATACACCATTTGCATTAATTTATACATTTTTATCATTTTGAATTGGGTTCCAAACTGTTAATTTCTCATCTTTCTCTTTCCATATTTCTTCACGTAATTTCCCCTTATCACCATAAGCTCTTAAAATTTTTAAATATTCATCAATTTGTTCATTCATATCATCTTTCTTATCTCCCCAAACAATTTTCTCTTTTTCTTTTAAATATTTTAAATATAATTGAACTGATTTTTTCTTAGGAATACTAGAAATTTGATATTTAATCTCCCACTTGTCATTTGTTGATCTTGGCTTATAATAAACTTGATTTGATTCCTTATCATTGAAATAATGCTTTCTTGTGATCTTAAATCCAATACAAGCATCCGAAGTTTCCTTATTGATTTTTTGAAATTCTAAACGATGTTTGGTAAATTTATCCTCAGATGATGATTCTGTTACTTCTTCTTTAGTGTTTCTCTCTCCTAATTTTTGAATCTCATCAATCTTATCGCTCTCAATTGGCGTTGCCAAACAATTCAACAGCTTATCAACTGGATCACTGCTAATAACTAATCTAAAAGATTTATTATTCAAGCTCTTAGTAATAGTCTTTAACAAATCAGACCATATCTTTATACTAACTCTAAATTCACTCTCGGCAATATAACTACTCATTTGAACTTGTAAATCTTCCAAATCTTCTCCAATTGGTCCTTGAATTTTTTCAACATCTAATTTCCCAATAGGTTTGATATTATTAGAATCACGATAACTTAAATCATCATCATAACTATGGAAAATTGTATCTATATCTTGTAATGACAAATATTGGAAACCAAAAATATTTTCAATATTATGATAACAAACAAATATACCATCCATATTACCTATTCTTGCCTGCAAAGAATATTTCAACAATGCCGATCTGATTAATTCAAAAAATTCTCTTTCAAAACTTTCATATAATCCATTATTTTTGAAAATTTTGTAACCAGTTAAATGTTTTTCAGCATGTTCAATATCATGTCTCACTGCACATACAGCTCTTGTTTTCAAATCAAACGTTCCAGTACCTGGTAATCTTTGATCATAACAATCTAATTGAGATCTCATCAAGAAATCACCTATCTTGGCATAGTGAAAACTTTCTGGTTTATTTATCTCTTCCAGTGATAATTCATGACTATTTTCAATATGATATTTGTTGAAAATCTCGGGTGATGTGGTCAATAATTTCTCCATTGAATGTCCTAATAAAGATAACAATATCTCTTTATCTGCAGATTTATCTGAATCTATTGAATAAATATTGTCTCCATTATTTTTACACATTAATACTGTGGGACATCTTGTCCCGGAGGTGAAAGTTGTTCCTAATCCATGGAAATGTTTGGAAAGATTAGTTATATTTGCAGGTCTATCATTACTTAACCAAAAATGGAACTGTGATAACAGTGAAGTCATTGAAGAAGTTGATGAATAATATCTTAGATTCATCTTTTCAGCTATTTCTAATAATATCTTGTCCTTTGATGCCGTGATATATTGTGAAATACAATTGAAATCAAATTTAGTCACCGGCATAATTTTTTTCAAAAAAGGTGTGAAATTGAACACTCTTGTTCTTGGATCTTGTAAGAAATGTACACCGGGAGAAAATAATACACGATCCAAATTATGTTCAAGCGTTGCCACATCAGGCGGTGTAGGTGATGGTATTGGGGTATATGTCACATCGGATATCTCTATTGTCTTATGATTCTTCCCAATATCTATTTCTCGTTCTTTTGATTTACTTAATTTAAAAGCTTCAATTTTTCTATTTTGAGGTGATGATGCCGATGATGATGTTGGAGTGGAAGACGAAGTTGGGGAACGTCTAGGGTTTAAAGACTTAAAAGGCAGTGGTGGGGGCACTAGCACATTTTTTCTAGTTTTCAACAGATGTGGTTTCGTTGAATAAAACCGTATCTTCATCATCTGCTTGTTTGAACTTTATATACCTATATTGTACACTTTTCACTATAAGATGAAAATTTTAAGTAAGAAAAAAAAAAAAAAAGTTGAAAAAAGTATCGTGCATTCAGAAACTAAAAATACACAATTCAGTAATTACTAAATATGGAAGTCCAATGAATATTTGACAAGTCATGTGACCAGAGCAATTAAGGTAGTGCTCCAAGAACCAATGACATTTTTTTGTTTTCAAACTTTATTAAAACACCGATAAAATTCCTTTAATGAAAAAAAAAAAAAATTATCTTTTCCATCATATCATTATTATAATACCCATCAAATTTCCTTTTAATTTAATATTTATTCTTATTTATTAACGAGTATATCTCTTGATTTCATTTTATACTTATTTTGTCAAATCATTTAGTAATATCAAAGGTTAAAACAACCAGAGATCAAAAAGATGAGTTCTCCAAGTAATAATATAGCTCCAAGGTTAAACCCACAACAACAAAAGATCACAAAGATAGTGACGTCGAAAGAATGGGTATTACCACCAAGGCCCAAACCTGGTCGTAAGCCAAGTATTGATACACCTTCCACCAAGAGGAAAGCTCAAAATAGAGCACTGCAAAGACTGTTTAGAGAGAGAAGAGCTAATAGAGTTAGTGAGTTGGAAGATAAAATTTTGGAGATTGAGAAGGAGAGAAGTATAAAAGAAGGGTTGATGAACAATCATATTAAGAATTTGAGCATGGAAAATAAGAGATTACATAAAGTGATAGAAGATTTGAAAAGACAAATCGTGACACCATCAGCAACTACAGTATCAGCAAAACCATCACCAATGACGGTGGAAGATGTTCAAAAGACAGCAAAATATATTTCGCCAATATCTTCAGCAGCCACCTCACCAAATAATACAAATGGAGGTTCTATACCTGATGATTGTGGTGTTTGTTTAAAAGATGATTGTTTATGTGAATCGATTGGAATTAAAGAAGTATCGATAGAGAATTTCAAACCTATGGCAGCTGTTCCATTGAAAAAGAGAAAGAGAAAAGATGATGAAGAGAATGAATTGGATTTTACAAATAAATTTAAATTTAAGAAAATGCCAGATTTAAATAAGTTGAATAATAAAGTTATACAGAACCAGGGAGATTTATTTGTTGCTGCAGGTCAACAACAACAACAACAACAACAACAACCATCATCATCATCACTGCCATTGAGATTGATTGAAGAAGAAGAGAATTGTGGTTTTTGTTCCGATGATACACCATGTGTTTGTCGTGAACTGGCTAAGGAAGTTGAAAAATTGAATAAGATGAATGATTTGTTGAATAAAGAGATGATTGAAACAAGTTTACCACCTTTAAAAAATATTGCAAGACAAAATTCATTACCTGTATTACATCCAGGACCGAGTGTTGAATTTAATAAGAGTACAAAGACAGATAATTCAACAACAATAACAAGAAGTTCATCATTAACTTCGATACCTATTGTTAAAACTAGTACTAGTGAATGTACAGGAAATCCAGGCACATGCTCACAATGTCAAACAGATCCAATGTCAACATTATTCTGCACGAGTATTCTGAATAAAGATGGGGAAGAAGAAGAAGAAGATAAAAAACATGATGATGTATTTATCAGTACAGCAGATGCATATAAGACATTATCGAGACATGAAAATTTCAATATGATTAATTTTAATACTTTGATAGGTAAATTAACAACAAGAGGAATGTTAGTTGAAGTTGGATCAGTTGCCAGTGTATTGCGTGAATTGGATAGGAAATTCAGTTGTAGTCAATAGTTTTTTATATATAAATAAAAGTGAATGAATGTGAAAAAAACAAGACGATGCATGCATATTATTACATATCCATGCAATGCAATGCAGTGTAAGTGATTAAAACACACGCAGATGCCCTTGTGATTTGCCCTTTTCCTATTCTCTTGCTCCAGTTAAATCCATTGTGCTCGTACTTTTAACAATTGTCGGAAATTACTCAACTGCTGCTGCAATCACATTTTTCTTTTTGGTTGTTATTATCAAGGATTCTTTTATTTAGTAACAATTTTTAAATTACGCAACGATAATGAAATAATAGTATCATAGTGATGATAGAGAGGCAGAAGAGAAAGAGAGAAAACAAAAAAAGGCATGAGAGCAGTTAGCAAGATTAACTTGCCAACTTTGAAGTATATCCTTGTCAGTGATAATACATACATATTAATAATTAGGCTGTTTATTGTCTTTTATGGGGTGGTTGCTTTTTAATTTTGCGGGTTTCCTTCTATTTTTATGTGTGTGTCCCTTCAAAAACAATAAATAATTTTTGCTCTTTTTTTTTTCTTTGGTGATTTTTTTTTTTTTATTTAAAAATAACCAATTTTACATCCTTTTTTTTTTTAATTAATTTTTCTTTTTTAAAGACAAAAACAGCATCATCTACTGTATAATCATCATTTAAGAAGGTATTCATAGTAAATATCATTACTAATTTACTAGTTTTCCTGTTTTGTATTTGACTTTTTTTTTTTTTTAAAAAAAATACAACCTTCATAATTTTGGTAATTTCGAAAAAAAAAAAAAAAAAAAAAAAAAAAAAAAAGTAAAATAAAGACAATTTCAACCCAGTAAGTTCATGGCTTTGAATGACCTGCTGTTGAATCCAACCTATTATGGTTATATAGGTTCTTCTAAAGATGCTCTATTGATCATACAAGCCACTTTGAATAACCATTTATTGGCAGTACCAAGGCGACCACACGATAAAGAAAGACCTTCACTTATACAAAGTGGTAATATTTTTGTATTTATTGAAGAACGTTCTGGTATAAAACGTTGGACAGATGGGATTGCTTGGAGTCCTTCAAGAATTTTAGGACGTTTTTTAGTTTACAGAGAATTGGATAGGCTGGCTCTCAATGATTCATCTTCATCTTCTTCAAAAGATGATTCAAAAAGGAAAAAGAGGAGAAAAGATTCAGAAAGTTCAATTACAACAGTTCCCCCACATTTGATGTATTCTTCAACTTCAACTCCTTCAGCACCACCACCACTTAATAACAATAGTGATTTGCAATCAAATGAGGCTTACAATAATATAGGATCTTCTAATGGATCTGTTACAAATCGATCCTTAGTTGGCTCGTTGGTTGCTTCCTACGCATTTAAAGATCATGGCTTAATCAAGAAAACATTATCTGTCACCATCACAAGTCAACCACAACAACAGCCTACTGATTCTGCATTACCATATGTAAATACTGAGACAATACATCTCGTTAGTTATTATAGTGCAGATGATGTGATCACCGGCAAATTGAAAAGACCCTCTGATTCAACAAATTTAAAAGATTTACAAATATCAGTCTTATTATACAATGCATTAAGAGATTCAAATCTTGGATCCAAGGCTCCAACGACGGAAGATGAAAGTTTTTATTTCTTTGATGCTAATAATAACCTTGTCTCAATGCCAAATCCAACTCCAAAGAGTATTGCTGCCCACCAACAGCAGCAAGCTCCAACAGCTTTTCAACAACCTTTCCCACCATCTCAGCAACAGCATCAGCATCCCGGTACACGATCTTCCATTCATGATCCATATCATCCAAGCACAGGAATTACAACAACAACAACTCCTACATCATCACAAGAATATCCATATAATTATTCCACTTCACAACCTAATGGGTATTGGCAACAACAGCTGTACTGGCAACAACAACAACAACAACCTTATTGGCAATCTCAACAGCAACAACAACAACCACCACCACCGCAACAAGCATTACCCCCACCAACTCAAACTACAAGGGAAAATTCTTTTTCTTCAATAAGTTCTGTACCAAAAAAATCCCCATCAAATGTTGAGTCTTCAAATTTCAATACAACAAGTTCTCAACAACCTTATCAAGTTCAACAACTGCTGTATAATAATAATTACAATTCTTATCCAAATCAGTACCATTCTAATCAAGTTCCTAAATTTGGACAATATGTGCCACAGAGACAACAACAATATCTGCAGTATTTACAACAATTACAACAAGATCCTCAACAACAACAACAACAACAACAACAACTGCAACCATTTTTCAATCAACAACAACCACCTCAACAGCAATATTATGAACAACAGCAATATTATAATCAGCAACAGCTGCAACAACAACTCCCATTCCTGTCACAACCTCAATTTGCGACCACATCTTCTAATACGATATCATCACAGGTACCTAATTCCAACATGGTGCCATCTAATCCAATTAGTGTCTTAGCACCAACAATTGGCACTCCTTTACAAAGCACTCCAACCCCTCAAATAGCAACTTCTGCAGCAGCTGCAAGTACAGAAACTAGTGCTGGTGGTACTGGTGGTGCTGGGACTTCCGGCAGTGGTACTGGTACTAGTGGTGCGTCTCAACGATTCTATGGAGCAGGTTACGAAGTTTAACAAGCATTTTATTTATTTATTTCGCACTTTCAATTCATCATTATTGTAATATTAGTTCGGAAACAAAAAAAACCAAAAGAATGCAATCCCTTTTCAAGCAAATCAATGTATTTTTATTAATCACAAAGAGGTTGAGTGTTACATAGATGTAGTACTATTTCAATTCTTCCAAAAATTTTATTTTATTTTTTGCTCTTTTTATTACATTTTGTAGTATCTATTTTCAATTTAACCTAGATCCTCTTCTATTTCAAAATTGAATAAACAGCACAATCAACAACATATATATATATGAAAATTGTAAATGAATATGTGAATAGATCCATCACTTATCCGTGATTCGGTCTTTTAATGACAAATGAAACGAAAAAAAAACAAAAAAAAAAAAAAAAAAAAAATTCAAAGAAGCAAAAAAAAAAAAAGATCAATGAGATTCTAAAGAAAGTTGATCAGTTGCAAGTTCACACCCCTAGAAGAGTAGTAGAAGTAGTAGGAGAAGATCATTGGTGTCAATCAAGATTGTTTTGTGAAATTTGTATATGCATGTGATACTAAGGAGAGGTAATAATTATTATAATGGCACCTTCTTTACCCTCTATCTCCACTTTGGAGAATACATCCAATCAAAATGAAGCTTATAATAATAGTACTAGGATACGATCAACGATTCGATTATCAGAAGATCAAGTGATTCCAATATCTGGAGCATTGGCAGGATTTATCTCAGGGATACTGGTTTGTCCCTTAGATGTGGCGAAGACAAGATTACAACTGCAAGGTGCTTATTTGTATAATAATACCAATTCTGATCTTGCCATTTATAATAAGAAAAAATATGATGGGCTTATTAGGACAATGACAACAATTTGGAGAGAAGAAAAATTACTGGGTTTATACCGTGGTGTTGTGCCTATAACATTGGGTTATTTCCCCAGCTGGATGATTTATTTTACAATTTATGAGAATTGTAAGAAAAATTTACATTTCCAAAATGATACAATAAATTATTTCATCAGTGCAATAACACTGGGTCTGACTTCTACAACGATACTGAATCCAATATGGGTTGTAAAGACAAGATTAATGTTACAAATTGGTAATGGCAAGACCATATATCAAAGATTTGACAAGAATTTCCATAATTCAAGAGATTATTATACATCAACATGGAATTGTTTTAAAAAAATGTATATACACGAAGGTTTAAAATCTTTTTATTCAGGTTTACTTCCCTCATATTTTGGTTTAGTTCATGTGGCAATCCATTTCCCACTTTATGAAAATTTCAAGAAAATCTTAGGTTGTACAAATGATGATATCTCAAGAAGTGAATCCAAAAATTTGATCTTGTTAAAATTAGTTACATCATCACTGCTCTCAAAGATGATTGCTTCAGGAATCACATATCCACATGAAATATTACGTACAAGATTACAAATCAAAAATAATGATAAGGTTAATTTCCAAAAAATTACTTTGGTTTCAACTTTTAAAAGTATATGGTTGAATCAAGGATTACGTGGATTCTATGCCGGTTTTATGATCAACTTGGCAAGAACTGTACCGGCAAATGCTATAACTTTAGTCAGTTTTGATATTATCAAAAATTATTTGGAAAATAATTTCATGAACCCCATTTTCAATTAGAAAAAACATTATTTATTTTCTCTCTATCTCTCTATTTATTCATTGGCATCTACTGGAACAACTCTATATAGTGTTTTGTAATTCTAGATAATATTCATTTAGCATTTTACTTCATTAGGAAGTCTGTAGAGTGCTTTCTTCAACAAAGAAAAAAAAAAGACACCAAAGTTTTTTTTTTTTTTTTTTTTTGCTTATTGTTTTAAAGAGATATTTATAGAACATTTATAGATTTGAAGAAAACATAGAGGAAAGCCAAGATTAATGGTTAGGAAGATGTTTTTAAATGTATTGGTAGTTCTTATGTTGTCATTGGTGGTCAGGTCAGAGTTACCTGCACCTTTGACTATCGATAATTTTGACACAACTATCAAGCAAGATTTCCATTTCATCGAATTTTATTCTCCATATTGTTCTCATTGTAAACTGTTGGCACCTACATGGGAATCTACATATAATAAATTCGAAAGTGATTCTCAAGTGTTAAACGTGCACATGAATCAAGTCAATTGTGTTGAAAGTGGTGATTTATGTGATCGTGAAAATATTAGGTATTATCCACTGTTGAGGCTATACCAGGGAAATGGTGAATCTGGGAAATTGAAACTGACTTATCCTTCCAAATATAAGAGAAATGAAAAAACATTTATCAAGTTTATGAAAGAACAAACAATGGAAAATTTACAAGATTTACCAAATGTCTCAAAACATATCAAGACTCAACAAATGTTGAAAATATTAAACGGTGATATTGAAGAACCTATCTTATTATCATTTTGGCCAACAAATGACAAGCAATTAAATGAGCAAAATTTCGATTCAATGAACACTTTAGAACAAAAAGATATCGATACTTTTTTCATCGATGAGTGTCCTGAATGTTTTGAATTGAAAAATTATTGGGGAAGATTATCAAATCAATTATCAGAGACAATTAACACAGGTTTTTTCAATTGTATGTCAAATAAGAAAATTTGTTCCAGTTTAGGATTAACGGAGTTGATTGATGTCTCCACTGGAAAATTTAAAAGCCCTGTAATAATGCTGTTTTTACCAAGACAAGGTGGTAATAAGATCAAATATTCATTTGATACCACTGATTTTAAAGGAATTATTAAGTGGTCTGAGAAATTGGTGGAAAATTCTAAATATCAAAATGTCACTGTCAAAGATTTATCGAAGAAAATGCAGTTAACTTCAAATATTGGAAGGCAACCATCCTCGGATTTAATTATTGATAATAAGATCTCAATTGTTTATTATTTTGATCAAGATACAGTGGTACAAGAAGATTTTGATTTATTACCTCATCTTTTACAACATATCATGGATTTACCATTTGATATTTCATTATACATTTCTGGTGATAAGGAATTTGAAAATTTTGTTGTTAAACAAGAAAAATCATTGTTAAAATATATTAATTATAATGAAACTGAACCTTTAGAAGAATTTAATGAAGAAATGCATTTTGTTAATTCTATCACTTCGATGCCAACTTTATATTGTTTTAAAGATTCAAGTCTCTTAAGTGATAAATTTACAAATTTTGGTCCAAAATATATTCGCAATCCAAAAAATTTGAAAAATTTCATCACTAAGAATTCAATTCCATTTTTACAAGAATTAACACCTGAATTATATACAAAATTTTTCCCAAAAGAATTCCAAAAAGCTGCATATACAAAAGATGATAAGATTGTTATCACGATGGTTGATTCATCAAATTTCCAAGAGATGATGCAATTGAAATTACAAATGTCAATTGAAGAACATGAGTTCCATTATGTCACTGAGAAGAAAAATTATGAGTATATTAGTTCCAAACGTCAAGCAAAACTTGATAAGATCAAAGATTCACCTAAATTGAGAAATTATATATTGAGAGAAAAAATTGATCATTCAATAAATAAAGTAAACACAATTTTCACATATCTTGATATCTCAAATGAAGAAAACATAAAATTTCTCAATAACAAAGGTTGGAATATATTTGGTAAAAATTATAAACTGGGGGACACCATAGTGGTATCAAGATTTGATTATTCTTATTGGGACAAAGACTTCCAAGGTCATCAATTACGTAATGATCCATATGTGATTAGAGAAACTTTAAAACTGATAAGTTTTGGTAACTCTGGTGTTAGAGCAAATTTGGTGAACAGTCCATTTGCAGCTGGGCCTTTTAGATTTTTGGATACTGTTCATAGATATGGATTCTTAGGATATGCTCTGTTATTTGGTTTTATCTGGGTCTCGATCAACATAGTTAGATCTATTGTTAGAAGAAGAAAATATTCTAAATTGATCGAGCAGAGAAATAAAGGTTTAGGAATATTGGGAAGAATACCAAAGAAGGATTAGTTTATACAATTGAATAAATATTACATGTAAATTATAAATCAATATTAGATGATTGGATGTACAAATGTATACAGTGTTAAATAGAGCCACACTTTTTTATTTAAAAAATATCAAAAATCAAAAAAAAAAAATTAATTTATCCAAAAACGTTTCTTATATTCTCATCAACTACGAAGATGAAAGCTTATTATCACGATAACAAAGACGATGAAGATTTCAGATTACTGCATGACTCAGGTGTTGAAGTTTCAGTTGCAAAATTGGGTAAAATTGGAGTCATTTATCATCATTTACAAACTGAAGAAGAAGTTAATAAGATTGCTACAGAGAGACAATATCGTAATAGAGATACAATAACGTTGGATGAAAATACATTTCCAGGTGGGAAAGAAGTCTATAAGGAGAAATTGATCAATTTTTATAAAGAACATTTACACGAAGATGAAGAAATAAGATATATTCTTGATGGTGAAGGCTTTTTCGATGTCAGAGATGACGAAGATAAATGGGTTAGAACTAAATTAGATAAAGGTGATTTGTTGATCTTACCACTGGGGATTTATCATCGTTTTACGTTAACTGAGAAGAATTATGTCAAACTGTTAAGATTATTTAAAGATGAACCTAAATGGTTGGCCTTAAATAGGCCAGTTGATGAAAATCCATACAGACAAGAATATTTGGAAAGCATCAAGGCTATATAGTAAGATAGCTTATTTATTATGTTATTGTAGTTTCCTCTCTAATGATATTGTAGTTTTCTTTCCATCAATGAAAAAATTGATGGAAAAAAAAAAAAAGAATCAAAATCATAAACACATTTATATATTTATTCAAAGATTCAAAGAATGGCCACTCCACAAGTCAATCAGAGTATGTTTGTATTCATGTAATAGATAAAAGAGATTCCAAACTAACATATTTCAGAGTTACAACTTCAATTTAATCTGTTTAGAGAAACCATAGATCAATGTACTCAAAAAATAGCACTGTTGAAAAATGATTTAGATGAACATGTTATAGTACTAGATACTTTGAAAACTGTGCCTGAGACACGTAAATCGTATAGAATGGTTGGTGGTGCATTAGTCGAAACTAATGCTGGAGAAGTTAAGCCAGTTTTGGAAACCAAGATATCAGGTGTAAGTACTAATTTTAATAGTGCGAAGAGAGAATTTTTACTAACAAAATATATAGATCTCAAATGCCGTGAAAGAATTAGAAGCTGAAAGAACCAAGAGTATTAAAGAATTTGAAGATTGGAAAGTAAGTGACTTATATATATATTCAACAAATAATTACTAACCCAAGTGTTTAGAAAAAAACTGGAGTTAAGATTGTGAAGCAGTAAATAGGTTTTTTCTAATATGCAATTTTTATATCTATACTAATAAACTAACAAAAATAGCTAAAGCATTCATCTGTTCCCCAATTCCGTATTCCCCATCCCAACCTTTATGATACCAGTTTAAACCACAAGTGACACCATCTCTACCACCACTACAAGATTGAGCAGCACCTTTTGCCGATGCAACAAGATAGTCATGAATAGTATCGTAACTTTGATGATGTAATGACAGCAGTTGTGCCATGTTTCTTGTCAAGATTGATTTGAAACAACGTTCATCTTCATTACATGTTGAAGTTAATTGACAAGTTCTCTCGTACATGATATCATCATCATTGAAAAAAGTCTCAACACCAGTGAGCATTTCCAGTGTTGAGTTTGACCAATTTGCATGAAGCGTGGTGTTATGTTCCGTTGTGGCGTAGAGATAAGATAACCCTCCAAGATAAGTTCCATAGTTATATGACCATTCAGCATATGATAAATCATCACAATTACCATCAACGTTGGCACCATCATTCACCGAGAGAATACCATCAGAGTTATCCTTAACAAAGCCAACTTTGGTGACCCATTTCCAAATTTTTTCAGCAACTGCGTAATAATGTTCTTCACCAGTGATATCATATAACTGACTAGCCATTAAGAATAAATTACCATTAGTTATGGAATTCTTATAACCATAACCTTTCTTGGACTTCAAAATTTGCCATCTGACACCACCTCCACATGTATCTGGATCCCATCTTTCATGAACTTCGTCAAACACGTTTTCAGCAACTTCGAGCCATGTCTTGGAGTCTGGATCAGAGATTCCATGTAAATGGGCATTAATGGCTAATAAACCCCAAAAAGTTTGATCATCGTTTCCAATATTGTTCTCTTGCAGCGAAGGAATGAAATTATAATCTGAGCCAAACTGAGACTCGATACCTTCTTTGATCAACGAATCATACTGATCATCATCACAGTAATATGAATAGTCTATTAATGCATGAAACAGCTCAGCATATTCCCACCAATAATAATCCCCGGCAAAGTACCCTATAGTACCATCTGTCTTATTACCTTCATAGTAGTCAAGTAAACCATACAGAGCCTTGGAAGCTGCTGAACATATAGAATCTTTGGATGAAGTATCAATTTTCAAAGCTTCTGCTGACAAAAATGCTGTTGCTGATATTATAAGTGTTGGGAAAATCATATTTGATATATGCAAGACTTCAAATGAATGACTTATATCTCTAATGAGTAAAGGAATGAAATGATATCAAGTAGAAGGAACGAAAATGATATCAATTATATAGGGGGAGAATCAAACACCACACACTGTCAAGGATCGAAAAAACACACAGTGGACAAAAAAAAAAAAAAAAAGAAGAACCCATGCAGGTATTGTCAGATATTTATACATTAGCATATATACCCACACACCATACCCATACACGGTGTACCAGAGATACTCGTAGATTTTGAATAGTTGAAACAATTTCTCACAATAGAAAAAAAAGAAAAGGAAAAAAAAAATTTATCTCGCGTCAAGGATATGCAAGTGGTATCCATAGCAATTAACTATGAGACTCTGATAATCAACTTTAAAACACTTTTCTTTATACCAGAACACTATTGAGTTCTTACTAGGGTTGATTCTTGGTTTATGGTTACTATGAAGATTGTAACCAATAACTAAACACGCACTGCAAGGTTTAAGGTTCTAGATCAGGGTACGATCTCGAAGGGGGGAGGACAACCGAGCGAACGACAAAAGAAAAAAAAAAAAAAGGTGGGACCGAACAGAATTAAACAAGTTTATTGTTGTCTTTCCTGACAACAACCAAGACAATAAGATTTCTACGGTGCTTAACCAGTAGGAGTCGCCTCATTTAGTACCCGTTTCTTTTCTTTTCTTTTCATTTCTGATTTTAACCTTTATTGGTAATAAAATATTATGTGTGTTGTCATGTCCCTCTTTTTTTGCCTAATATGTATATAATTATCTCTAGTCGAATTAACGGCTTTTGAGAGTTGCATTTGCTTAAGAGACTATTTTTTTTTACTCTACGAAGTGCTCAAAAAATACTGTACTCTCGCCAATGATCTCATTTCAAGTAATGAATGAAACATGTATATTGGATTAAATCAGCGTTAATGTAAGGAGTTCGTACCTATGGCTCAGCAGTGATTTAAAGTTGTAAACTAGATAGATATCGGATCACTATTTGAGACACATATATGGTATTTCCAGATCCAGTACTAAGATAGCATGTAATACACGGGAATCTGATATTATTAACAATATCAAATCCCTAATATATTAATAGCATACTTAAACCCAAGGCTTTACTTTGGTATCCTCCTTTTTTTTTTTTTCTTGCAAATGAAGAAAAAAAAAAAAAAAAAGTTAAAGCATTAAAATATCTCATCAAGAGTGCAAAAGCTTAGTGGTGTGTTTATTTTTAATAACTTGTCGGTGTATATTTATAGATAACCATAAGATTTGAGGCTATTGTTAAGATAAGAATGACTTAATGTCAAAAGACTATTCTATACATTGTCAAGGGCCATTCTATTCGTTCTTCTTAAATCTGGAGTTGTAAATCTCTTGTCAAACTGAAAGGCTGTGGCACAGCACTAAGCATCCCACATCTATTAGACAACTCAAACCAATAATTCAATTCTGCTCTGTATTTTCATTTCACTTTTTAGTGGACCGGTTATTGTAAACAAAGAAAGAAAAAAAAAAAAAGGCTGAGTTAAGAACAAGGCTTAATATTAGATCTATGTCCAAATCAAGAGGTTTTTAAACGAAACCAAATATAGAACCGTACGAAACGGCTGACAAGGATAGAGAAATTGACTAATGGAGTCTCCTCCATCTTCATAGTGTTTTGAATTTTTTTTCTCACTTTTCTCATTTAAAAAAGGGGAAAATTCCACGATACAAGTTTCTTTTTTTAAGAAATTCTACCTCCAATATCAACAATAAAAAATGATAACCATTGGATTATTGATACTCTTGCTTACCACAGCAACAATAGGTCAAAGTGCTTCGCTGACAAGTAGCAATTCTGCAAAATCATCAGATAGTTCAAAAAGTTATCTGAGATACAATGCCATCGAGTTTGAAAATATTGGTTTTGAAAGTTATTATTATAACGTTGAAGAATTATCAAATCCCGACTCAGAAGATTGTTCTTGTACCGTGAGCAGCGAATTAACAAAATTTAGTGGAACAAATGCTCCACTTAATGAAGAAGTGTCTGTCCATTTCAGAGGTCCATTAATTTTAAGTAAATTTGCATATTACGTCGCAGATCATTTTGTTATCGATGAAGATACTTCATCTAGTTGGGAACGTCTCCTGTATTATGATTCAGCATCACAAACGGCTGAAAATGTCACTTTCTTAACAAATGCAGGAACAAATTCAACTTGTTTAGGTAAAGCATTGACTTATGCTGCAGATGATGGTGTCTCAAAACTGTCAGATTCCACCATTTTAGCTGATAATACTTTGATCAATTCAGATGAAGAATATAAAATTTTCACCAATATTTCATGTGAAGATTCGGGTTATTCAAATGACTGTGGAGTTTACAGAGATGGAATTCCTGCATATCATGGATATTACGGTGTGACAAAGATGTTTTTATTCGAATTCAAGATGCCTACTGAATCCAAATTGAAGAATAGCACTAGTCTCACATATTTCGATATGCCTGCTATCTGGTTATTAAATGCCCATATCCCAAGAACTTCACAGTATCCAGCAAATGAAAGTTGTTCATGTTGGTCAAGTGGTTGTGGAGAATTTGATATCTTTGAAGTATTAAATGGAACTGAAAATAACCATTTGTACTCGACAATTCATGATTACCAAGGAACAGGGATCATTGCTGAAGGTTTGCAAGCAGATGGATTCATCGAGAGAGATACAGTTAATACTATGAAAGGTGGTGTAGTGTTTGATAGCAATGGGACAGCATATGTGTTTTTGTCAAATGATACATCAATAGATTCAGTAGTTAGTGGTACAGATTTACAAGATTGGATATCTAGTATAGATGATGTCGTTGAAGATGAATTACAATCAATTGCTCCAAATACTGGTCCAGCTAGTAGTAGTTCTTCAAGTTCAAGTTCAAGTAAAAATGGTGACTCGGGTTCTTTCAGTGGACTCTTATATCAGTCAACACCCATGTTCATATTCATGACAGCATTAAATGTTGTTCTGTTCATCTTATAGTCAAAACAAACAGGTTTTCCCCCTTTTTTTTTTTTTTTTGGCTTCTTCTTAATGGTAGTTTTCTTAATATACATCCAACGAAACCAATAAGGTAAAGGAGAAGTAATATCATATTCACATACTACTTACTGCTCTGATCATTACAATCAATTGTCATGGAGTAACAGCATGTTAGATGATTGAATGTTATTGAGGCTGTGGGGGGTGAAGCCGTCAAAAGTGATTTGCTAAAAAAAGACAAAATCACGAAAAAAGGCTTAACTAGTGGTTGAGTTATTTTGCGACATTCAAGTCATCAAGTATATATATAACTGATATCTCCAACTAGCTTTGTCATCAATCATACAATCTCATATTCCATACATTTAACCCGAGGAAACTAATTTTTTGCTTCTTTCCACTCTTTTGTTTTTTAAATATTTTTTTTTTTTTTCTGAATTTTTTTCCATATATTCGAATTCCATCTTTAAGAAGGTCTATATATCGAGGAAACAACAACAACAAAGACAATGAAATATTCCTCAGTATTAGCTACAGTACTGATATTACTTGGCTCAGTTTCAGCTGCTGACCAACAACAACAGGGTGGACAACAACAGCAGCAACAGCAAGGAGGAGCTGCAACACTGTCACAGGCAGCTACTACAGCCTCAGCTTCCGGTTCTGCAGTTAAAGCAAATCTTGAATATGATGCCATTGAATTTGAAAATTTTGGATATGACGGGTATTATTATAACGTCAAGGAAATAACTAATGCTGACTCGGATGAATGTACTTGTACGTTGAGTACATCGAAGACAAAATTCAGTGGTAGTAATGCTCCAATTAATCAAGAACTTTCGGTTCATTTTAGAGGTCCATTGATTTTAAGTAAATTTGCCTGGTACACTTCAGAAGACTATGTGATCAATGAAGATGTCTCTGGTAACTGGAGCCGTGGTCTGTATTATGATTCCAGTTCATCTACTGCTGAAAATGTTACATTTTTAACTGCTGCAGGTACCAACTCAACGTGTCTTGGCAAAGCTTTAACTTATGCTGATAGTGATGGTACTTCAGAACTGTCAAGTTCCACTGTGATGGCAGAGAACACACTAATCAACTCTGATGAAGAATTTATCATTTTCTCTAACGTCTCATGTGGCTCATCAGGTTATAAGAAAGATTGTGGTGTTTATCGTGATGGTATTCCAGCTTATCACGGATTCTACGGTGACACAAAGATGTTTTTGTTTGAATTTGAAATGCCTAGTGAAGATACTGTTTCTACTGACACCGAATATTATGATATGCCAGCTATTTGGTTATTGAATTCTAATATTCCAAGAACTTCTCAATACCCAACCAATGCCAATTGTTCTTGTTGGGCCAGTGGTTGTGGTGAATTTGATATCTTTGAAGTATTGAACTCGAGTGAGACAAATCACATGTACTCAACAATCCATGATTATCAAGGCACTGGAGATATTAATGACGGTTTACAAGCCTATGGTTACATCGAGAGAGAAACAGATCTGACCATGAGAGGTGGTGTTGTCTTTGACAGTAATGGAACTGCATTTGTCTTCTTATCAAATGATACACAATTCGATTCCACAATTGTCGGTACCGATTTACAAGATTGGATCTCTAATTTAACGGACACTGTTGAAGATAAATTGAGCTCAGTTAGTTCAAGTGGAGGAAATCTCTTTGGTATCTCTTCTAATATGCTGATCATAGCAATGGCTTTGAACCTCTTACTGTTTATCTTATAGTTTGGTTTTTCTTGTCTTTTTTATAGAGCAATATATATATATATACAATGAAAAGTTTACTTCATCTTTCAAGAGGTTTTTGAAAAAAAAAAAAAAAAGATACGAAAAAAAATAAAGCAGCAAAAAGACAACAACATATTTGCAATTAATAATGACACAAGAACAAAATCCAGCTTCTGAACCTAATTTTGCTGAAACATATCAGCAATTGAATGAAGCTGAAAAAGCTGCAAGTGTAAGTACTCCATAGTACAAATTGAAAGAGTTGAATATTAACTTCAGATTTAGAAATTGGAAGCTTTACTCGATAACATAGAATCCAAGATGGATTCAATATTAGCAGAAGCAGAAGAAGTTAAAAATGAATCAATAAAAGATACGGAAGAAAAAACCAGCCAATAATTGTATCTATATCTATAGAAATTATATATAAAAATTTATCCAGCAGCAGCAGCAACTTCTTCTAATGTTATAAAATCAGGTTCATCAGTTTCATCAAATGGGTTAATTGGTAAATTTGGATTCACAAAAACACCAGGTTTCAAATCCGGGAATGCAACTTTAACAGGTTGACCATCGATCCACCATTTTCTCTTATCTGAACTTGGTGGTGGTAAACCATGTGTCAATGTTAATTCATTTATATATTCTGAAGTGATCAAATCATTAACATCACCAATTTCTAATTTTCTTTGCTCGTATAATTCCAATGCTAATTCATGTTTTAATTGCTCATTTTCAATCGTTACTTTTGCCAAAAATTCACCGTAAACAGGTCTATGATCTGAAAAGATAATATCTTGACAACTATTATAATTCACCTGTCTCAATATATTTTTCCTATCTTGACTAACAATTCTATCTGTCCACAGTGGCACTCTTTGTTTCTCAGATGTGTCATATGTAGTGGTACCATTGTCAAATTTGTATGTAGGAGGAAATGTAATTTCCATTTCATCAAAATATGGGAATGACTCTCCAGCAGCCATTTGATTATTCAACTGATCATTATCGAATAATTTAAGGTATTCTCCCTTAGAAACCAATTCTCTGACAACATCATTTGTCTCACTAATTCTAAAATTAAAATCACCCATCCAAATAATAGCGTCATGATCTTTTATACTCTTGTTTTTACGGAACCTAATATTTTTAGCAATAGTCTTATAATCCTGATGCCTCTCATCAACATTATTCAAACCTGCTGCCAAGTGGCTCACCAAGACACAAAACTTAGTTGATGAATAAGTGAAACTTAATGCCACGGCACCCTTATTCGAACCCATACCACCTAACCCGGTCTTTCTTAAGGACCCTTCAATATTACTGATATAATCAGTCTCCGAAGTCTTTGCAAACAAAAATAATACTATACCACCTAATTGACCTCCCCAAATCAAATTATAATTATCACGACTATTCAAACATTTTCTAACTTTTTTTTCCCAAAATAATCTATTAGTCTTATCCGTCTCTAACATCTTACCTGCTGTTAATTCCACAATCTCTTCAAATCCTATCGCTACAATATCAGGTGGTGATTGGAATTTCGTATCTTTCGGGAAAATCCAAGAAGATATATCTTCATTGTACAAGACACCATTTATGTTAAAAGTTCCACAGAAAATGGCAATCTCCTTCTGAGATGAAAATTTTCCCAGTTTCTTATGTAACTCATTTGATATGAAATCATGAATTGGATCATGTAATTTCACCTCTATTTGTGTTTCTAACTTTCCTAATAATTTATTCATATCATGCTCTTTTGTCTTGACAAAATCTGTAGCTGTAATGTATTTCTTACTGATTCCAGCCATGGCTCCAAGTATACCACCAGACTTGTTGATTTGATTACTCTTCGTAGATATGGAACTTGTCGTAAGCCTTGAAAGAAAATCTCCTGCTTCGTTCCAAACATAATCATGTTTTTTCCATAAATCTGTCGTATTTGGATCAATACCTAATGCCTTTAAAGATAATTGTAAAGCTTCTTTATTAATAATTTTTTGAATTGCTGTAGCTTTATCCAAGGAATCAAAACTGTTTGTTAAGAATATACCAGATTGTTTCCCAATTTCTTCATTTCTGGAAACGTCATAACAAAATGCACCAAAATTTAATATAGAGTCTTCCAATAAGTATATCACTTTTGAAATTGTACTGTAATCATTTTTCAAAGAATCTGTTGAAAATTCTAAATCATCATATTTCACTTGTCCAGTATCCAATAATCCAGATCTATGCAAAGCTTTTTCATATTGAAAATTTAAGTCTTTTTGATTACCTTTCTTATTCAACAGTTTTAATACATTAATATCACGATATTGTAGGATTAATTTTTCAAAATGTCTCTTGAAAGAATGCATTGTAGCATCTGCAGATCTCGTAAATTCAATTTTGGTTGATGTAAACAGATTTTGTAACTGCCAAAATACTGGAACATTACCACGAATTTGAGTGTACGCGAAACAATACTTGTCTGTATAAAGAACTGATTCTAATTCCATAAAATTTGCCACATATCCTTCATCATCAATTCCCCATGGTCCAAACAATTTCCCACTTCTCTTACTTGATTGTTTCGCAACAATGGTAAATAAAGCTTCTTCATCAGCAACCATCGTATTCACAGTCTTGACAAATCCTCTAATAATTGAAGTTAAAAATCCTCCATTGTCAAACCTTCTCCTCTCCTGTGGATTTAACCTGTTCCTAAACTCTATTAATTCTTGATTCATATAATTGTTCCACATAAATTTAGAGTCATTATCAGTATCCAGTAATCGAAACCCCGATTGCTCAAGACCACGGGCTTGTAAAGTTGCTGTGATATCAAAATCACTTGAATAATAGAAACCCCCACCACTTAAAATCTTTCTTATAGAGTGACAGGGGTGAACAAATTGCTTATCCTCTTTATTTGGTAATGTCGATGCCAACAGTACGTCATTGCTAAAACCTCTGCTAACATCATATTCGTCACTACTTAGACAAACAAACTCAACTCCTGTGATCTTTTGGACAACTTCACTGGGCCTGACACTTCCAACTTCTTTCTGGTTTGTTATCAATCCAACAAAAGTGTATCCTTTATTGTACATCAATCCTAAGAAACCATAACATAGACTTGTATCCGAAGTAATTTCCTTATATGTAGTCAAATTAAGAAAGCTCGAAGGGACAAACTCAACAATACATCTGGGTTGGTAGTCCTTATCATGTTTATTTGAGTCCTTTTGGTCAGGATGGTGATGGTGATGGTGATGAGAATGCTGACCGTCTGCTCCATTGCTACTCGATAAAGTTGTGATATCTCTCAAAATCAAAGCTGAATCATTGCTGACCAAAGCAATTGATCTAGGAGATTTATTCAAGAACACTTTCATATCATAGATACCTCAGGACTCTATTATATTCCAATATTTCCAACAGAAGCACTGCCTTTTATCTGATTTCTCGTAGACAAAATTTGACACACAATGAAAAGTAGGAAAACAAACAAACAAAAAAAATTGAAAATCTAAAAGACCAATTTGAGTAATTGCCTATTTGGGCAGTTTGGCTGTTTATCTTATAAAAAGTGAAAAATCTCTTTATCTGTATAAAGTAGATAGACTTAAGTGAACCTGGGTGGCAAACATTGTGGGAGAGTAACAGAAGCAGAAATACAATGGAAACACAAGCAATGCAGGAATTCCAAGAACTTTGTCTCGCTTGTCGAGTAGGAGATCTTGAGACAGTGGATGTGTTAATCTCCACTGGTATTAATGTGAATCGAATGGATGAGTGGAACTACTCACCATTGATCTTAGCTAGTCTTTGTGGACACAAAGATATTGTGCAATTATTGTTGGATAGAGGTAATGCCAGATGTGATAGAGACACTTTTGAGGGACAAAGATGTATTTACGGTGCATTGACAAATGAGATTCGGAATATTTTGATAAGATTTGATATCTCCAAGACTTTGAATTTATCGAATCAACCATTTGCTTCATATCTTTCATCCTTGGTGAAAAACTTGAATAGGACAAGTGATATTATGTTTAATTTTGAGCATGAATTCGATCCACCTTTCAAATTACATAGATTTATGTTGATGTGGAGATCCAGTTATTTCATGGAAAAGATTCATGGACCATGGTTTGACAAATTACAAATCAATATGCCCCCGGTATCGGAACCTGAGACTTTCCAATTTATCGTTGATTATATATATTTAGTTCCTTGTCTTGATAATTTAGGTAGAGTGGATGCAGGAGTACTTGATAAATTTGCTAAAAAATTGGGATTCAATGAAATTTTGGAAATTAAAGAAGAATTGTCACAGATACCGTACCAGGACAGTGTAATGCAGATTAAATGTAAAAATAAGTTCCAACTGAAGATAGAAGATAATGCAAAGATACATATGAATAGGTTGTTGGATGAGATAATTAAAAATAAGGAAATCGTTTTAAATTCAGATATCTCGGATTATGCTAAGGCTTCATTTTTCACAAGTAATGTTTGCCCCGATATCATTGTATATATTGAGACACTGGAAGGTTACAAGATTTATTATCCATGTCATAGAGCGATATTGTGCAAGTCACAATATTTTGAAACTATGTTTAACTCTTCTTTCCATGAAACCACTATATATCAAGAATTATTGACTAAAGATGATGTTATTGATCGTGTCAAGTTTCCACCTAGTGCTATACCAGTGATTTCATTAACATCAATAAATCGCGAAGATCTTGCTGAGATATTATTGACCTATTTGTATATGGATCAAGTCGATATCTCACCTTCAGTGGCTATTGATGTCATGATTGTGGCAGATTTATTATTCATCGATAGATTGAAAACCGCAGCACTGATTTCATTAACAAAATTAACTGAATTTGATGAAATCTCTATCTATGATATCTTAAGAACCGGATGGCAGACTAGAGTACACAGATTAGAGACATTTGCAGCTCAACAATTTGCTAACAATTTAGCAGCGTATATTGACACTGAGGAGTTTGAAGATATCGTATTGGAGAGTGCCGAGAGAATTGAACTTAGGCAAGAGACCGATAGTATCGAGTTAATTGATGATATGAGGTTTTACTTACTGAAGAAATATTCAATTGATTTGAATGATGAATTAGGGGTGGAATATGATATGGATGATATGATCAAGTATGAGAATGATTTGGCAAAGATCGATGAGTTATTGGATAAATTGCAATTAGACGCATAAAGGGGGATACGAAAAAAAAAGTATTAGAATATATAATTTATATATATAGAAAGAATTAAATAGATTAGGTTCTTTTCAGTTTTTTGGATTTCAAATGCTCTTTTGGTAACCAACTTTCATCATAACCTGAAGCCTTAGCAGCTGGAGATGAAGTTCTATCAGCTGGGACCAGTCTCTTAACAGTGGCAACTTTAATTGGTTGGTTGGATCTCAAGTATTGTTTACCAAAGATTTGATAAGCGAAGTAACCTAATCCACTGATGGTGGCTAATAAGATTAACTCCAAAAATAATAATTGAGGGTTAAAAAATGAGACTGCAGCATCTTCAACACTGACTAATTGTGATCTTGAACCTAATAAGATCATTGATTCGTTGTAAACGGCATAAATACCTGGAACAACCAAGTAGTTGCCTGGGTTGACATCTACACCAATGTTTTGTGTAAAATTGGCATATTCACCACTTGGAATATTAACTGGACCAATTGAGGCAGCTGTTATATTGTTGGTGACAACACCTGTAGTTGGATCGTTGAAAGAACCTCCAACACCGATAACACTGACTTCTTGGTCTTCCCCGTTGAAGAAAGTGTATTGCAATCCAAAAGTCTCACCATTTGTCAATGGAACAAATTCTGAAATCGATTCTTGTTTTTCAGCAATGGTGTATTGAATTTTGAAGTTATAAGGCTTTTGTTCAGTTGGAACAAAAGTGTCATCTTCAGCAAATGCCAACAATGGGAAAACTGACAAAGCAGTAACTAATATATTTGAAAATTTCATTGTTAAAAGTAACGATACAAAATAACTTGTTAAACAATCGTTGTTCAAAATGAAGAAAAGTGGAAATTTTTCGTTGAACAGCACGAAGGAAAAAAAAAAAAAAAATGAAAAAAACACAAAAAAAAGTCGAAGAAAAGTTTCAGGGATCCCTATCGATAGTGAAGTGGCACGACCTTTTAATTGTTGTCTCATATATGTCATTAGATTCGTTATTTTCTTTGCCTATTCAGGAAGTGCAGTATGATGCCAGCTCATCGTTTGAAGAATTGGCCAAGACTAAATCTGTGTTAGAGACCAATTTGTCAATGTTATTTGACCATCTACAGCAGAATAAGAGTGACATGGATACGCCACTCTTGACTGCAGATGGGTTTCCGAGAGCTGATATAGATGTCTTACAAGTGAGGATGGCTAGGTCCAAGATACATGTTTTCAGGAATGATTTGAAGAAAGTGTTGGAATTGATTGATGCAAAATTGGTTGAGAGGTTATCGATTAATAATTCTGTGCAAAATTTACAATTACATGAAAACCCAGAACAATATACAGCAACAAGTACAATACCATTTGCTGTAATTACAGATGTTATCGAACAGAGTCCAGCATTTAGAGCTGGAATATTAGTTAATGACAAGATCATTGAGATTGGTTCTATTAATGTCAGTAATCATAATAGTTTACGAAATTTACCTGGTTTGATCCAAAGAAATGAAGATGTAAGTGTTATTCAATATATCATTAAGAAATCTATGTACTAACTTTAACCTTAGAAACCGATCAATATCACCATATCAAGAAACAATGAGACTCAAAAATTAACTTTAGTGCCCACGAAAAATTGGCCAGGTCAAGGACTACTAGGTTGCAAATTGAATTTGATTTAACCTCCATGTAATGTGGAAGTAAAAGAAATCAAGTCACCATTTTCCAAGACATATTCTTCTTTTTCTTCTAATTCCCAATCAGTATCGTTGATCAAGACTAGTATTCCTGGACGTACTGTTCCATCTTCGATGAATATATCGAGATCTTTCTCGTTGGTTATATAGTTTTGTGCAAGATGATCTATCAAGTTTTTCAATATTATCTCATCTTTATCCGATTCCAATTTTATCTTGGTCTCCTTAACACCGTTGAAAGATTGATCTAATCCTCCTCTAATATTTAGTTAATACGATATCCACTATAAGATCTAAAATTACACATACAAGAACTCTACTTTGACACTAACTGTTGACATTGTTTGTTTGTATTCTCTCAATTAGATGAAGTTGTTTTTTTTTTTTTTTCCTTTGAAATTTTTTTTTTTCTTTGTATTGACAAATTCTCACTTACTAAAGAGAAAGGAAGATAGATTGTAATGGAGATCGGACTACTAGAGTATAGTTAAAAGATATACTCATAATAAGAGAATGCTCATGATGAGTTACTACTTAATAGTACTAAGTAATGAAATTAGCTAAACCCTTGTAGATTCAAGCTAGTCGTAAATCCCTGGGATATTTATCATGGTATACAGGACAACGACAGGCTTTAAAGAGTGGGCACTGCATTGTGTAAGAAGAGAATATTTTATTTGGGGGAACCCTTAAAAGATCTCTTGATATAATATACTGGAGTGAGATCCTGCATCATCCCAAGCCGAAATGCGTCAGGGGCAGTTAGCCAAGTCCCTCCCCATCGACAACTATAATCAAAAACGTATCCATCTTCGGTGATACTCTTATTTAGTTTCAACTGAATGAGACATAAGCTGATATACATACTGTAAATCATTCAACCCAACACAGCCTTTTGTCAACTGAACCTGAATCAAAGAAAAATCTCCAGTTTCAACAAGAAAAAAAAAAAAAAAAATTTCTTGGAAAATTTTGGTGTCACTTTTCTTAATTATTTCAACTATTCATTTCAATTTCAATTCTCACTATTCAAGAAAATGTTAGTGAATTTTTCAGATAACAAGAGATATCCTTTTATAACTACGATACGCGCAAAGCAATTGCTCATACTAATAATAGGGTTGTATCTACTGTTGAGTCTAATAAATAGATCTTTGACGTATACCAATGATAAGTTAATATTGCAATCGGTATTACAAAAAACAGAATTAGAAGAACATCGAAATTTTAAAACTATTGGTAGTGGTTTAAAGAGATTACCTAAAGATGCCACTTTAAGAGAACAATTGTCATTCCATTTCCCATATGATGAATCAAAACCTATATCGAAGAAAATATGGCAAACTTGGAAACACGATATAGGGGATCTGAAGTTCCCAAGAAATTTTAAGACGTTCCAATCTTCGTGGAAAGACAAGAATTCGGCAAAATTTAATCATCATGTTATACCTGATAGTGTCAGTGAAGAGTTAATCATACATTTATATCAACAAGTTCCACAAGTATTAAAACTGTATCAGATGCTTCCTAAGAATATCTTAAAAGCTGATTTTTTCAGGTACTTGATATTGTTTGCCCGTGGAGGAACATACTCTGACATAGATACCGTTGCCTTGAAGCCAATCGATTCTTGGATCTCTTTCAATGATACGATTAATGGTGTCCCAAATAAAGCTGGTTTAGTGATTGGAATTGAACTGGACCCTGATAGACCAGACTGGGCCATGTGGTATGCCCGTAGAATCCAGTTTTGTCAATGGACCATACAACTGAAATTGGGACATCCTCTGCTACGTGAATTGATCATAGCCATTACAGAGGTGACATTGCGTAAACATCGTACCGGCTTCTTGAACAAGATCGAAGGTAAAGACGCGGGAGGAGATATCATGAACTGGACAGGTCCAGGGATCTTCACAGATATCATTTTCAAATACATAAATAACGTTTACACCAACGGCAAACAACAAGAAAGTCAACCACAGGCAATCGATTGGAAATATTTCACTGGAATGAGAGAGCCAATATTAGTAGATGATGTCTTGGTGCTCCCAATCACAAGCTTCTCCCCTGGTGTGGGACAGATGGGTTCTGAAAATGAAAACCATCCATTACTGTACGTGAAGCACATGTTTGAAGGAAGTTGGAAACCAGAAGAAGAAAGACATATAGGAGGCACAAATTGAAAAATATTATAGAATAACAGTCGTGTATAGATCTTCAAATTATTTTATAAAGAAAAAAAAAAAAAAAAAATTGCAGAGAGAAAAAAAAAAAAAAATTTTCTTCTTGCATTAGTAAAGAGAAGAGGGAAGTAAGATATATAATACACATACTACAAGATGCCTCCAAAGCAAGAACCAAAGAAATGGAAGCCTCCAAAGGGTCCAAAACCTGTTCATCATAAGAATACAAACACAATTGGTTTGGGTAGGTCTATAGCAAATATGAGAGCAAGAGAAAATAGAGGTGTTGAATACTTACCGGATGGTGAGATGAGATTCACTACTGATAAGCATGAAGCCAGTTGGGTTAAATTAAGATCAGTTACCCATGAGAATGCTCTTGAAGATTTCTTAAACACTGCAGAGTTAGCAGATACAGATTTTGCTGCAGAGAAGAGGGCTACTGTGAAGATTATCAAAGTTGATCCACTGAAAAATCCATATCTCTTGACAAAAGAAGAAGAATTGAAAAAACATGATCTGCAAAAGCTGAATGTTCTGCTGTTAACGGTGCCAAGAAGACCATCTTGGGATGAGAATACCACTAAATATCAATTAGAAAGACAGGAAAAAGAGCTGTTTTTAGAATGGAGAAAAGGTTTAGCTCTGGTTGAATCAAATGGAGACTTATTATTAACACCTTTTGAAAGAAATCTTGAAGTTTGGAAGCAATTATGGAGAGTCATTGAAAGATCAGATTTGGTTGTACAGATTGTCGATGCTCGTTCACCTTTGTTATTTAGATCTGTGGATTTAGGAAATTATGTGAAAGAGTTGGATGAGAGAAAGCAAAATTTGTTGTTAGTCAACAAAGCTGATTTATTGACAAAAGAGCAAAGAGAACAATGGGCAGAATATTTCATTGAACATAATATCGAATATACTTTTTTCAGTGCTGCTATCGCTAATGAGAGTTTAGAAGAAGATTACGTTGCTCCAGAGCAAGTACAAGAGGAAGATGATAAGATTAGAATATTGACAATCGATCAATTGGAAAATTTGTTTTTAACCAAGGCACCACTGCCTTTAACCGAGACTATCAATGGAGAACCTGCTAAATTACAAATTGGTTTAGTTGGGTACCCAAATGTTGGTAAGTCATCTACTATTAATGCATTAGTTGGAGCTAAGAAAGTCTCTGTATCAAGTACACCGGGTAAGACTAAACATTTTCAAACCATACAATTGTCGGATAAAGTTATATTATGTGATTGTCCAGGTTTGGTTTTCCCTAATTTTGCATATACCAATGGTGAGTTAGTTTGTTGTGGTGTCTTACCAATTGATCAAATGAGAGAATATACTGGTCCATGTCAACTTGTTGCGCAACGTATTCCAAAATTCTATTTAGAAGCTCTTTATGGTATCGCTATACAGACAAAACCAATAAGTGAAGGTGGTACTGGTGTACCAACTTCTCAAGAGTTGTTGACTGCTTATGCAAGGGCAAGAGGTTATATGACACAAGGTTTTGGTAGTGCCGATGAGAGTAGAGCAAGTCGTTATGTTTTGAAAGATTATGTCAATGGTAAATTGTTATTTGTTCATCCTCCTCCAAACAAAGATGGATCGTTAACAAGTTTTGAACAACAAGTTGAATTTAACAAAGCCAATTTCACATTAGATAGATTGCCTGAACAAAGACAAGAACAAATTAAAAATGCTGCTAAGGATAAAAATATAAGTGAAATTGATCTTGCAAGGGATTTATCTAGATTGACTTTCTCATCACATCATTCCAGTGATACTGGTAAAGTCATGACTTCTTCAACTTATGGTGGTAGACAAGCTGCTTTGATCAATGCTGGTGATGAATTGGATAGAGAATTTTTCAAAATGAACAATGTTAAAGGTGTTGGATCTACTCCTTTCCACAAAGTAAATAATAACACCAGTGGTGGTAAGAAGCATAATAAGAAAAATAAGAAAGGTAAAGTAAGAGCTTTAGCTGGTGCAGCTACGGAAAATACATTATTTTAAATAGATATATATACAAGCTCATGAAGTAATACATTTTCTTTTTTTTTTTTTTGGCACTTATGAAACAGATGCTTTTGTGAAAGATTTCTCAAACTCCATATCGAGATGTTGTTTCAATTGTTGAAATTTATTACCAAAATTTTGTCCACAATAACAACATTTCAAATCTTCATTTTTACATAATTTTTCCATCAGTACGCCATCGTACCTTGGTTCTTCGAATTTCGTCACATTTGGTAATGGTAATTCATCAATGGGGATGAAGAATTTAGTATTAAAAGAATTATAATGTTTTTTGTTTTTTAAACATTTAGAATGGAAATCCTTTGTGATCACATGAATATGTAAATTTGATAATGAAGGCACTGAATGACATCCAATTTCAATAAAATTCTCGATCTTGAAATCTTCACTTTGATATTTCTCTTTGAACTCTTTTATCAGATATTCTTTGGCAATCTCTATATATTGTAACATTTCATTTTTGAAAACTTGATCTTTGAAAACTAGTAAAGGTGATTGTTTAGTCTTTTGTTTAGATCTTGTCATCACCAAGTAATGGCACACAGATTTGGGGAACGCATCACGGATTATCACAACTTTTGAGTCGTAAAATATAACTGACTCGGGATATTTCTCTGGATCTTTTATGTACTTGCCTAGTACTAATTTGAATGACATTCTTAGGGGTAGAGAAATTTTTATTTCAAATAGTGAAAAAAAAAAAAGTTACAATAAATAAAAAAATTTGTTAAGAAACAAACTTTTCATATCATAAACTTTTCAGATCAGAAATGTCAGATAATGAACTGCAGTTGCCAAGTGTGCCCAATCTTCCAAACAATGAATCAGGGTCTAACTTGAAAGAGTCTTGTATTGAGCAAGAGAAACCAGAAATCACTATAATCAAAACGAGACCACCAAAGCAAATCCCACAACGAGAAAATCATCTACGTTTATCATATATATATCAACTGTCTACTTTGTCTGCACTTCGAAACCAACCTGAGATACTTTCCAGAGTGTATAATAAGAATTTTGTCAGAATTCAAAAGAAATCTGTATTAAAAATATCTCCTCATATAAAGAGAACTATTTGCAAAAAATGCGATCGATTACTCGTTGACGGTATCAATGGAGAATTACAATTGAAAGGAGAAGATAAAAATGAGGTATTGGAATTAAAATGTACGTGTGGTAAGATTAAGAGGTTCCCAGTTGGTAAGGACCCAAATTATCAATTATTTATAGACAGATCAAGTATAGATTTATAAGAAAAAGTATTTAATATTGGATCAAGCAATCAAGATCATCACCAAATTCTTCATGTAATTTTTGTTCAACTTTGAAAATAATCTCACCATCCTTAGTATTTGTCTTTACAATTTTTGTGAAAACTTGCATCTCTTCATCAGTCAACAAACAATCATCAAGTGTCTTTGTCAATTTTGGAATATTGATATTTTGCCCAATGAAAACAAGCTCTTGCCTTCTATCACCCCATTCACCTTGGAAATCCTTCTCGATGGCTTTGATAATGGTCTTATCTTCGGGCCAATCTGTCTTGGATAAACATGCAAACCATGGTGGACCTGCTCCAAAAGTCAACATTTGTCCAGCTGAGCTCCATTCTCCCATTAATAACATTCTGGAAGCTAACCACATGAAACCTTTTGATCTCAATACTGGTCCAAATACCGATTTTTTCTTATTGTTAACTAGTTCCTCTTGTGTATAATCTGCCTCTTCTTCTTCGTCTTCGTCATCACAATCACTGTCATCTTCGGAGTCTTCTTCTTCTTCTTCGTCATCTCTCTCGATACTAGCACTTTCTTGTCTCATCAAATAAAACTTGTCGTTCAACAATCTTTGTAATTTACCTGGATGAAATGGTTTACGACTTCTATAAACAAAACTACCGATCCCGTATTCGTCTATATGTTCATTGGGAATCCCTTTCTCAATCTCATTCAAACCTCTAATCCAACCAGATGCTTCTGTGGCACTTTCGAAACTAAATAACTTGGTATCGACTATCTCCCTAATATCGATTTTCCCATAATCACTAAACATGATTTTGGCATCGAGGTTTAATGATTTGATAATTTTCAAGATCTCTTTTTTGGTGAATTCATCGACCATTGAAATCTTGTTTACCAAGATCACATTAGCAAATTCGATTTGTTCTACCATCAATTCAGTGATTGATCTCTCACCTTCACCTTGGCCATCATAAATCTCAAATCTGTCAACAGCTAAATCTGTTGTCTTGAAATTATCTAAGAAATTATATGCATCTAATACAGTGACACAAGTGTCAATCGATGCCAATTTTTGCAATCCACCAAGTTCTTTTATCTCATTCAAGATTTCTTGGTCTTTTTCAGAATCAGTTGTTGAGTCCAAAAACATCTGGTGGAATTCTTCAGTAAAAGTCTGGGCGACATTTAAAGGTTCAGAGACACCAGAACTCTCAATAATCAAATAATCATAGTCATCGGTCTTAGACAACTCAGCAAGCTCTTGAAGTAAATCACCACGCAAGTTGCAACAAATGCAGCCGTTTTGTAATTTGATAAATTTTTCATCTTTTTGAGATACTCTATGTTTCGAAATCAATTCCGCATCGATATTAACGCTTGCTAAATCATTAATTAAAATTGCAATCCTGAAACCATGGTCTTCTTTCAAAATATGCTCTAACAAAGTGGTTTTACCACTTCCAAGAAAACCTGATAATAAAGTTATAGGAATAGGTGGTCTTGAAGTTTTTCTCACTGTCATTGTTTGATATACAAGTAAACCATTAAGAGAATGGCATATGAAGCGAATTTATATAGACCTATACGAATCTTGTTATCAACTTTAGTGGTTATGAGGTGAATAAATTTTCAATTGAAGTTTCTTGAATTCTTTTTACAGATATAATTTCAGTAGACATGTTTTTTCCGTCAACAGTAATTGGCTTTTCAAGATGATCATTCAGAGAGAACGTATAGTTATCCAAAGAAGCTAGATCATTGAAAGGTACAAATATCAAGTGAAATTAATCTATATTGTACGTTCAATTACGACCAATTGAGTTTGCAGTTTTACTAAGCACCCTTCAGGTTATGTAAAAGAAAAGGGAACTTTTCACAAAAAAAAATTCTCTCTCAAATAGGTTATGGCTGGAAATTGCATTTTATACAATAGGATAGGCTAAACAAGCATTCAAAGAGTGTTAATGTGATCATTGACTGCTATTTGTTTAAAACTGACTTGGAATAATCATATCGATCTCATTATATACTACATTACGCATTTATAGATTTAAAGCTAAACTTAAGTTTTTGAGGTTAGTGTCTTAATACCTTCATAATGAAAAGTACTTGAAAAGACCTGCCTACTGAATAATGTAATGGCTCTACATGTTCTATCTGCTTAAAAATATACATATCATTAACTAGTCAATTTCTGGGTGAAAAATCCATACAAGTAGTGTGACAGATATATAAGATATATATATATTTGGAATAAACACTAGAGACAATAAAGGACATCATCCAATTATATTTTGTCTCTATCGCAATATATGACTAACTCCTGTTTAATAGGGTGACTTGAATAAGAGATGGTGATCTCATGGTAGTTGCAGTAACTTAAGTGATGCAAAAAGGTCGTGTACCATTTGATAGCGCGGTCCCATTTTTCACAAATTACCGCATTAGGCCACTTGCAGCTCAATGAGTAATAATCGATGAAAAATTTTTTTTTGTGTTTTTGAATCATCATCATCTTCCATCCATATTTTACATATATATATATATTTGTCTTCTTTTATATTTGTTTCTTTAAGAATCCACTTATAAGTGAATAGAAAAGAAAAAAAGATGATAGCAAAGCCATTGGCTTCTAGTTTATTTAAAAGATCTGTTATCAGATCTTTATCAGCTATCAAGTCACCAGCAAATATAACTTATGCCAAATCTTCGAGAATAATAAATTCAAAGAGATTCTTGGCTACTCAAGTTGATCAACCTCCAGCTTATGCTGGTGCTGGTATCTTGTCATCTTTCACAGATGAAAATGCTCAACAATTAGTTGATGTTTCCAAAGTTTTGGTCATTGGGTCTGGTGGATTATCCATTGGTCAAGCTGGTGAATTCGATTACTCTGGTTCCCAAGCTATTAAGGCATTGAAAGAAGCTAACAAGAAATCAATATTGATAAATCCAAATATTGCTACTAACCAAACTTCTCATGCGTTGGCTGATGAAATTTACTACTTACCTGTCACTGCTGAATACATCACTTATATTATCGAAAGAGAAAAACCTGATGGTATCTTATTAACTTTTGGAGGTCAAACAGGTTTAAATGTTGGTGTCCAATTAGATAAGATGGGTATCTTTGATAGATATAACGTCAAAGTTCTTGGTACTCCTATCAAGACTTTGGAAACTTCTGAAGATAGAGACTTATTTGCCCAAGCTTTGAATGAAATCAACATTCCAATTGCAGAATCAATTGCTGTTGAAAACGTCGATGACGCTTTGAAAGCCGCTACCACTGTTGGTTATCCTATTATTGTCAGATCTGCTTATGCCTTGGGTGGTTTAGGATCAGGTTTTGCTCAAAATGAAGAAGAATTAAGAAACTTGGCTTCTCAATCATTATCTTTATCTCCTCAAATTTTGGTTGAAAAATCATTGAAAGGTTGGAAAGAAGTTGAATATGAAGTTGTCCGTGATCGTGTTGGAAACTGTATCACAGTTTGTAATATGGAAAATTTCGATCCATTAGGTATTCACACCGGTGACTCCATTGTTGTTGCTCCTTCTCAAACATTGAGTGATGAAGAGTACCATATGTTGAGATCTGCTGCCATTAAGATTATCCGTCACTTGGGTGTTGTAGGTGAATGTAATGTTCAATATGCTTTACAACCAGATGGATTAGACTACAGAGTTATCGAAGTCAATGCTCGTTTATCACGTTCCTCTGCTTTAGCCTCTAAGGCTACCGGTTATCCATTGGCTTACACTGCTGCTAAGATTGCATTGGGTCATACCTTACCAGAATTACCAAATCCAGTCACCAAAACTACTTCCGCTAATTTCGAACCTTCATTAGATTACATGGTCACCAAGATTCCAAGATGGGATTTGGCTAAGTTTCAACATGTCAAGAGAGATATTGGTTCATCCATGAAATCCGTTGGTGAAGTTATGGCTATTGGTAGAAATTTCGAAGAATCATTTCAAAAAGCTATCAGACAAGTTGACCCATCTTTTATTGGATTCCAAGGTGGAGAATTTGAAGATTTAGATTTTGAATTAGCTAATCCAACTGACCGTAGATGGTTAGCTGTTGGTCAAGCATTGTTACACGAAAATTACACTGTTGACAGAGTTCACGAATTATCAAAGATTGATAAATGGTTCTTGTACAAATTAATGAACATTGTTGAAATGCAAAAAGAATTAGAGAAAATTGGATCATTATTTGGATTAACTCAAGATATCTTGACAAGAGCTAAGAAATTAGGTTTCTCTGATAAGCAAATTGCCTTGGCTACTGGTTCTAAAGAATTAGAAGTTAGAGCAAGAAGAAAGAATTTTGGAATTGTTCCATTTGTCAAGAAGATTGATACTTTGGCTGCTGAGTTCCCAGCTAATACTAATTATTTGTACACTACATACAATGCTAGTGAAAGTGATGTTGAATTTGATGAATATGGTACCATGGTTTTAGGTTCAGGTGTTTATAGAATTGGTTCCTCTGTTGAATTTGATTGGTGCGCTGTCTCCACTGCCAGAGCATTAAGAAAAAGTGGTAAGAAAACTATCATGATCAACTATAATCCGGAAACTGTCTCCACCGATTTCGATGAGGTTGACAGATTATATTTCGAGGAACTTTCATTTGAAAGAGTCTTGGATATTTATGAATTGGAAAATGCTAAAGGTGTTGTCGTCTCCGTTGGTGGCCAATTACCTCAAAATATTGCTTTAAGTTTACAAGAAAATGGTGCTAAAGTCTTGGGTACCAACCCAGAGGATATCGACAAGGCTGAAGATAGACACAAATTTTCATCTATCTTAGATTCCATTGGAGTTGATCAACCAAAATGGAAAGAATTAACTTCAGTTGAAGCTGCAAAGGAATTCGCCGAAGAAGTTGGTTTCCCAGTATTGGTAAGACCTTCATATGTCTTATCGGGTGCTGCTATGTCTGTCATTCACGATGAATCAGAATTAGCTGCTAAGTTAGGTAACGCTTCCAAGGTTTCATCCGACTACCCAGTTGTCATTTCTAAATTCATTCAAGGTGCTGATGAAATTGATATCGATGCCGTTGCTTCAAATGGTAAAGTCTTAGTTCATGCTGTTAGTGAGCATGTTGAAAATGCCGGTATCCATTCCGGTGATGCCACTTTAGTATTGCCACCACAAAACTTAGAACCTGAAATCATGTCAAGATTAAAGACAATTGCTGACAAAGTTGCCGAGGCTTGGAAGATCACAGGTCCTTTCAACATGCAAATTATCAAATCAATTAACCCAGAAACCAAAGAAATTGAATTAAAAGTAATTGAATGTAACATTAGAGCTTCAAGATCATTCCCATTTGTTTCTAAAGTCTTGGGTACTAATTTCATAGATGTTGCTGTTAAGGCTTTGATAGGTAAAGATGTTCCGCAACCAGTTGATTTGATGAAGAAAGACTACAGTTATGTTGCCACCAAGGTTCCACAATTCTCATTCACCAGATTAGCAGGTGCTGATCCTTTCTTGGGTGTTGAAATGGCTTCCACTGGTGAAGTTGCCTGTTTTGGTAATGATCTTGTCGAAGCTTATTGGACTTCAATGCAATCCACAATGAATTTCCATATTCCAAAACCACCTTCAGGTATCTTGTTCGGTGGTGATTTATCCAACGACAAATTAGGTGATGTTGCAAAGACAATTTCAGGCTTAGGCTACAAGTTTTTCACTGCCTCTAAGGAAGTTGAACAATATTTGGCGAATTACGTCGATATACCTGTTGAAACCATCGAATTCCCAAAAACCGATAAACGTCTGTTAAGAGAAGTTTTCCAAAAATACGATATCAAAGGTGTATTCAATTTGGCTAAAGCCAGAGCTGAATCATTATTGGATCAAGACTACGTCATGAGAAGAAATGCAATTGATTTCGGTATTCCATTGTTCAACGAGCCAAATACCTCATTGTTATTTGCCCAAGCTTTGAAACAGAAATTACCATCAAAATTAAACCAAAACACCGACAAAGTTTCTATACCATCAGAAGTACAAAGATGGAGTGAGTTCATAGGTGGAAAACCAGTTTGATAATAATCTAATTAACTAAAAGGATCAATAAATAAATAACGAATTATAAATATATATCTATCTTATTGTAAGTTATCTCGAGTAACAAAAGACAATGTTAGATGAATTCCAGTGTAGAAAGCTTAAAACATGAGAAGGGGATAAATAAGGGCTGTTTGATTTTCCTAAAGAAAATTTTTTTTTTCTTTTTTTTTTTTTTTTCAAATTTTCAAATTTTCAAATTGTAAAAGGAAGAAGAATCAAAGATATAGTTATAGATTCAAGAGCAAGATGGGTAGTAAAAAGTTTGACGATAATATAGATGAGCCTGTATCAGTGAGGGTCAGAAGAGAAGTTGACGAGAAATTACATGGGGAAAATATAAAGAGCGAATCAGAAGTAGAGGAAGAAGAAGAGGAAGAAGAAGAGGAAGAAGAAAGTAGTGATGATGAAGCTCCAGAAGAAGAAGGTATTTCAGCAAGTGCTTCTAAAACTCAAAAACTTGAAGAGGAAAGGATAAGAATAGAACAAGAAAAAAAACTGGAGCAAAGACTGCTGAACAGACAAAGAAATGAGAAATTCCAAAAACAACAGGAAGAAAAAAAGGCTAGAGAAGAGCTGGAGGCAAAAGCAAAGAAGTTGGAAGAGGTTGAAGATGAAATACCTGATTTCTTGCCAGATGAATTATTAGAAGATATAGATATGGAGAACAACGTTTCTAAGACCACAGCATCAAAACATACAAATTTTGCAGAAGATCCTAAAGAATTAAGGAAACAATTGAAAAAAGAGAGATTAAACCAGTTGAAACAGTTGAAAAAATTGACTAATAAGAGTTTGAAAAAAGGTCCAGTTACAGTTAGTGTGTTGAGTTCGAGTAAGAAGACAATAAACAATAAGAGAATTTTAAGCGTACCTGTTGGTGAAAACAAAGTTATAGCTAAGAAAGATAAGTGGTTGAAAAGAAAGAGTTTGGGAAAACTGAGAGTATAGAGAATATAATACTTGGACGTATTTGTAAACCAATAATACAGAGATATGCATATACTTATCGGATTACATGTAAAACGAATTTCCCCTTCGGAAAAAAAAAAAAAATCTCAAGAAAGAGTCATTTCGAAATATATAGATATATATAGGATAACGATTAAATAATGTCATCTAGTATTGAAAGAATAGAGATGGTCCAGCCTGTGGCTTCTAAAAATGTTACTCCAAGAGAATTTATCTTGACGGATATCTCAACAGTTGAGATCGAAGTTGAAGCTGTGCCAGAGCAATTGGGGGAAGATGAAGTGATGTACCCTGATGGAGGCCGTCAAGCCTGGATAGTTATCGTTGGATGTTTTGCCGGATTAATGGCTGGTTTCGGCTTGGCCAATTCCATGAGTGCTATTGAAGCCTATGTTGCTTCTCATCAATTAGAAGAATTTTCCACATTATCAGTTAGTTGGATCTTTTCCGTATATATTGGACTTTCATACATGTGTAGTATTTTCAGTGGTGTATTATTTGATGAGATTGGAGCAAGACTTCCATTAACAATCGGCACTTGCTTAGTGTTTGTTGGGATCTTAGCAACTGCCAATTGCTCAGAACCTTACCAGTTTATCTTAGCATTTGGTGTCATGACTGGTTCAGGGACAGCTTTGTGCATGAATCCATTGATTGGTGTTATATCTCACTGGTTTATGAAAAAAAGAGGAATCGCAATAGGTATTGCCACTGTGGGAGGCTCAGTTGGTGGTATTGTATTCCCGTTGATGTTAAGTAACCTTTATGAGAAAGTTGGCTATGCATGGCTGATGCGAATTTTGGCATTGATTATGTTAGTGTTATTAGTGTGTGCTTTATTGTTGGTTAAAGAAAGACCCGAATTAAGAAAAGCTCTTCAAGAAAGAGCTGTAGAGAGAGATGGTGATGAACTACCGATTGTAAAGAAAGAGTTATTGTTTTATTTGAAAAATGTTGTTGATTTTAGTGCATTTAAAGAAACTAAATTCTCGGTGTGTGTTGTTGCTGCAACTTTCTTAGAAGTCGCTTTAGTAAGCTCAATGACTTTTTTCGCATCGTATGCTTTGAGTGTTGCAAAGACATCTGAAAATGTGGCCTTCAATTTAGTGGCAATAATTAATGCCACAAGTATACTTGGTCGCTGTGTTCCAAATTATCTCTCGGACAGATACGGTGTTTTCAATGCTTTCATATTAATGAGTATGTCTTGCGTTATTTTGCAATTTATTATGTGGTTAACATTTGGTGATAGTTTGACAGTTTTGTATGCATTTGCAGTTTGTTATGGGTTCTTCTCAGCATCAATTTTATCTTTAATCCCAGTTGCATGTGCAGCAGTGTCGCCAACAAAGCATTTTGGTAAAAGATATGCAACTATGTGTTTGTTCTTAGGTGTTGGATGCCTAGTTGGTATCCCCATTGGAGGTACCATTATTGGTGATGGTGCAAAACACAACTTTGACAATTTTATCATTTACATTTCAGTTATGACTACAATGGGTATGATTTTTCTTGTTGCCACTCGATTTCTGGTCGTAGGTAACAAGTTAAAAGTGAAAGTCTGAAAAATTTTCTATTCTTTAACGAGTAATACAAATAATGGTAATATGAATCCCAACAATGTAATTCCAAACTCTTTCAAATCTAAAGCCTCGTCACCTCTTTGCGGCACAATAATGGTATCTTCACTGGAACTTGAATTTGGAGGTGTAGATCCATCTTCTCCCAATATTTCTATCATTGTATGGACACCAATGTACAAGAATGTTCCACCACTGAGCATGAGCAGATAGGCTATATGAGTCTCTGTCTTGGAACTATCAGATGAAGCATAAAGCTGGAAAGCTATAAAGGACAATATAGATCCAATCATCAAACTGGAACTGAAAATAAATAAATGTAATTTAACCACAGATTTTTGGTATCCTTCAGCAATCAAGATTGACACTAAACTGAAACTTGTAGGAAGTTTATGAACAAATATGGCGAAAAACATAATCAAATTCAAAGACTCATTGGATGAAAAAATGGAAGAAGTTAATACAACACCATCTGTTACGGAGTGAATAACTAAGCCCAATGTTAATGGAGAAGATATCAATGGTTTTCCGATTTTTGATAACGGCCTTACAACAAATTTTTGCCATACACCATTCTTAACTTCAATTTGCCTCGTTTCTTGCAGTTCAAGGTCATTTTCCATACCGGTGTATTTCACACTTTGAGGTAACAGTTTCCCCAATAAGTGAATATGGTCAATTATATACATGAAAACAAACCCTGCAAGCAAAAGTAGTCCCACCAGTATCGGAGCAGTTGCCTTTTCCGTGGCTTCAAAAATACTCGAGATGCCTTCAGGTATAATTAGAACTAGTGATGTACTTAACAATATACCCATACTCAATAATGATATATATCGAAGATACAATGGAGATAAATTTATTGACAAAGGTAATAGTCCACAAACAAATGACGACAATGACATTGCAGTGGATAGTATTAACATCTTGAGGAAATCACCCAACATCTCTTGTACAGATAATGCCATTTTCTCTAGTTATTTTCCAAATGATATAGGATCTTGTAGGAAATACTTTTTTTACATGTTTATTTTTTTTTTTTTTTTGTTCTTTTCTGATTTTGTTCATATAAATTAATAAATAAACAGAATCGATAGTACAAAACACGATGGAAAATCCACATGAACAAGTTCAAAATGCCTTATTAGAAAGAATAATCAACAATATGGTGAGTGCTACCCGGTTTGCAATTTTTCTGGTGGTATATACTAACATTGTGTGTGTTTTGCACGCGAAAGCAAAATTTGAACGAGTCAGTAACGATAATGAATAATACATTAGCTGATGTTAATTACGAGAATGTGAATATTGAGATGTTATTGATAATGTGGGAGCATTATATGAGAAATGCAGACTTCCATTTAGAGGCCACTGGAGATTTGAAAGATCCATTATAATGAGGTATTTTTTTAAATCTTTATGTACATTAGTTAAAACCATCAGGAAATGGAGCGGTGGTTTTCAGTTTTTATATTTATTGGTATTAATATACGGTATGCTTTTTGAAATCTACAAAACACAAGCTATTAAAATGATTGATTAATTGACCTATTTACATCTCAACAGAGACGCCACCTAATCAGTGACATCCTAGCATTAAACAAAGAATCCATTTTTCAATGATAAAAGTAATAATAAACAAAATTTGCAATAAAAATAAACCCAGTAACAAAACCTATGATACAAATCATTTTTTCTAATGGAATAAACACATATGCTTTAATCGTATTAAGTAGTGTCATTCCTCACCTCTTCTCTCTATTCTCCAACTCCATCTAATATTTAAGTGGTTCTTGTTGAGTTGGCAACATGTTATGTCTCTTCTTTAACAAGACTCTTTGTCTTGAGTATTTGTCATCTGGAGAAAATCTAGCTGGGTGAGCACTCTTGGTGATCTCCCCTGATTCAGTGAGCTTAGCCAAAGTGTAAATTCTCTTTCCGTCTGGTCCTAATGTGTACATTAAATGCATTTTGGCAGTGTTTTATAGTCTATCTTCTTCTTCTTCCCTTTGTATTAAATAAGAAAAAATTTTCAGTTGAAAAAAAAAAAAATTTCAAAAAAAAAAAAAAAAAGTACAAGACAGCCCCTGATTGCTTAAAAGAGGGTGCTATATAAGATTGATGATTGGTATTTCAATTTATAGATTAATGATGATGATTGAAAAAAAAAATGGACTAACCAGTGTTATACTATACTGTAGAATATACACACTTAAAAAAAAAAAAAAATGGGGAAAAAGCAAAAACAGAGCAAAGAAAACTAGAATAATTGAGTTTGGAAAGAGTTCAAAATTTTACTAAAGATTGAAAGTTCCGGTTCAATTTGTTCTGGTTCTTCCTTATGGTGGTAGGATGACAAATGAGCTGAGGCGTGATGTGGGTGATGGTAGTTGTACATTTCGTGTAATCTATTAGTGTATTCTGAATCGTCTAATAATTCTGCATTTTGGTACTCTTCAATTGGAATTTCTCCGATGTAAGCCCTATCACCAAAACCACCAATGAAATAGACACCTTCAACTTTGAATTGCCACCAGTGAGAAGAATGGATCTTGGAACCAGGTAACCACCAAGCTGAGTCATGATGTCTAGAGACAAAACATTTACTAATAGACAAGATCTCTGGAATTGAATACTGTTCAGTGACATTAACAAATGAACCAGTCAACATTACCCTTGGAGATCCCATTGTTGAGCTAACAATTCCACCAGGGTAATGAGGGTTTGAATGATCTTTCAATTGATGATCCCCAACTTTAATAGACAATGAAAGTTTTGAACCTTCAGCAACGTTTTGAAAATCAGTTGAAATATCAATCATCAACATAAATGGATTACCATCTTGGTTACAATCACTGTAATACTCGACAAATGATACTGGCCAACCTTCGAAAGGCCCAGATTGTTGAACAGTGTTGAATTGAGTCAATGATTCTCTTGAAACTAAAGTTCTAGCAATTGATGCTGCCTCTTTAACAGAGTAAGGGCCAGATTGCTCAACTGGATGAGCAATTGCCAATGCGTTAATAATAAATAAAGCTATCAAATTAAATAACATCTTTTTGATTTATTCACTTTTATCCCATATCACATATAGATCTCTGTCATATTTATATATGTAAGAATTTTTTTTATTTTTTTTTGTATGTGGACAAAGTAAAATGGTTTATCGGAGTTCAGATTTCAAATAGCCTGATTATTATTTACTAAAATAGGGTCTCTTTATTATACAATATCTATCCAATAACTGTATAGAAGTATGGAGTCACATGGTATCCGGCATTTGCAATTGTAATAGCTTTCTTAGCTTGCAACCAGTTAATTACTTCTTGTAATTCGAATAACAGCAATAACGAACCGGTTAATTCATTTAAAGATTTCAAATTGGTTCCAGGATTGAAATAAATATGATTGATTACAGTGGCTATTATAACTTTCCACAATCCACTTTTCAAATCACCATTCATACTTACCCAAATTCTTGAACATGGTCCTTCCATTGGAATAGGAACAGCAGGTAACTCTTGCCAAGTATTTGAGTCGGATCCCAGTGTTAACACAATATCAGCTTCAAGCATCAGTCTGTTGAAAGTTCTTGTAAAATATCCAGCAAGTTTTTTCTTCAGAACTCTATCGATCAGATGAAGCTTTATCTTACCTTGCAGTGCAAGGTGCAATACAACAGCTATAGTATGATCTGGTGTCACTACTGAAAGTGCCATCCCTTTTTTAGCATCAACAACTTCAGAGAATGCTCTCAAGAACATTGTGGCACCTTCAAGAAATTTATCATTAATCTTTTGTTGGAATTGTAACCATGTCTTTTCTGGAATTGTAAACTTGACATCTGAATTCTCACCAAGATATGTAACCTCTTTTGAAATCTCGAGTTCTTTCAATGCCAAAAAATAATCATCTAAAGATTTCAAAATTTCTCTTGATTTCTTCATATTGAAATCTTGAGCCTCTGTGGCAAAAATTGATCTTAACACAGCTTTGGTCTTATCATGCTTTGGTGGTTCCACTGTTGATGGTTCAATAGGTCTAGTGAAGGAAATATGCGTAAGATATCTTTCCTTTTCAAGCGATGATGCAAGAGACGTAAAATTCACAGGATCAACATTTTGCCTTGTGAAGGATGATGTTTGTAAGTTGTCTTCATATTTCGCATACAATCTCATTTCTTCATGGAAATCATCAACTTCTGTCTCATCCCAAAGCTTGTAAAGACTCTTGAAATCAGAAGTGGCTAGCATCTCATATGTCACTTTACCATTTTTGATAGAAGCAGTAAGGAACCTGTCCCATGCATCTTTCATTCTAGGCAATGTATAACGTAACCGTTTTCTAAATTGAGTCCATCTTCTCCGTACTGTTTCATGAGTTGACTCGTCACCAAGAACTCCAGCAATTGATTTCCAGTCAATAACCACCTTATTCAATTGTAATGAAGTTACAACGGTGTAAACCTTCAGAACTGAAATTATATATGATGAATCGTAATTCTTCTTTGTTCTATCATGTGACAACACCGGCGCACCACTTTTCCTCTCTGATGGGTTCTTCCTGCTCAGGACTTTACGTTTAAGATCTGACAGATTCGACAAATATGACAACATAGGATCAATATCTTCCAGAGATGGTTTCTTGGGAGCTTTAGCCTGCACCTTGGCAGGTCTAGATTCAGCAATTTTCTTCTTCTTAATTTCTTTAGGAGCTGATTCTGATTTGATAGTAGCTTTTGACAGTCTTGTTGTACTGGTAAGCAGACTCCTGATTCTAGGTTTGCGTTCGAAATATTTTGGAGCTTCAATTTTTCTAAATTCCACAGGCAAGTTGAATGATTCAAGATCATGGGTAGGTTTAACTGATGAAGAGTTTTTGTAATTTTGAATAAAGTTTTGAATCTTAGTAGCTGATGGCTTATTCTTCAGCCTAACAAGAAGTTTTTTAACAACTTGTTCATTTACTTGAAAATCGATAATTTTAAGATAACCTTTTTCTTGAAGCCAAATGGAATCCTTCTTCAGAGTGATCTTATCCACCATATACGAAGAACTCATCTTCTCCGTTATTAACCTGGAAAGCAGCATATCAAGAGCGATGACTCCATCATTTTCGTCTAATATATCCAATAACACTTGTCTTCTTTGATTAGATTTTAAAGAGCCACCAAATTTAGCAAAACCAGCAAAATTAATATTGAAATCTGGGGTGGCAACTTGAGGCAGCAGAACTTCAACTGGTGGGCTAGCCGGTTTGGTGTCACGTTGAATTGGCTCCACTGGTTCAACAATTGATGCCCTAGGTAGTGTCTCAATAACACCTGGAAATTTCTTGTGCTCGAATTTCTTTGAGGGCTCAAAGAATACAGGATCTTCACTTGGACGGGACTTATAGACTGCTGTCTTCTGTTTTTTCTCACTGACTGCACTCTCAGTTTCAGATGATCCTCTTTTGGGAGCTTTTCCCTTCTTAGATCCAGTGTCACCGATGGCAAGCTTTTTCACCTGAGCTGCAGTTAATTTCTCTTTGAATGTAGCAATCACATCATCTGTAGTATCGTCTATGAAAGATGTGGAAGTCAAGATGTCTTTATCTTTATCTTCTTTAAGTTTCTTTTGATATAGATCTCTCATTATTGGATCTGTCGAACCAGACCAGAATAGACGTTCCTTACCATCCTGACAAGTCATCACAGCTAAACCCATAGTTGAAGATTCCTTCCCATATTGAAATCCAATCTTAAATAACGAAGGATCTTCTTTGATATCAAGATTTGGAAATTCTCCAGCATTGGCACTGATTTCATTACCAGATAGTTTCGAATATTCTTCTTGTGTGAAGTATCTGTAAAATTTAGCTTTTCCTTCTGAGTCAAGAATTCTAACAATACTATAATTTGATAAATGTTCTGAGCCAGGTAAAACGCCAACTTTCAAGTCTGATAAATATCTAGGGAACCATAAGGTAGATTTATCAGCAATGGTTTCCTGAATATGCATGGAAGATAATCCCACAGAGCCGGAATATCTAATAACTTCAGAAACTTGGTTGATTATTGGGAAGAGCATATTCATAGTGGGTATTACTTCATCTTCCATCGGATTATTAGTGTCAATATCCATGATATCAAAGTTATCCTGTTGCAAGAGTGATGAGTCTTGTAAATTTTCCTGTTTCACTATGGTTTTTTCCTCGTCATCCTCTTCTTCTTCATCATCGTCATCATCTTCTTCGTCTTCCTCATCAGAAAGTTTTTCAATGTCATAATCTTTAATAAACATTAAGGCTCTTGTTTTAGCCTGATTAGGATCACGGTGCAGTGGAGCCACCAACACTGGTTTCAAATATTCAAGTTGACAAAGTCTGCTGACCAACCTTCTAAATTTCTTTTCATGAAGACGAGATCCAGTATACCCTAATTCCATTGCGACATCCTTTTGAGTTCTTATTTTATTCTTAGAATGTTTGATGATTCCCACTGTTTTCCTTCTCAAACCTGTCCAATCAATCACCGGTAGACTCTCTTTACCACTCGCATAGTATTTGCTATGAATAAGTAAACTTGTTGTAATCCCTGGGATATCGGCATTTTTCTTCTTTATCAATCCTTCTTTCTCCAATACCAGGAAACGGGAGGTGAAACTTCTTGGGTCTTGGTCAGCTACTCTAGCCAACTCTGCACCAGAAATCCCTTTCTCCTTTCTCGAGGCAATGTAACGAAGTAACTCGAAGGGCAATAAACCAATTGTGTTCCCATCCTTTGGTTTATTTGTGAGGAATAACCATTGTTTATCTTGTTCAATGGTGATTACAATCCTCTTGACATCGCCCACCGATTCGATCAATTTATTCAAATCCACAATTTCTTCAGATGGAAGCAATTTATCATCAACATATATTTCAATCTCAGGTTTCTTTATAAGCCATGACCAAATTATAAGTTTATAAGTCTCAGATATGGATTGTTTCTTTAAACGCTTGCAAACAATTGTCCAAATGTCATGAACTTTAGCAGCACATACATAGCTCACAATGATCTCTTCAATGATATGTTCCACTAATCTATCAGGAGATAGAGATATTGGGGATGAAGATGAGCTTGTCATAAGTTTCACGTTTCGATTCCTTGTTGTTGATATTATGTTTTATTTTTCTTTATACCGTTTTATTTTTTTTTTTGTTTTTTGTTTATAATATTTGATTTTTTCCTTCATAGGAAAGAGAACTAGTTGTTCATCTTCCAGTTACAAGATTAGAGAATGAAAGCCGAGTATATATAGATAGATATCTACATGGTAACATGTGTTAAATACTTGAAGGTGGGTTTGAGTCCATACAAGCGGGGGATCTATGGATGGATTCATCACGAGAATGATATAAGGTTTCCTCAATGACTACGAGCTTCAGATTATTTGTATCTCAAAAATTCCCCATATTCAAGTTTAAGGACAATTTTAAACTTGAAAAATACCCTGTTTGAGAAGGCAGGGTTCTCTTTTGAAGGCATTGTTCATCTATATCATCTCATCTAGATTAGATGCGATCTGAAAAAAAAAAAAATTTACGAAAAAATAAAAAAAAAAAAAAAAAATTTTTCAAGTTCAATCCAATAAGAACCATTCAAGTTGACTCATAATAGAGATGTCTGATTCGGAAGAAGAACTGTATGTATTGCTGAATGGGATTTTTCCCTAGTTTTTTAAACAAAAATTGGATATTTTGGATTTTTAGTTTTTTTTTTTTTAGTATATGCGAAGACATATTAACATAAAGAAGTGCATTGTCATCTCATGCGTTACTGGCTTTACAGCTGTTCCAACAGGAACAAGAAGAAAACCAAAAGAAATTCGAGCTGTTATATCAAAAGGCAGAAGATGATTTTGAAGAGCAAAGGCTGGAGCCTGTTCTGGATTCCATTGATCTTTTCCAAGAAGATTGGCAATTATCACAATTTTGGTATAGTGATGAGACATCAGATATCTTTGCTAAAGTGTTATTGGATGGTGCTGATGAAGATACTGTCATTTGTATTGCAAGTGCACCAGCTGTTTATGCAGCTGTTAATAGAATTCCTAAATCAGAATGGCCAACTAAACATATCTATTTGCTCGAGTACGATACTAGATTTAAATTGTTATCCGGTGCTGATAAATTCTCATTTTATGATTACAACAAGCCAGAAGTGATCCCAGAGAATTTACGTAATAAAGTTCATAGATTATTGATCGACCCTCCATTTTTGGAAGAAGATTGTCAAGTTAAGTCATCTATTGCAGCTAAACAGTTGTTAGTTAAAGATCGGACTGAGAAGACTAAGAAGGGAGATCTTAAATACAAATTAATCTCTTCAACTGGTGAAAGAATGAGAGATGTCATTAAGAGAATTTATCCTGATACTAACATCACTTCTTTCTTTCCTGAACATAAAAACGGGTTAAGTAATGAGTTCAGATGCTATGCTAGTTTCGAATGTGATACATGGCATTTCCAAAAAGATTAAGTATACTTGTATTTTATAATTTATTTATCCAACATCTTCTGTAGTATAAAGCACTTTGGACAGCCCTTGATTCAGCTTCTGGTCCTTTTGATTTCTTTGGAAAAAAAAACCAAAAAAAACCAAAAATAAAAGTCAGAAACCCTGTACTAAAAAACAAGTACTGGATCTTCAATCAATTGGCACTAAAAGATAGTATTGCAGTCATGTCACAGAAAGACCAATTTGCAGATCTCTTGAGTTCTTTCTCTGGTAACAAGAAAAATGACTCACACAAGATGTCCTTGGCTGAGAGACTGCGACAACAACTGAGCTCAAATGGTACAACGGCAACGTCATCACCACATTTGAACAATAGCTGGTCTGGTCTTGATCTTCTTGATTCGTTGAATTCTTCAACCAGAGTCCAGCAATCTACTTCATCAGTGAACTTGAACAATGATTTCGATATCTTTGGAAGCACCACTAGTGTTAACGATAAAAGAACACCTAATAATACACCTTATGCTGTTGAAAAATCTGCAACAGCATCACCATTGGATGACATCTTTGGACATTATCCTAACGATAATCAGAGACATCAACCTAAGAAGGTCAATAACAATTTATTTGACGATGATGAATTCACCGATGCCTTCACAGAAGAAGCAGTAGAACAGCATCATCATTTTCATCAACCAGAGGAAAGGCCTAATATATCCAGGAAAAACACAGTGCCAGCCCCATCTGAAAGTGAAATGTTTAAGAAAGATGAGGCAATATCTGAATTGCTTGAAATGGGATTCGAATTTAAAGTCGCCACAAAGGCTCTTGCTCGTACTGAGAATTATTCTGTACAAGAAGCAATATCTATTATTATGGATGAGGCACACCAAAAGGCGAAACTGCAAAAGAAGAATGGCTCTAATGGACATATATCGAGACCTTCTCAGTCATCATCTGCTTCAATGCCTGATCAAGATGAACTTACTCAGGCAATGATGGACTTTACAGTTGATATGAAATCAAAAGCATTCAGTTTGTTGTCAAAAGGTCGTAAAACCTTGGCAAAAGGTATTGAAATGTACAAAGATCAACAGTTCAACAATAATGACAACCAGCCAGCGTGGATGAGAAACCAGGCAACTTACAAGCAACAATCAATGACTTTAGAAGGTGATGAGGATGAAGATGAATTCGATAAGGAAAAAATGAGACGTATAGTGGAAAGGCAAAGAGCTTACGATAAGCAATTAAAAGAGGAGAAAGAAAGAAGAGCAAAATTAGAGAGACAAGATTCTGGAAGAAATACGAAAGAAACTGAAGAACCCGGACTGCGAAGCAAATTTGAAGAACCAAAGGGCAGAGGTAAATTCGATGAACCTGTTTCCAGAAGTAGAAGTAAATTTGATGAACCTGTTTCGAGAAGCAGTAAGATCAATGATTCAGTGGCACCTAAGAGATCAACCTCGAAATTTGATGAACCAGTTGCAAGAAGAAGACCAGAATCCAACAATAATAAGCCAACTCCTCCACCGGCAGCAAAGCAACCAGAAGAAGCATTTGATATTTTCAATTCTCCAATGCCTGGTCAATCAAATGGAAGCAAACTAAGCAACAATTTGATTCCAGATGTTGCAATTTCATCTTTTCAAATGGATACATTCCGTGACTCAAGAGAGAAAGGTAATGATTTTTTCAAGAAAGGTGATTTCACATCTGCATTGTTGAAATATGAAGATTCATTATCAGCTTTACCTCCAAAACATAAACTTGCGATAATCTCATTGTCAAATATTTCAAGTGCTCAGTTCAAGCTTGGTAGTTCAAAAGAATGCCTAAACACTATTGAACAAGCTTTGGAATTGATTAAGAGTTATGGTTTAGAGATTAAACAATTCAATGATGTTGAAATAGATGAGAACAAGACGTTGAAACCAATATGGTTGAAATTGATTTCTAGAAAAGCCGAGTCATTGGAGCATATGGAGAAATTTAAAGATGCGTTGGTGAATTACAATTTATGTATTGAGAATGGTGGATCTTCTAAACCTGTATTAGATGGTAAAAGAAGAGTATTAAAAGTGTTGGATCCACCTAAACCAACGCCAAAGCCAAGAACACCTCCACAACCATCATCAGTAAAACCAAGTGAGAATTTGAAAAATTTACAAACACAAAATCAACAAAAGGAGAAAGAAGATCTGCAAAAATTTGCATTACACGATTCTATAGAACTGAAATTATCACATTGGAAATTGGGTAAAGAAGATAATCTTCGAGCTTTATTATCTTCATTACATGAAGTTCTTTGGCCCGAGTTAGGTTGGAAACCGGTAAGTATGACAGATTTGGTGTTAAATAAGAAAGTTAAGATAAATTATCTTAAAGCAGTGTCAAAGACACATCCGGATAAATTGAATAATGCCACTGTGGAACAAAAAATGATTGCTCAAAATGTATTTGTCATTTTAAATCAATCATGGGATAAATTTAAAGAAAGTAATGGGATGACATAAATATATATATATATATATATAAGATGTCCTTTTTATCTTGTAATTACAAGTATTCAACTATGTATCAGTTTATGTTTCAAATTAGAATGTGATTTGGCTTCAATAATCAAGTTTTCATAATGAGTGATGGCAAATTTTAATGAATCTCTTAAAGGTTGTATTGTTTGTAATGCAATTTGCAAATCTTGTTGTTCAAATTTAGCAGAATTTAAAATAGTCTCCACTCTTTGTAAAGATTTTTGTAAACCATGATACAAATTTTGCAAAATTTTTTCACTACAAGATTGATCTTGTAAATTTAACCAAAAATGTCTAAGAAATTCAATCGAAGTTGAATGGCAAAGCCTCAAGTTTTCCAATAATTCTTGATTCATCGCAACTTCTTCTTCTTCAATTGCATGACTGGCCAGTTGCAGTTGCAGTATGGCATCATCTTGTAATGCTATATTTATTTGCCAACTTTGTCTTGATTGTCTTGCATTGGTTCGAACCAAGTTAGATATCTCTCTTGTCAGTTCCATGATTTGTTTCTTGGAATCAGGATTATTTATTAAATCTTCAAGCTCAATATTCTCTTGAAACTCGTTTTTGATTGTGTCAATGTACTGTAAATATTGATCTTTATCCAATTTGGCCAATTTCACCTCGTTACCAATATTAATATTTTTCTTAATTGTCAATTCATTATATTCAGGTACCTCTTTATCTTCTAAATCACTCAATTCTAACTCATTCTCTTCTTCTTCTTCTATATCATCTTCAAAATTAGAAACCATTTTCTTACTCAATCTATTCATACTCTTCAATATTGATATTGTATCTTGATTCTTATCAAATCTCATTGTAAAATCCTGAGAATTACCCAATTTCTCTGACACATCTTCTTCATTACCTTCAAGGTCAATGAATTTATTTACATGATGCTGTTGTTGGTGCTGTTGCTGTTGTTGTAATTCTTCATCTTCACCTTCATAATCAGGATCAACATATAAATATTTATCGAATGTAGCATCAACTTTAGCATTATTATAATTTTTCTCTCCACGTAATTTTCTAAATAATTTAGAACTGAAAAATCTTGACCAGAAAACTCCTTCACCAAATTTCTTTGGAACATTATCATTATAAATCTTACGTACAATTGGGTATTGCTCAAATATGGAATGAATCTTCTCTCTTGTCACAGACACGTTGACTTCATTATCTGAAGTCGCCACTGGTTTAATGGTACTCAACACATTATATGAACCTTTTTTCTGGTTATGCTGAATTGCATAAGATCTCAATAAATGAATTCTCGTATTCCAAAATTCCAGTGGATCTAAGCCGTTATTCATCACGGCTTCTCTAAAAGTATTCATCAAATTCTTGTTCTCTTTTAAAAGACGCTGTTGCAATTGATGATTCTTTAACAATTTCTTAGCATCCAACAAATTCAACAAAAATTCATCATTGACAACTTGTAATTGAGGAACAGGTGTTGCAGTGGCACTTCCTTCTTTATCTTGCTTCTTTCTCGCTATGATTTGTTGTAACAAGTTCTTGATATTATTCATCGTGTCTCTTGAATTGAATGAGAACACGTTCTTTTTCTCACCTGTGATAATGTTTAAAGCTAATTTAGCACTTGACAGTGGTGTTGCTTGTAAATTTGTTACTTGATCTAGTTGTATCGAAATTTCTTTAACTTCTACATTGTTGTCTATGGCTTTCCACTGTAACAAAGGAGGAGTCTGTTCTTCAAAAATGGAAACCATCCCTTGCTTCTTCTTGAAAGAAGCAGCTCCTGATAGTGTTGCCATAGTGTGTATATCCTGCTTTGATTTTCACCAAACACAAAGTTTTTATTATTTTAATATGAAGAGGAAAAAAAGTTTTTGAAAAATGCAAAAAAAAAAAAAAAAAATTCATTCATCTTTTGAATTTAACTAATTATCAAGACATCATGTTATCAGCTAGAAATATAGGACTAACCAGTATAATAAGATCCAGAGCCACTGCTTCGGTGTTTCTGCCAGTATTGAGAAGGACATATGCTGTTACTCAAGAAACTCACAAGCATATGCCGGATGAATTACCAAATAAGAAACAGATGACAGTTGATCATGAATTACCAGATCCGTTAAGAGAGAAGAGAAGAAATCGTAATTTGTTTCTTTCATTTTCTGTGATGATGTCATTGGCATTATTTGGTATTTTCAATTATGAAAAGACCTCATCACCAGTGATGAATGCGACTATGTATTTTTTGAGAAGATCTGAATTGGCCCGTTCCAAATTGGGCAAAGAGATCACATTTGCCGGATTGTTTCCTTGGATCCATGGGGAATTGAATACGATGATCGGTAATGTCGATATCAATGTCAACGTCTCGGGCAATAAAGGTTCAGGAAAGATGGTGTTGAAACTGAACAGAAATTCGAGACAACATGAATTTAAAATTGAAAAATGGGATTTGATTGTTGATGGAGAAGTTATTGATTTGTTGAAAGATGAATCTATCGAATTTAGCTTATAAGTTAATCATGTAAATATACAATTCTTTATTAAAATATATATCAAGGTCTTAGACTATTTAAAAATCTTTTCTTGTTATTATCATAATTTGTGTACCCATCATCTTCAATGATTCCTGAATCATCTTCATTGTTATCAGCAACGTTGGGCAGCTGTTGTTGTTGTTGTGTTGTTGTGTCTATGTACTGGGAAAATCTTGGTGTTGCTGTGGAATTATCAAATGGAATTTCATTATCTTCATCACTATCCACTAATGTTGTTGATATACGGTGAGTTCTTGCCTGTGATTGTGATAATGGGGATGAATTTGGTAATGTTTTTTGTTCTAATAAATTAGATGAACTATTGGATTTCTTTAATTTTGAAGATGAAGATGACGAGAAATTGGATAACAATGGGTCTGATTTCAATGAAGAATTATTATTGTAAATTTGTAAACCTGAATTTGATCTCGATGAATTGAAATTGTTATAAACGTTAATAGCATGATTGGAAGCATTTGCTAATGTATGTGTAGTTAATGGGAATGATGAAGAATCATTCTTATTCAATTGTTTTATGTAGTCTGTATTTATCGATGAATGAGAATCGGAATTAAAATATGGTGGTGCTATGAAGTCTTGTTGCTGCTGTTCTATTATGTTTGTGCTGTTTTTAGAAGAAGGTTTCCTTATTGATTTTGATATCCTTCTCATGAAATTTGGTTTTGATAAGTCTTCCTGGGCAGATGGGGATCCAGACGATAACGATCCGTTTGAGCTATGATTATTACTTGGTCTTTGTGGAGGTAATGTTGGAATATAATAATCATAAATATTCAGTTCTGAGATGTTTCCGGATGAAGATCTTATGGCAGCTGTCTCGTCCAGTTCGGAAGAATGTAATAATGATACATCACTATTCATCTTATTCAAAGTACCGGATCTATGATCAAGTTTGTTTCTACCAGCATCAACACGAGAAATCGAAATCTCATCAAGGTCAACAACATCTTTTGCATTGTTTGTTGTTCCTTCTTCATCCAATTCTTTTTGAAATTTCTTTGCACCTCGGTACCAAAAAAAAGATGCAATAATGAGTATTATCACGCATGGGATACCTATAGCTAACCCTACAGCTAGTCCAGTAGTATTATATGCCATTATTCTATTGTAATTCTTGGCTCTATGTAGATATTCTATTTTTATCTTATATATATATTAACCAATAATTGCTAAGTACAACAAAATCGACCAAAAAACAAGAAAAAAAAAAAAAAAAAAACATTGTGTACCTTACAAGTTACAGCCCTGATTGATTGACAGTTTAATCTATATACACTACTACTACCATAAACCGCCATTCTCTCCTCCTCTACCACGGGTATCTATACCAAAGACACTATTACCCGTTGTCTTTTGTTGGAAATCATTAAACCATCCACTTATGTTGTCGTTACATCCACCTAATTCTCTTTGCAATTTCAGTTCTTTCAACCATTCTTGCATCTTGACTAATCTTTTCTTTGAAGACGGATGAGATGATAAGAACTCTACACCAGAGACACCATGTTTAGCTTCGTACTCGGCAAACCTTTGCCACACTTTTGACAGCTCTTGTGGGTTGAAGCAAGCTTTTGACATGAGCATCAACCCAATATAGTCGGCTTCTCTTTCCATCTCTCTGGACAGTGGCATCGTCAATAATGAACTAACCAGTAAATTGTTCAACACATCTGAACCTGTCAACGTGTATAATAAGATGTTGACAAGTGTATAGAATGGCAGTTTTGACAAATTTTCACCACTATGTCTAGCCAATTGATGTGCAAATTCGTGTGACAAGATGGTGGCCAACCCGTCATCGTTCCCCAGTAAGGGTAATATGCTTTTAAATACAAACACTTTCCCACCTGGAATGACAAAAGCATTTGGTGGATCATTACTATTAATCACATAAATCTCCCATTTGATCGATGCATCAACATCGGAAACACTAAGAATTCTCTTGAATATTTTCTTCACTCTCACTGTCAACAGATCATTCTGTGGTAATATCTGACCTCTATACTGAGCCATTATCTGATTATAAGTGGATTTCCCCATATATCTTTCAATTGACTCGTTGACCCAAAGAAATCTCTTACGACCACTGATCGGTGCCGGTTCAAGATGAGTTACATAAAATACTCCACCCAATGCCGAGAGACCCATTCCCCATTTAAGGGTCTTGGGGTCCCTTAACAAGTTGCCATACGACACCTGGTTATTAAATCTACGATATGTAGCATAACTTCTATTAAACACTCTTTTAAACATCTCTTTGCCTCCTGTATAAAAAGAGGCAAAAAAAAATAAGAAAAAAAAATTATTTATATAAAATTTTGTATAACAACATAAGAAGATGGGGAAAGCAGAGATAGGTTCAGCTAAGTACATCTCTAATAAGCTAAAAGCTAAAGGACTCTCGAAATTGAAATTCTATTGTCAGATATGTGAGAAACAATGTCGTGATGAAAATGGTTTCAAATGTCATATCATCTCGAAATCACATAACGATAAGATCTCTCAGATATCTCACACCAGTATAGATGAGTACTCCAAGAATTTTAAAAATGGCTTCATAAAATTACTTAGATTGAATCATGGTAACAAATTTGTTAATGCAAACAAGTTTTATCAAGAATTTATCATGGATAGAGATCATGTACATTTGAACTCAACTAAATGGAAATCGTTAACACTGTTTTGTATATATTGTCAGGAAAATAACAAATTACAAATCAAACTGAATGATGACGAAGATGACGAACAATTGCAAATACGATATATTGACAAATTCAAAGAAAACTTGTTAGCCAACTCACATAATAGTGCAAGAGAAGAAGAGTCCAATACTAAATATATGGAATTACAAATAGCCAAGAACAAGCAACTAGCTCTGCAACTACCTGAAGAACAAGTCAAATCTTTAAAAGATTCTACAGAACCGAAAAAACCATTGACTATATCTATAAAAGAAAAAGTGTACGAAAAGGAAATTAATAAATGTGGAGTCATATGTAAACCAGTAAAACCTGGGATGATAGAAAGTGTTAAATTCAATAGAGTCACTAATCCTAAACTAAAACCTCGAAAGGGTAATGTGTTTAAGAAAGTGAAAGATGATGTATAGATTTTTTTATCATATGTTATTTTTTTTTTTTTATTTGCTGTAGTTTAAAAATAAAAAAAATTTGGAGTAAAAAAGGATGAGATAAAACAATGTCAGATACTATGAAGTCTCCTGTTCATCGAGTGACAGAGATAAATCCTTTTGAATCCATTACAGAGACGTTTTTCCACAAGAGAACTTCAGAGTTCAATAAGATTGGGTTGACTGATTATAGTAATGAACTTATCTTTATTCCAAGATACTTCAATAGAGCTATTGACGAGACGGCAAATTTGTTGAGGAATTTACCCTTGATAAAGCATTTGATTGGACCACCTTTTGAACATCAAGAACAGCTTAATAAATTATTGGCCCAACAGAAACTGGCAACTTCGTATCAAGAATGGTTTGAAATCTCTGTAAAATTGGATAAATTTTTACAAAATGACCAATGGAAGTTACAAGATGAAAGCACTTTATATGATTATAAATTGATTAAGGAAAATTTGGAAACATTACATGAAGCCAGATTAAATAAAGATTACCCTAAATTATTGTACTTGGTTAGAACTACATGGACCAGAAATTTGGGTAATATAGGGAATGTCAATTTGTACAGACATAGTCATGTGGGAACTAAGAAATTAATCGAAGACTATATTGAAGAATGTGAACTGATTTTACAAGAATTGACTTCCCCTGAGTGTCCTTTAGATGATCGTTATGTCTTATCAATGTTATTGCAAACAAGAAAACTGATTGGTCGTACAGGGCTTGTTCTTAGTGGAGGAGGTTGTTTTGGATTGTTCCACATAGGTGTATTGTCGAATTTGTTGGAGTTGAATCTTTTACCAAGAATCATTTCCGGATCTTCTGCAGGTGCCATTATTGCTAGTATATTATGTGTTCAAAGTCAAGAAGAAACATTGAATTTGATCTCTACTATCGAGACCAAAAATTTCGATATTTTTGAAGAAACTGCAAATAAAGAACATTTTCTCGTCAATTTGGCAAGATTCTTGAAATATGGTACTTGGTTCGATAACAAGTACTTGCAAAAAACAATGATGGAATTCTTGGGAGATTTAACTTTTAGAGAGTCTTATAACAGGACGGGACGTATCTTAAATATCACTGTCTCACCTGCATCGATCCATGAACAACCAACATTGTTAAATTATTTAACAGCACCAAATGTGTTGATATGGTCGGCAGTTTGTGCCTCATGTTCATTACCTGGTGTTTTCCCTTCTTCAACAATATATGAAAAACATAATGGTCGCAGACAAGAATGGAATCATACCTCGGTGAAATTTGTTGATGGCTCAGTGGATAACGATATGCCAATAACTAGATTATCTGAGATGTTCAATGTTGATCATATCATTGCATGCCAATGTAACCCACATGTTGTACCTTTTTTGAAAATGTCAATTGCATGTGTTGGCGGTGAGATTGAGAATGAATACTCTGCCAAATTGAAAAAATTCTTGAACAGATGTTACGATCTTTGGTCCTCCGAAGTTATGCACTACTTGGAAGTTCTGAGTGAATTGGGCATTTTCAAAAACATATCAACAAAGTTGAGATCCGTCTTGGCTCAGCAATATAGCGGTGATATCACCATAATCCCGGACTTGAGACTCACAGAGATGGGGAAATTATTAGCCAATCCGACCCCTAAATTTTTGTTGGACGCTACAGTGAGAGGTGCAAGGGCAACTTGGCCAAAACTTACATTGATAAAGAATCACTGCTCTATTGAGTTTGCATTGGATAAATCCATCTCTACGATAAGGTCAAGATTAATCAATACTAGAATTGGATTATCCTTGCCGTTAATCTCAAGCCCAAGATTACAAGATGACCCGACTTTTAATAATATTGAAGATGATGATGATGATTTGAGTGATAATTTCAAAGTTACCTCAGAACTACAATCATCTTCTTCGTCATCTTCAATGAGACATCATAGGCACAGATCAGAGACTTTAAGTGTTGCATCTTTACATTCAGCAAGTCAATTACATAAATCTCATCAGCAACAACAACAACCGCAATTGCATCATCAAAATTCTGCACAAACGATAAGGTCGAAAAACTCTATGCCTTTGATGTATGGTGTAACATCTAAGATAGAAAAACTGAAACAAGGTAAGAGAAGAAGAAGAACATTGTCAATAACATCTTCTTCAACATCGGGTCACAACAATAAACCAAATATGAAGATCGAATCCAAATATATGAATTATTCACTTCCAGGTTCGACTTCCACCACACAACCACCTTCACCTTTCCAAATGAAAACCAAGGAATTTTTCAGTTATAACAGAATTCATTCTTCAAATTCTATCAATACTGCTTATAAACCTGCAGTTTCTCCAAAGACCAAGATCAAATCTCGGTCTCAGTCAATAGCAAAGATCAATTCAACTTTTTTCAAAAACGATCCAAAAGTGATGCAACGTCAATCTGCACCACCAAAGAATTTGGATCCAGGTGATGATGATGTTATCATAAGAAAAATCACAGCCAATCCAAATCATGCTGTGAAAGATAGAGAAGATGATGATGATGTTGAAGATGATGGTGATGAAACTGAGCATGACGATAATGATGATCTAGCAGATGGATATGAAGATGATACCACTGCATACACCATTAGTGGTCTGTCTACACCAATGAGATGATGACTTATATAGCATATACAAATAGCATACACAAATAAAATACATATTCGGTAATTTCTGTATTAGGAAGTTTAAAAATTTTTCAGGAATGAGAAAAGAAAAAAAAAAAAAAAAAAAAAAATTTTCCTCTGGTTTTGAAAAGATTGGAAAGTATTATTCAACTACTTGCTAAAGAAAGTAATATATACAAAGAAAAGATGTCAGTAATTGGTATTTCATTTGGTAACACTACCACTTCTATTGCTGCTGCCAACCAAGAAGGTAAAGTCGATGTCATTGCCAACTTGGATGGTGAAAGATTTATCTCATCAACTTTATCATATATTGGAAATGATGAATATCATGGTAACCAAGCCTTATCACAAGTTATAAGAAATCCAACTAGTACTATAACAAACTTCAGAGATTTCATCGGTTTACCATTTGACAAAATTGATGTTTCTAACGCTGCTACTTCAGCTCAGCCAATCAATGAAAATGGTGAAGTTTACTACCAAATTGGTAATCAAAAAATTTCAAATGATGAAATTGTTAAGAGACATTTAAAACAAATTAAAGATGCCGGTGAAGATTACTTGGGTAAATCTATTGAAGGTGTTGTATTAACTGTTCCAACAAATTTCACTGAAGAACAAAAATCAAAATTAGTTGAAATTTCATCAAAACTGGATTTGAAAGTTTTACAATTGATCAATGAACCATCTCTGGCTTTATTAGCCCACTTATCATCTAATGAAGATAAATTGGTCAACGATAAGATTTATGTTGTTGCTGATTTCGGTGGTATCAGATCAGATGCTGCTGTTGTTGCCGTTAGAGGTGGTATAATGACCATCTTGTCAACTTTACACGATTTCAAATTAGGTGGTGACAATTTGGATGCTGAATTAGGTGAATTCTTTGCTAAAGAGTTTGAAAAAAAAACTAAATCAAACCCAAGAAATAATGCTAGATCATTGGCTAAATTGAAACAAGCTTGTATCATTACAAAGAAAACTTTATCAAATGTCACTAGTGCCACTATTTCTATTGATTCTTTAAACGATGGTTTCGATTTCCACTCAAATGTTAACAGATTACGTTATGAATTAGTTGCTAGAAATGTCTTTGCCAAGATGACTTCATTTGTTGAACAAGTTATCACTAAAGCTGGTTTGGAACCTTTAGATATTGATGAAGTCTTGCTTTCAGGTGGTGTCTCCCATACACCAAAATTAGCATCAAGTATTGCATCATTATTCCCAGAATCTACAACAGTTGTTTCATCAGCTACCGATTCCAAGGCTGTTAATCCAAATGAATTAGTTGCTCGTGGTGCTGCTTTACAAGCTTCATTAGTTGATACTTTTACAGATGATGAAATTAAAGAGTCTTTACAACCTATTATAATCAATACTCAACATTTATCAAATGCCATTGGTTTAAAAATTGGTGAAGATGAATTTGTTGAAATCTTATCAAGAGAAACTGCATATCCAATAAGAAAATCTACTGTCTTGGAAGGTAAAGGTGATGTCATAATTGAAGTTGTTGAAGGTAAGAGAACCATCAAGGAAACAACAATAGAAGCTGAAAAATTCTCCGATGATGAAGAAGAAGAATATTCAGATGAAGAACCTGAAATTGTTAAAGAAGTTGTTTACAAACCAGGAGAATTATTAGCTCAATTAGCTGTTAAAGGTGCCAATGGTAAAGTTGAAATTATCTTGGATATTAACCAAGAAGGTAAATTAACCGTCACTGCTAGATCTGGTGATGTTGCTGTTAAAGGAGAAGTTTCTGCTTAAATTATAGATATTTGATATTTCTTTAAAAAAGACTTTGATATTAATATTAGATAACTTTTCTATGTAATTTATAAGTTCAATTTTTCGAGTCTATCGGTGATATCTTCCTTTGTAATATGTGATTTGGCAAGTCTTCTCTTACTAAGTTTAAAACATTCTGGAATATCATCCAATGGTTCACTTGTAGCAATTGACTTGGCTAACAGTTTACCACTTAATAAGACTCTAGGCATACCGTGACCTGAGAAACCTGCAATGATATAACAATTTTCGTGACCTAATTCTTTTAAATCACCAACATATGGGAATTCGTCATTACTGAAACCCATAATACCTGACCAATAATAATCATTTTCAGCATCGTAATCTTTCCAAGTGGTATAAGTCTTTGCAGCATAATCCTTCAAGTATTCTTCCGTCTCTTTTGGATTAAAAGAGTCATCAACGGTATCTAACATACCCAGATAATCGCTTTTACCTTTTAAGTAACTTTCTATTCCTCCACCAATGACAATAGTACCATCTGGTCTGTTGATAAGATAATCAGCATTGAGTTTATCAGTGTAAATTACAGAACTGAAATTTAAATAAGGAATTGGAGTTCCCTTTGGTTTGATATGAGTCACGGTTCCTTTGAAAGGTGTGATAATATCAAAGAAATCAGGCAAGATGGCTTTTGTGTAAGCATTTGTGGCAAAGATTAATTTTGATGTGATAATTTCACCTCTTGGTGTTGCAACCGAGATCTTACCATCATCTAATTTCTTGAAACTGGTTACCGGAGTGTTTGCTTGTAAATTGAAATTTGGTAATTTGATCAATTTTTTCAATAATCCAGTGATCAATTTCCATGGCCAAATACTTGCCAGAGGTGCAGTTAAAGCATAATTCGTCTTCTCGACATTTGAAACAAGTTTCAGCTTCTCGCCTTTAAAGACTTGGTAAGTGTTTTTGATATCTTGGCTAATATGTGGATTTTTGTAAAAACCTTCAATGTCGGCTTGAATTTTTTCAAATTTAGCATCATCATAAAATACATCACAAAGTCTTGTCAAAGTGTAATCACAGTCAATTTCCTCTTCTTCGGTCAATTTCTTGATCTCGCCCAAATGACGGTACTCAAATTCGACATTTTTAGCAGCTTCTTCCAAGCCATATTCTTCCAGAACATCATTATGTTGAGCATAATAAAAAGGCTTAACGTGTCCACCGTTTCTACCAGTGGCACCTGAACAAATATTTCTAGCTTCCAAGACAGTGATTTTCAAATCAGGTTTCTCCTTGTTAAGATAATAAGCAGTTGAAGTTCCTGCATAACCTGAACCAATGATCACCACATCTTGGTCTTTTGGCAACTCTTCTGTGGATCTATAAGTGCCGATGAAATCTTCCTCTGATAACCAAAATGGTTTTGTATAATTTTCAACTGGTAAAAATGACATTCTTAATTACTCTTATCCAAGAGATAAAAATTAAGGGTGCGAATTCCATCATCTTATAGCCTTTCCCCCAATGATATTTTAGGGTAAAAAAATTTTTACATCAAGCTTTTTGTTTCCCTTATCGTACATAGGCCAAAAAAAAAAAAAAAAAAAAAAAATTATCTTTGGCGAATGCAAACCGATAAATGATGATAACCACCACCACACTTTTTAAGTAGGATCTACATAGTAGTTTGGCAAAAAAAATGCGGGTGGAGTCCAGTGGAAGGTGTATGCGCGTGCGAGGTGGGTTTTTATTTAAAGTGGATGTGAAGCTCTCTACACATTTAATACATTAAACATCGGTAATTACTTATATCAGTAGGCCTCTTAAACGAAGAAGCTTTTCAAATATTGGAAAATGGTTTTTGGTGCTGATGCCTTGTGGGTCTCGATTCTTTCCTTCATACTAATCGGAACTTCAGTTCTCTTCAGTAAACGTCTCTTACTTATCTTGAAACATTCAGGAATATCATCCAATTGTTCACCGGAGGTGATCGATTTGGCCAACAGTTTACCACTTAATAAGACTCTTGGCATTCCATGCCCTGAGAAACCTGCAATGATATAACAATTTTCATGGTTGATCAAAGATAGGTCACCGACGTAGGGGAAATTGTCATTACTTAAACTCAAGATTCCTGACCAAGTATAGTCATTTGAAGTCTTGAAATTTTTCCAAGTAGTATAATGCTTTTGAGCATAATTTTTCAAATACAGCTCTGTTTCTTTTAAATTGTATGAGTCATCAACATTGTTGAGTTTTTCACCAGTGCCAGCATCTGGATCTGTGAAAAAAGTCTTTTCACCACCACCAACTACAATTGAACCATCGGGTCTGTTGATAAGATAATCATCTGATCCATCTTCAAAATAAAGAACACTGCTGAAATTTAAATGTGGGATAGGTGTGGCTCGTGGTGCAATATGGGTGACAGTTCCCTTTCTTGGTGTAATAACTCCATCAAATTCAGGTAATAATGCCTTGGTGTATCCATTAGTTGCAAAAATCAATTTCTTAGTAGTGGTTTCACCTCTTGGAGTCTTGACCAAATACTTGCCTTTCTCTAACTTATAAAAAGCTTCAACAGGTGTATTAGCTTGTAAATTGAAATTCTCATTTTGGATCAATTTTTTCAAGAGCCCAGTGATGAATTTCCATGGCCAGATATGACCTGCAGGTGCTGTCTTGGCAAAATTGGTGTATGGGTTATGTGAAACAATTTTAGCTTGATCACCTTCAAGAATTTGATAAGAATCCCTAATTTCTTGACTGATATAAGGATTTTGCAAGAAATTCTCAATTTCCAGTCTATGAGATTCAAAAACCTCATCACTGTAATAAACGTCGCAGTTTCTGGTCAAGGTGAAATCACATTTGATTCCTTCTTCTTCGGTCAATCTCTTGATCTCACCCAAATGACGCACTTCAAACTCCACATTCTTAGCAGCTTCTTTTAAACCGTATTCTTTCAGGACTTGATCATGCAACTCGGCATAATACGGTTTAACATGGCCACCATTTCTTCCAGTGGCACCTGAACATATATTTCTTGCTTCCAAAATCGTAATTTTCAAACTTGGGTCTTCTTTTAACAAATAATAAGCAGTAGAAGTTCCTGCATATCCAGATCCTATGATTAAGATATCTTGTTCTGAAGGTAACTCTTCAGTGGAACGATAAGTTCCAATATAATCTTCCTCTGACAACCAAAACGGCTTGGTATAATTCTTAACTGGGAAAAATGACATACTTTCTTGCTTCATTCTTTCAATTATCTTATCGGCATGGGAAACTGTTTTATATGATTTTTTTTTCCTCCTCTATAGATTTTTTTTAAAGTTCGGGCAGCAAAAGGAAGAAGACGTCCATTCCCGACGCAATCTCTTATCAGTTTGCGGAATCTTTACCACAGTTTGATATGTTCTTAAGGTGTTGATTGTCTGGTCGCTTGCTCCTCCCGTCTTGCGGATTATAACATGGCTCTGATCTGTCTTTGAGCAGAACTGCACTTGAGGCTATCATTACTTCAATTGCAGTCTCTGCAGGCACTTCAAATTGACAACGTAGCACACTCTCTTTCTCTTTCTAGAGCTAACTACACCCGCTATCTTTATCCATCCCTGGTCTAATCTAGCTAATTTTCATTGTCTAATGTTTGCATTTTTGTGTATAATTTTGAAAAGATGGGAAAAAAAAAATTTACGCGTGTAAAATAAGCTTAAATGTAGATAAACAACATTGAACATATGAATGATGAAGATGTGGTGAGCAATGCTCTTAGTCTTGGTATCAAGCATTTCAGGTCTCAGGAGTATGTGAAGCTGGTCAAAGTTTTCACTAAAGCTATAGATCTTGCTCAGTCATATGATCAAATACAGTTATCCAAGATAATACATAAGCCAGCATTACCTGGTACTAAATTAATACACCCAAAGTTTTCAACTTTATTGGACAGTAGAGCTCTGGCATATGAGAAATTGAGGAAATTCAGGCAGGCTGGCAAAGACGGGGAAGATTTGATAGAGTTGGATCCATATAATTGCAAAGGTTACTTGAGAGTTTGTAAGATTTTAACAATATTAGAGTCAGAAATAGATGCTTACAAGGTGGTATCTAAAGGTGTTAAAAAAATTCAATATGCGATTGATCATTATCAATTAAAGCACACAGCATTGTTTGATCAATTGATACGACAAAAGACTGAATTGGCCAAGATTTTAAAAAATAAACAGGCAAAGAGAACAAATAGTGATTTAGATTCGGTGCCCAAGAGACAAAAATTGATAATTCTTGATCCGATAATCAGGTTCCCAACAGAAATTTTCAAAGAGATCATATCGTATACTCCATTTAGAGAATTGAACAATTTGATGATGGTCTCGAAGAATTGGCATTTGGTCATATCAGGTATGCCTGAGTTTTGGGAGCATATTGAACTTCGGAAACCCATAACATCTGTTGCTTTCAAGAAACTCTATAATAAGATAAGTTCAGCAAATGCAAGAAGATATCATAAGAGAATTGAATTTTTGAAAATGTTACCAAGAAGAACAGATGAGAAATCAATTATGAATGTGATGTTGAATATGAATAAATTACAAATATTGAAATTACAAATAATTTTACAAGAACTTGATTTGAAAAATTTGTTAATTATGTTGGTGAGTTCCAAATTGGGGAGATTTAATTTGGCAAATTTACGAGATTTGAAAATTGAATCAAGTGTATATTTAAATTTTGAAAATTATTTGTTTGAGATGTTACCAAATTTACAAAAATTTGAGATAATTATTAATGATTTGAAAATTGCAAAACATATAGTGGAATTTGAACAAAATAATGAATTACTTGGTAAATTGGCATCTAATTACCCTTTGCGAAAATATCCAAATTTACAAAAAATTTCAATTATATGTAAATTTGAATCTTCAACAAGATTACCATTTGAACAATTATTAAATGAACAAAAATTCCCCAATTTACAAACTTTGATCATTGTTGGTTTCAAAATATCAAATATGAATATTTTTAAGCAACCAAATTTAGAAGATATCATATTAGAACAAAATCCAGAATTATCATTATCTAAATTTCTTAGTTCCAATTCTCAATTTTTACAAACTTTATATCTTCGAGAATATAAAGTCACAACAAATGATATGCCAAATATCTCACTCAAGTATCTCAAGAAATTGCGAGTATTAGATCTCACGGGTTCCACTATTAGTTACAATTTTTTACTCAAGATATTACAACTGACAAATGAGAATCTTGAGATACTAAACATTGGAGCATGTGCTAATTTAGTTTGGCAATCATCTGCAATAGATAGGTCGACAAGATTGGTAAATTTCGAAGAAATTATATCGTTGTGTCCGAATTTAGTTCAACTTTCGTTAAATCAGTCAACAAATTTAAATGATTTCACTTTGCAAAAAATGGGTTCAATAATCTTATCAATTTTTGAACATTACAAATTAGAAATTTTGGATTTATCATTTAATAATATCACTGGACATGGATTAATTGAGTTTTTCCAATTGAATAAGCCAAATAAGATCAAAATTAATAAGTTGATCGTTGATGGTAATGATATCAAGAATGAAACTTTGAAATTTTTATTGCAAAAAAATTATATCAATAATTTGCAATATGAATTTTCTAAAAAAAATTGGAAACAATTTGGAGTTAATTGTTATTCACCTGGGTATTGAATTCTACAATGTGTATAGGTATATAATCAAATCCATAAAAATGAAAATATATTTAACCAAACTCAAGTGCTTCGTGACTTGAGTTTTCAACTTGCTAAAACACAAAAAAGACCAAAAACAAAAAAATCAAGCTCCATCTACAACTTCTTGTATCAGATGTTTAACCAATTCCAACGAATAACCAGGTCCAAATCCATGACATGTTTCGTTCCCTCTTAATAAATTCATAACTTTACCAACATCGATTTCTAATTCTTCATGTTGTGAACTAAATTCATGTAAATAATCCCAAACGGCACCTACTGTCAATAATTTAGAACCTTGATGTTCATAGACTAAAGTATCATATTTAGCAGCTTTATTTATGTCATGACTAGTATTAGCTATCAAATCACTGATGAATAAAGTCTTATTTATAGGAAATGAAAATTCATGTTGACTTTGTTGTTGTGGTTGTGATACGGTACCATCTTTAATATCGATTGATCCACTTTTCAACAATACTTGATTCTCAGTACTCAACATGGTGTTTTGTTGTCTCAATTTTTCCAATTCCAAGAGAAGTTTCTCCTTTTCTTTTTCTGTCTTTGATAATTTTGTCGATAATTCTTTCAATTTAGTCTCTTTCCTCTCTCTGAACAGTCTTTGCAGAGCTCTATTTTGAGCTTTTCTCTTCAGATACAACTCTTCTTCTGAGATGTCTTGTTTTTGTGAAGGCACAACATTACCATCGTTAACTGCAGTCTCTCTCTTGATACATTCATTGATCATATCATTTTCAGCTGATGGTGAAATTGATATACTTGAAGGTGACTGGTTCGTATCATGATGACTTGGAGTATGCAACAGCGGTAAATTCTGAGAAGTGTAATTATTTTCCCAAAAGATCGAATCAGCTGTTAAATTATTGTTATTTTGAGGTGTAGAACCGTTCAAACTCATATCATTACTGAAACCGTTGCCATGTTGTTGTAATTTGAAAGAATCTCCATCTTGATGTTGAAGAAGTTGAAGCTCGTGTAATTGCAGCGACGTTAAAGGATTGCTATTCATAGAATCAGAAGGTGTAGGGAAATCCATCTTCTCAATATAAAACTTGTCAATTTGAAATCTTATTAATTACTTTCTCCCACTTTTTTTTTTTTTTTTTTTTTTTTTTTTTTTTTTTCCGGTGATTTTTTTTTCTTCTTTTATTTGTGTTGTTGTCTTGCTTTCAAAGTATCTGTAGAGAGAGGCCTTTGAAGGAGTTTATATATGAGTAGTTGTCCCTATCTTCCTTAGAGTATGAGTACAGGACGAAAGAGGGGATGAGTTTTTAGAGAGTGTAGAAGTAATACTGCGAGAAGAACCCTTGCTTCCCGTGTTTTTTCTTAAACGATATCATTGTAAGAAATGTTTGACAGTAATTATATTAGAGTGCGACAGAGATCACCAGTAGTAATATGGGAAATGAGATGCGGCTGTTATAATATTATCTACCATTTTTAGCAAATCACTAGGCTCTTTTCTGCCGTGTACATCTATGTGTAATATGTCTATTTGATTTTTTTTTTTTTTTTTTTTGGCTGCACCAAGAAGATGAAATTTTACACGGCAAGTCCGGTCATAGGGTTCTTGATTCTAGATTCTTTCAAGAGGAAATAATTAGATATATAAGTGTATATAAAAAAATATAAGTGGAAAAAAATAGAGCATAATCAAACACTTGATACGATATCATTAGCATGTCTTAAGACTTCAACCATCTTAACACATTCTTTTCTTCTAGCAACTGTCAATTCGTTTTCTTTAATCAATGAATCTAACTCGTTATTACCGTATAATTTCTCTAATAACACTTTTTGAATATCTTTCTTTGAAGTGTTGATCAATTTTAAAACGATGGATTTTGGAATTATATCAGCAATAGTTCTCTTGACAATATCAAAATAAGATTGAATTAATAATTTGATAACTTCGGTTTCTGCGGTTTCTCTTTCTGACATTGTACCACTTGCTCTTAATACTGGAGGTGGAGCTTCCATTGCTGCCAATCTTTTCTTATTCTTACTACTGAAGAAGCCTGAAAAGAAAGATGCTTTATCTTCTTCAGAGCTAACTTGTGGTGACAGTGGTTGCAGTTGTTGTTTTGGTTTACCAGTTTTTGGATCCAATTGAACTTGCGGTGTTGGATGTAATTTTTCTTGAACCATTGCCATTGCCTGTGGACCTTTTAATAAATCTGGATGAGCTGTATTGATATAATTTTCCTCTGCTGAAACAATATCAGTGACAAATTTATTTGTTGGAATAAGTGATTCTCTAAGATATTGGATGAAAATTTGTGAAATTTGATCTTTTAATTGAGGATATCTTGCAAATTGAGGTTGTGATAAGATTTGTGATAAGATTCTAACTAATTCATCAAAAATTAAATTAACACATCTCAAAGTTGGATCTTCAAATCTATGAATTTGTTGTTTAACCAATACTTCAAAAGCTTGTGTACCAACAAATAAAGATGGTGATGAACCACTTGAATTATACATTATTGTTCTAATATCGGCATCTTTAATTTGATCAAATGGATCTAATGCGTTAATACCATTTTTGAAAATTTCATGAAAGACAAAGCTAATACGAGCTCCACCACTTAATTCAAGAGATGAAATTTCCTTGGCTTCACCTTCCAAGATTCCAACATAATCTTTACAAAAATCCGTGATAACACTTAATACAATACTATTTGGAGAATCAACTAATTCTGGACCTAAAGCTGATAATTCATTTTGATATTTCTTCAAAGCTGTTTCAATTCTTAATTTAATCTCTGGTAAAGTTTGCTTAATATGATGTAAAAGAATCGAATTCAATTTCTTGGCCAAATATGGAGTACCACAATAATGTGCTTTAGATCTATATGATGGATGATTTTCAAAGAAATTTTTCTCATCTTGTAAAGCATCTCTAATTGTCTTATGACTCTCGATATCTTTTTGACCTCTATTGATAACTGGAACATAACCAAATCTTAATGGGATAATTCTACCTGCCAAGATATCAATGACATCTGTACCTTGATCCATCAAATCAACTTTGGTCAAGACACCAATGGTTCTTGTTCCTTCTGGATCAACTTCTCTTGCTAATTTCAAACCATCGGAATTTGCCAAATCTGTATTTGCTGCATTGACACTTAAGATAATAGCATTTGGTTTTTGAATAAAAGTGAGTAGCATTTTCTTGATTTGACTTTCAATATCCTTTGGTTGATCACCAACTGGAACTTTTGTCATACCTGGCAAATCAACCAAGGTTAAAGTTAAGACATGTGGTGAATAAATTCTTAAATTGATTGGAATTGGACTAATACCTTTATCTCCAGTTTTAGCATCTGTTTCTCTAACAATTTCGTTTCTAATTTCATCAAAATTGAAAAATTTCTTGCCAGGTAAATGTAAAAATTCACCCCATTCATCAGCATTATTTTCCGATTTATGACCATCTTCATCAACAGTCTTAATATCGATCAAATCGTTTTTACCAGATGGAATAGAATTAGCTCTTCTATTTATCAATTGCAATACCAATGGTCTTCTTGTAACAATACCAGTACCTCTTGGTAAGAAATCTCTACCGACAATATTTTCCAATACTGAAGATTTACCTGAAGATTGGGATCCAACAACTGTAATTTGAGGTAAATCAACAGGAGATGAAGATCCACCACCCAATGGTGCCAAAGCATCTTGTAACTTATTAATAGTAGCGATTAACTGTTCATCCATGATTAATTCAATTGATTATATTATTTATATTATCTTTAAACGTTGTTTCAACTTCTTTTTTCGTTGTTGTTGTTGTTTTTTTTTTCTTCTTCTTCTTTTTCTTTGTGTGTATTTTTGCCACAGGAGGAATATTACTGTTTTAGGAAGTCTGTGATTATCTATACAGCCTCCAATTTCAACAAGAGAGAGTTAATAGAATTCACTTTAACCTGATCATAGAAAGATACTGTTGTATATGAAATTCAAAGATAAGAGTTGAATTTATTTAGGTTATGAAAAAGAGATAGATCTGTTTGAAGTTCTCGGAAAATGACAGACTTGTACATTCTGTTTTGTTATTTTTACAAATTAAAGTTTTGCCAATCCCATGGATGTTCTCACATCCATGATAACATAATCTAAAGTTTGACATAAATAGAGAGAGTTAAAATAAGATAACAATAACTAGTAGGGTAAAATTCTTATCAATTCCACAGTTTTTCCCATTGAGATAAAAGATAAGAGATAACGCAATAGAAAAAAAAAATTTTTTCTTCAAGTTGGATTTATTTTCTTTATCATTTGACATATTCATATTTCATTCATATTTCATTCATATATTGATGGATTGAATAGATCATTTGTGTCTCTCGTTTCTTCTTCTCATTTTTTTTTTTTTTTTTTTTTATTATTCATGAAGATGCAGTTAATAACACATCTGGTCAATATTGCATTCTTGGTACTCCCCATTCTGTCCGTATATACCCAGCATCAAATTTTTTATAATAGATTGGAAGATACCAGAGGCAACGTCGATAGCCAATTAAGATTCATCAAGTTGCAATTATTAGAACTTTGGACACTCCTGTTATCATTTGTTGTTTATTTGCTCTGTGCCATTGGCGAATTAAGTCGGTACAAAATTGTTTATTTTACAACACAAATCTTGATCTCTACAATTTCCATATCAAAATCTTTCAAATATAATAAATTGGAAACCAGAAATTTCCAAATTGTGTCAAAATCACCTTTGTTCAACGAACGTGGCGTCTTATTAAATCATGAAACAAATTCATCTTCATACCATTCAACAATTTCAAATTCAGCACCTTCAAAGAAGCAACAACATGAACAACTCAATTTTTTCATCGATGAAGAACAAGACGAAATGTATAGTGATGAAGAAAACAATAATACTCGCTTCAAATTGAGTGCCCCAGTCTTAGCTACATTATTACTGTTATCACCAGTTCACACAGAACTGTCCCCAATATACCCAGATCAGAGCACAACAGATTTCGAGATATATTACGTGCTACCCATAGTGGCATTCTGTTTATTGCTACTAAGTAGAATAATAAGGATGTTCAATTATCATTTCAACGATGGACCAAAGACAAATAAAATCACCATGTCGCATTTCCTCTTAATCTTATCCCAATTAATTTTCGGCTCCAAGACAAATTTTGTTTTCCAATCTAGTGGAGTGGTACTATTACCTTATCTGCTATTGCTGTTGAATGGAATCCTAGTGGTACAATCAATATTAATATGAAAAGTCGTGTGTGTGCTGTATAGTTCTGCCATTGTATAGTGAAGAAAATAAAACAGGGGCTTTCCGTGTCAATTTCCTTTTGTAAAAATTCACAAAGAAGAAAAAAAAAAAAAACACACACAAAACAAAGAAAATCACCGTCAACACATAAAGGGCAAAGATATATCTACATTTACTTGAAATATCGTTATCTAGAATAAGTTTATTGAGATACTTGTTAACTGATTGAGATTTTTTATTCTGTAATTTTCTCTTGTGTTAGATATTTTTTTATTACAATTTTCACTGGTGCTCTTTTTCTTGAACTTGTCTTTTAGAAGAAATGTCATCTGGTCAGTCATCACAACGAGTTCAGCAGTATGGGATAACACCCCCTGTTTCCACCAGTGGACCAACTCTGGAAGAAAATACTTTGAATGATCAATTGATCCAAGAATTGAAAAATCAAGGGACTTTTGAAAGTGCTGCAGCCACTGAAAAGAGAGAAATTGCATTGAAAACGTTACAAGAATTAGCTCAGTTGTTTGTTTATAAAGTGAGTATATCGAAAAACATGACTGAAGGTATGGCAAAAGATGCAGGGGGTAAAGTTTACACTTTTGGTTCTTATAAATTAGGTGTTCATGATCCTGGTTCAGATATTGATACATTACTTGTGGTTCCAAAACATGTCACTAAGCAAGATTTCTTTACTGTGTTTGATGAAATATTAAGATCAAGACCAGAATTAGATGATATTGTACCTGTTCCTGATGCCTATGTCCCAATTATCAAAATCAAATTTTCAGGGATAGATGTTGATTTAATTTGTGCTAGATTAGATATCCCTCAAGTGCCATTGAATTTGAATTTAAATGATAATTCGTTATTGAGAAATATCGATGATTCAAGTGCAAGAGCCTTGAATGGTACAAGAGTGGCAGATCAAATCTTGGAATTAGTACCAAGACCTATAGTTTTCAAACATGCTTTAAGATGTATCAAATTATGGGCTAGAAGAAAAGCCATATATGGTAATATCTTTGGGTTCCCAGGTGGTGTTGCTTGGGCTTTATTGGTGGCGAGAATTTGCCAATTGTATCCAAATGCCGTTAGTGCTGTAATTATTGCTAGATTTTTCTTCATCTTAAGACAATGGCATTGGCCAGAACCTGTCTTGTTGAAAAAAATTGAAGATGGCCCTTTGAGATTGAATATATGGAATCCACAAAGAAACCCAAAGGATAGAAAACATATAATGCCTGTGATAACCCCTGCATACCCTTCTATGTGTTCTACTCATAATATAACAAGATCTTCTCAAAAAGTTATCATGGAAGAATTTGCCAAAGGTTCAGAACTGATGAATGAAATAATTAAAGGTACAAAAACTTGGGATTCTTTATTCAAGAAACATGATTTTTTTTACAAATACAAATTTTATTTAACTGTTATCGTTGCCACTAAGAATTCTGTTGAAGATCATTCAAAATGTAAAGGTATGGTTGAAAGTAAAATTAGATTATTAGTACAAAAATTAGAAAATGTTGAAGGTGTTGATTTAGCTCATCCATTTGTTGAACCTTTTGAAAAATCTTATGAAATTGAAGAGTCAAGTATTAGACCATTTTTAGATAATTATGGAACTTTAAAATCAGAACAAGATTTTAAAGATGTTGCTAAAGAGATTGATGTTAAAGAAGTTGAACTGAAAGAAGCTGAAGAAAAAGAGAGTGCCATGGAAACTTCTGAGGAAAATGCTGCTACAAAAGAGCCTCTGCTGGAAGAAGTAAAGCAAGAAACTAAACAAAAATTACATATTATGAGATTGTACATTGGATTAGTTATAAATTTGAAAGATAATCAAGAGAAGAAAATTGATTTACAAGAACCTTGTCAAGATTTTTACAAGATTGTCAAGGATAATTCAGATTACAATGATCAAATCAATTCCATAAGTGTTAAACATGTTAAATTATACGATTTACCAAATGATGTTTACGAAGAAGGTGAATTGAGACCTGTTCGCGAAAAGAAACGGAAGACAGACAAGAAAGCACTTGGAAAGAAAAGACCAAAGAGTGTAAATAGTGTTGGTGCTTTAGTGGAGTCTTCTTCTACAGCAACTACAACTGCTCCTCAAACTACTGTCCAAACAACGTCTTAACATATATATATATATATACTAGTATTTAGGTTTAGTTAGTTCTTTGAATCTTAAATGAATTAAATGGTCGATATCAATTTTGAAATTTAGTAAATTCTCTTTAACTAAACTGGAAGTTGGCATCTTAAAGATCTCATCAATTTCTTCTAAAGTTTTGCCTTTCAATTCAGGCATGAAAATAACTTGATAAACCAACCCAATTACTGCAAACCCACCATAAAAACCAAGTGTTACACCTGTTAAAGTCATTGCATTTTTCATTCTTGTGAAATTATAAGTGATGATAAATGCACATAAAAATAATAACAGCGATGAACTTGTCATTCCACGAGATCTCATTCTCATCGAGTAACTCTCACTTGGTACAACCCAACTTAAACAGGCATAATTGCCGAAAAACAACCAATACAAGATCATTCCAGTCATGTACGTACCTAAAGCTGCAGGTCTATTTGTCTCCAAAGGTATCAAGTACCCAACACCAACTAAGATTAATCCTATAAAGAAACATGGAATCATAGTATTAGCCCAAAAACGACGTCCAAATTTATCCATATATAACACCAGAGGCGTAGTACCTATCAATAAGGCTCCAGAACCTACTAATGACATGAATACAGATTTTTTCTTGTCAAATCCAATTCCCTGCATCAATGTTGAAAGATAGTAAAGCATCCCATTGGCACCTGTAAATTGACCCAAGATGACCATTATATTCGCATATATAAATGAACGACGATCTCTTGGATTTGTGATGAAATTTAACCAGATCTTGAAAGAATCATCTTGTTGATCATCTATCAATTTATTATGATTGATTTCGATAAACTCTATTTTGTTTCGAATTTGATTCAAGTCCCTAATTCTTTTCCAAATAATGAACAGTTGTCCTGGCTTACTTTTATGAACTAGATAACGTGGTGATTCTGGTAAGAAAAACATACCAAAGAATAACAATGTGGAAAAAACCAATGACGAACCTAACATATATCTCCAATTACCCTTCACGTTAACAAATATAGCCAGCACGACAAATCCTGCAACTTCACCAAATGCAATATTCCATTGATATAAGCTCACAATAGAACCACGTCTCTCTGCTGGACAACATTCACTTACATAAGTTGGCACTGTGGAACCTTCAAGTCCCACACCAATCCCTAAGATAAATCTCCCAGCATACATTTCACCAACGCCATGAGCTGCAGCTTCTAAGATACCACCAATAGTGTAAAAGACACAAGCTATGATAATTGCCATTCTTCTACCGACAAGTTCATTAACAGGCGACATTAATAATGATCCAGCAGTGGCACCTAATGGCATCAATGCAGTGACAAGAGAACTTTCTCCATCTGTTAATTTCAAATCTTCAGGAAGGTAAATATTTGCACCACTGATCAATGATTGATCAAGCCCCGAGAGAAATCCTCCACATGCGGCAAAGACACCAAGCATAGTGACTAATCTTGATTTATCTTTAAAATTGATCTTATATTCTAGAAATTGGACTCGTTCCCAAGTTGATTTGTTGGATGCCTCATATTCCCTGGATAAATTCTCATATTTGGCAATCTCATCATCTAAATTATAACCGGTCAGATTTAAGAAAGCAATATTATCCTCGGTTAATCCCAGAGTTGTATAATTCTTATCTTCAATAACTGAACTATCAATTTTACCTTCTGCATAATGAATTGATTTCACAGAATCGCTGTCTACTTCTGCCGCAACTGAAATATTATGGTTTGAAATATCACTTGAACTCATTTTCTCTATTTTACATACTTGAGATAGGGGTTACACAAGATTAGAAAGGTATATATATATTTTTCAAAATTCTGTTTCCCCAAAAAAAACACCCAAAACAAAAACAAAAAAGGTCATTCAATCATGAGATGATCTACCTTCTATTGATTCCAGTTATCATTATTAGGAGACTTATAAAGCAAATCCGTAATACCACTCAGACAGTTTTTTATTTTTTGTTATTAAAGAAAAAAAATTAATTTAGCCTGTTGAAGATATTGCTACCCCAATCTATAGTCTATTTCTGCTACACCCTCTTTAAGGAAGGTATAAGAATTAAACTTGAGATCTATAGAAGCTATCTTGTTGAGCTTCTTTAAAGCTTGTATGTCTTATATAATTTACTAACAATATCTTGATAAAAGGCAATTTTCTTATGTCTCTGTGAAGGCTTAGATGATATAGGTGCACTCCGCAAATTGAACTATTAACTGACTAATGATTAGTCTTGAAATTGTAGAAAAGAAAAGGTAATGTACACATTTCTCCTATCTACTTATACTAGATGGAGAGAAGAGAAAGGTCATCTATTGTATCACTCAGTTCTTGAAATGCAATATTTCACTCGATCCCCAATTTGTAAAACCGTTGCTGCCATCATGTCTTTCAACTAGAGTGTCAATAAGGTAATTATGCTATATTGCACTACCTGTACTCAAAAGGTAAATTACTTATACGGGAAAGCATAACAATTGATCTTCTGTGATAGTGTTTATCCGATAGAGTTTTGTGGTAATAACGATAACCATTTATTGATAGGACAAATTTGGAAAATTATCAATATTGAAATATTTTTGAATGTGATCCAAGAGCTCATTATTACTAACACAATAAGTCAACCATGGTTATTTGCAAGGAAGGTAACGGGTGGTTTTTGATTAGAGATTGAAATTGTGGCTCTTATCTTGAAGAAGAAGCGAAGTGCAAAAAAAAAAAAAAAAAAAAAAAAAAAAAATCTACATTTAAACGAGAGATAATAAAAAGATGATGATTTCTCTTATATAGGTTGCACAAAAGTGATAATTAAGTGATGAGTGATCTTGAGTTTGAGCCAATATTGGTACTCAAAGATCAATTATATTCTGGTAACTCTAGTTTTGATCTTAAGATCACTGATTCAGTGGGAGATCAAGATGAATCAGTATTATCATTAAACAATGCAGATGACTTGCCACCTCAATTTCAACTGCGAACGATTATTATAGATTCGGTGAAATCTGGTGTTGGGAGAGACTCTACAACGGACATTTTCCGTAAATTGATCAATCCAATTTTTCAAGATTTGGATGTTGAATTTGATTATATACAAACTCAAAATGAATCATCTGTTGCTGAGATTGCTCTGGATTTGCAAAACGACACACAGGAAGATTTGTTTGTTATATTCATAAGTGGAGATACTTCAATTAGTGAGTTTATCAATGAGTTATTGCCAAGAGACCAGACACGAAAGTTGTATATAGCCAATGTGGCAGCTGGAACTGGTAATGCATTGTTATCTACGTTGAGGATCTTGACACCAGTTGAGTCGGTTGCTAATTTGTTCAGTTTCCAAATACTGCCATTAGCATTGAATGAGGTAATTTTTACAAATTGTTCGGCAAATTTGACTGTACAAGATAAGATTATTAAACCAATAACAAGACAAATTTTCATTGCAGTATTTTCATGGCTGTTTCATAGTGCTATTGTTGCCGATAGTGATACGTCGGAGTTGAGAAAGCTTGGATTGTCTCGATTTGGAATTGCAGCAAAGCAAAATTTGGAAAAATTACAAGACCATCCTGCAGTGATTATCAATGATGATATATCTTTAACACAACAAAATCACTCGTATCTTGTATATACAACGTTATCAAATTTTGAGAAAAATTTTAAAATTTCACCTTTGGCAAATTTACAAGATTTGTATTTGATCGAAGTTGGTAATGAAGTACAACAATTGGAATTGTTACATGTGATGAAAGAAGCGTATAAAGAAGGTTCTCATGTCGATATTGATTCAGTTAATTATTTGAAAATTAACCATAGTTCGAAATTGATCATCCCACAGGATATAGATGAATCTAAATTGAGGTTTTGTCTAGATGGATCGATTATTAAATTACACAAGACAGGATCAAACAAAAAAATTGAAATTGATATTCATAAAAAAATCATTAATGGATGGGATATTAATTTAATTAAAAAATGATCTCTAGTTCATCATCATCATCGTTTATAGATACTTGTTGTTTGTTAAATTCGTCTCTTATAATAGAAGCTTTCAATTTTTGTCTTAGCAATTTTTGCTTATCATGAGAAGTCAACTCTGGTTCTTTCTCTTCATTATACTTTCTCTTCTTTGTTGCGATTTTGCCTTGGTTTTGACTTTCTTTATAATTCTGTTTTATATTCATTAAATCATCATTGAAAAACAGCTTTGCCAGCTTAGTGTTACTGAATTTCTTACTCAATTGAGAAAATCTGTCGGTTTTCTCCAGTGTTGGATCATTAAAAATTTCACCTTTGATCTTATTATCAGTATTTGAATACAACACTTGTTGCTTAACACCATTATTTATAGGATCATACATTTTGAAACTACCATTCAATTCCATTCTCTTTGCTGTAGTTTTCTTAAACAGTAATTCTTGATGATAATAACAATAAGTCTCATTGCCAGATACAACATTTTCACAATTGACTCCATTTTTCTTTATTGATTTACAATATTTGATATCCAGTTTGCCAATTTCCAACACTGCATTATAATCATGTTTTAAAGTGATGTTAAATGCATTAATATTTGTAGATAATCTCTTATTTCTATTCACCCAAATATGAGGATTCAAGATTGCCACGAGATCACCAATTTTTAATTTCCAATATTTTTGAAACAGTTGATCGAATAATGTCAAATCAACATTTAATTTGAAATCACTTATTGTCAATTTCATAAATTTGGAAGATTTATTAGCAGTAGTGAACATCGGTTCACTTTTCTTTGTGATAACTCCAATTACACACCAGTTGAAGTATTCAGGTTCTTTGAAATTTGGTGGTGCCACTTTGGCAAATAATTTATCCAATCTTAATACTTTCTTATCTTTGAAAAATTCATCAAGACTTATTGCAGAAATATACCTTTGCACTAATCTCTTACCACTATATTTTTCAATCTCGTTACACTGGATGATGTTATAATCCAACTCGTCATCATTAAATGTATAGACTCTTGTTTTTTTCAACTGGATAGACTGTTGTTGTTTCAATAATTGTTGTCTCTTAGAGACATTCAATTTATCTATAACGCTATTACCAGATTGTTGTAATGGTGGAAGATTTTTGAAAAAAGTTGTTGCGGTAGAAGACTCTTTCGGTACATGTTGAGTCTTTGCTATTTTCTTTCTCTGTAACTGTAATTCCAACTCTTTCCTCTTTTGATCCAACAGTTCCATCTGTTTCTTTATTTCTAAATCTCTTGGTTAGTTTAAAATCATTATAATATTCTTCTATCACGACTTACCTTCATCCTCACTTTCATTGTCTGTTAACACGGAATCATATTCATCTCTCAGTAATGACTCACGTGGATCTATATCTTGCCTCTCAACGTTCATTACCCTATACCTTATACACTATATCACATCACCAAAAAATGAAAAAATATAAAAATAAAAAAAAATAAAAAAAACATAAAGTTCGTGTAGTCGTGTACAATAACACAAAACTCTATTTTCAAATGATATCATCATCGGTTTGGATTAATAAAACATCCCCGTAGCACTTAGGGATTAGCAAAAAAACGGGATCAATAGCAATGCCATATGGGACAGAGTCAACAACAACAACAACAGCACCACAAGGCACCTGTTTCCTTACAGAGAAAAGTATAAAAATTATCTTTTCTTTTTTGTGCATTCTCTCCCTCCATTGCCAAATGAACATCCGGGATGGGGCTATAATGAATGGAACTAGACTCCAGATTATGTCAAAAAAGAAATCATAATTAAGGTATTTTCATCACAGAAAAATAATCGGGTGACATTCAGAAATAAGAAATATCGGGGGGAACTAAAATCGATCAAATAAAGTGAAGGGTGTGTGAGTAATCAGTTTCCAGTATCGATAGGCTACTGGAACCACACATATTGATCTACGGGGGTGTGAATGGGAAAATTATACCCATTCCTAAAGATCAATTTGGATGACAATAAGATGACTCAGGTAGAGTAATCCATAGCTTGAGTCATCACCATCATCATTTACTTCTTCTTCTCATCTCATTGAATTGACTAAGTTACCCCGGATTTCATTCTTCAGTTGTTGCTGTCAAAATACTCACCCCCGGGCAGAAGGGTAATACAAAAAATGCCATAGGACAAATTCGGGTGGAATGAAGTACACGACCTGCCCCCCCCCCCCCCCCCCCCACAATACTTGCCCTTTTGGGACAGCTCCCTTTCACCCCCAGAGATATACATGTCTTCCGGGACTTTTGAACTTCTCTGACTAGCTAGCAATTACCGTATAGATTATCTCATATCCAAGAGCACAAATCATATAAATAGACCAGCATTTTCCCCATCTTTTTTTTTTCAATTGATATCGACTTTTAAATACTCAAATACCAGTTGACTTTTTTTTTATTATTAAAACTACAATAATGGCACCAACAGCTATCGATTTACACCAGCTTCAACAAGCTCATACTAAAATTGACAAATTCAACAAATTGAAACCAACTACAGATCACAAGGAGAATATTTCCACAACTCAAACTTCTCAGGAATCTGTAATTTCATCTTTAGGTTTGAATCCAGATGCCACTATTCGTCACAATGCCCCAGTTCCAACATTATATGAAGATGCTTTACTGGAGAAATCAACACTGATTTCCTCTACTGGAGCTTTGATTGCCTTTTCCGGTAACAAGACTGGTAGATCTCCAAAGGATAAGAGAATTGTTGATGAAGAAACTTCAACAAATGATGTCTGGTGGGGTCCAGTCAACAAGAAAGTTGATGAGCAAACTTGGAAAATCTCTAAAGCAAGAGCTATTGACTATTTAAGAACAAGAGAAAAAATCTTTGTTATTGATGCATTTGCCGGTTGGGATAAGAATTACAGAATTAAAGTTCGTGTTGTATGTGCTAGAGCTTACCATGCATTATTCATGAAGAATATGTTGATTAGACCAACTGATGAAGAATTGAAAAATTTTGGTGAACCAGATTTCACTATTTGGAATGCCGGTAAATTCCCAGCTAATGTTCACACAAAAGGTATGACTTCAGCAACTTCTGTTGAAATCAATTTCAAATCAATGGAGATGGTTATCTTGGGTACCGAATATGCTGGTGAAATGAAAAAAGGTATTTTCACTGTCATGTTTTACTTGATGCCAATTAGACACAAGGTTTTAACTTTACATTCTTCATGTAATCAAGGTGTTGAAAAAAATGATGTCACTTTATTCTTTGGTTTATCCGGTACCGGTAAGACTACATTATCGGCTGATCCAAACCGTAAATTGATTGGTGATGATGAACATTGTTGGTCAGATAAAGGTGTCTTTAACATTGAAGGTGGATGTTATGCCAAATGTCTTGACTTGTCAGCTGAAAAAGAGCCTGAAATTTTCAATGCTATCAAATTTGGTTCTGTCTTGGAGAATGTCATTTACAGTCCTTCCACTCGTGTTGTCGATTACGCTGATAACTCTATCACTGATAACACAAGATGTGCTTACCCAATTGAATATATCCCATCTGCCAAGATCCCATGTTTTGCTGATTCTCATCCAAAAAACATTATCTTGTTAACTTGTGATGCAAGAGGTGTCTTGCCTCCTGTCTCGAAATTGACCAATGCTCAAGTCATGTACCATTTCATCAGTGGTTATACATCAAAGATGGCTGGTACCGAGGATGGTGTTACTGAACCAGAAGCTACTTTCAGTGCTTGTTTCGGTCAACCATTCTTGGTTTTGCATCCAATGAGATATGCTCAACAATTATCTGATAAGATGACTCAACATAAAGCCAATGCTTGGTTATTGAACACTGGTTGGACTGGTCAATCAGCTACAAAAGGTGGTAAACGTTGTCCATTGAAATACACAAGACTGATTTTGGATCAAATTCATTCAGGTGCTTTGAACAATGTTGAATACGAAACTTATCCAGTTTTCAATTTACAAGTTCCAAAAACTGCCGAAGGTGTTCCAAGTGAAATTTTGAATCCAGCTAAGGTGAATAAAAATTTGACACAAGAAATCACCGCATTGGCCAAATTGTTCCATGAAAATTTCCTCAGATATCAAGATGCTGCTACAGACGAAGTTATTGCTGCAGGCCCAGAAATATAGTCCTAGTTGCAAAAAAGTCATTTTATCATATACGTACATACTTATAATATTTATTCTATTTCTTAACAAGAAACTTGTAAAAAGCTCTTCGGTATAAACGGTTATTTTCGGTTATCGACTCTTTTTTTTTTGTAATTGAAAAAAAATTTAAAAAAAATTATCCCGTTAATAAGAGAAGGGATAATTACAGTGTGGCTTCAATGTTGAAGCAAAAAAATATATATATAAGTAACAGCATCTGCTTGTAGCTTCCCTCTTGTATATAGTACTCAACAAAATGGCACCTGCATTACTGTATGATCATAATCAAAAATTCTTATCTGCTGATGAAGAGATAACTGTCTCAGAATATATTTATCGCAGAATCTTACAACTCGATATCAAATCGATTTTTGGAGTTCCTGGAGATTTTGTCTTGGATTTCTGCGAAGAAATTAGTAAGACCCCAGAGTTGAACTGGGTGGGAACTTGTAATGAATTGAATGGTGCTTATGCTGCTGATGGTTACGGTAAGATCAGTGGTAAAATTGGAGTATTTGTTTCCACGTTCGGTGTTGGTGAGTTAAGTGCTATAAACGGAATAAGTGGAGCATTTCTGGAATATTCTCCTGTATTACATATTGTAGGGACATCATCAAGACAACAAAAGAATGATAAGAGATCTTATCATCATTTGATTCAAAAGAGAAATAACAAGGTTCCTGATCATTATGTATATGAGCAAATGATCAAACCCATAAGTGTTGTTCAAGAAAGCTTATTTGATTTGAATACAGTTACTGAACAAATTGATAATGCGATTGAACAAGTTTACAAAAATGCTAGACCAGGTTATATATTCTTACCTTCAGATATGGCCACTACTCATGTTCCATCTTCGGCTTTATATAAGCCATTGAATTTAGTTGAAAGAGATTCAAATAAAGAGTTGACCACAACAATAGCAAATAAAATTTTAGAGAAATTATACATTTCTAAAAATCCTTCTATCATTGTTGATTACTTGATTAGACCTTTTAGACAACAAGAAACTGTCAAGAAATTGATATCAATTTTACAAGATAAAGTCAACTTGTTCACTACGTCATTAAGTAAAGGTTTCATCAATGAGAGTGAAGCAAGATTTGCTGGTGTTTACTCCGGTATTCAAACTCCATTTAAGCAAACAGCTGATTTGATTGAAAAAAGTGATTTTGTATTAGACATTGGAACATTTGATGTACAAAATAACAACGGTGGATTCACTTGTAAATACCATCCAGGTGCTTTGATCGAGATGAACGAATATATGGTTAGTCTCGGTGATGAAGAGATTTATGAAGTGAATTTTATCCATGTGTTACTGAAGTTAGTGGAATTACTTGACTCCGATAAAGTTCCAACTTGTGAACCACTTGTTAAGCCAACTTATGTTGTTCCAAAATCACAAGATCTTAATTCACCACTTAATCAAAATTTGCTTGCAACTTCTTTACAACAGTATATTAAACCAAATGATTTACTTGTTGTTGAAACTTGTTCATTTCTTTTCACAATACCAGATTTGAAAATCCCAGATGAATTCCGTATATTGACACAAAATTTCTACAATTCAATTGGGTACGCATTACCTGCCACCATAGGTGCCGCGTTGGCTAATAGGGAATTAGGTTACTCTGAAGAAGAATCAAGAGTTATCTTAATACAAGGTGATGGATCGCTGTTGATGACATTACAAGAATTGATGACATATATGAGACAAGATATTAAACTGACAATCTTACTTTTGAACAATGACGGTTACACTGTGGAGAGAGTCATCTTGGGGGAAACATCTTTGTATAATGATATCCCACTGAACGTACAATGGACTAAATTGTTTAATGCTTTTGGGGATTTAAAAGGTAAGACTGTAAATAAGACAGTGAAGACCAATTTGGAATTGACAAAGATGTTTAATAGTAAGGATTTTGCAGAAGGGCATAATTTACAAATGGTTGAATTGATGTTGGATAGAATGGATGCTCCTGATAGATTTAGAATGATGATAGGTAAATTCCCTAATTAGGATTTAAATTAGTTTATAACTTTAAAACAACGCGTATCATGGTCTAATCTTTGAAATACATAAATACATTTAGAAATATATAATAAACCTATCTCAATCGAATAGACGACAGTGTCATGAAGATTAATTATTTTTGATATTCTTGAATCGATATCAATATATTGTATAATCCACGTTATCGTAGATAAGATAACAATTATCTGAGCAAAAGACACTACTTTTGTTAACCCATCAAAAAAAAAAAAAAAAAAAGGAGAAATCTGAAAACAGGATAATAAATAATAAGATATAATTGCCATAATACTTTACAGACAACAATGTCACAAATATATAAACAATCAATCAAAGAAACTGATGATTCTAACATTGATTCTACTTTGCAATCAAATAATAGAAATATATTGTTGAATCGTCATCCTTCTATAATGGATCTTTTAACTAACACGGAATTGGATTTAGAGATTTCAAGATTTAATAGCAGAAATGTCTGTGATTCACCAGATTTAGATAATAATATTCAGTCACAGCAATTAAATGAATTTTCCTCATGGCATATGGTTCAGCAAAATAGTAACTCATCGAGTTATAATAATTTGAGTGGACCATCTTCGATCTTATCAAGTGATGATGCAGAGGAGAATCTGATTAATAATTATCTTGAACATTCAAGGCAATTACAACATCCATTACAACGAAGAACTGATATTTTTTTCGATAAGCATGATGATGATGAGGAAGAATTGGATGAGAATACAATTCATCAAGTGGAGAAATTACAAATGCCGTCATTTATTATGCCAAAGATGTCAATGATTGATGATGAAGATCAGGATAAATTGAAAGTCAATATTATTGGAGAAGGTTCGCATCATTTAATTGATAGATTGAATCTTTATAATAAGATTTTACAAAATGTCAAATTTAATAATATGAACCCGGATTTAATTGTTCTTGTTGTTGACCAAAATAATTTGTTATTATCACAACAGTTATCGAAACCTTTTATACCAGTTTTCATATCAAATGAAGAATCAAGTGTTTATGAGCAGGACTTACAATCCACAATGATTACTTCTATGTCGAAATTGTGTCAACCAATAAGACTTAAATCTTTAAATGATGATTTATTTCTATTGATCAATTTACTTTCAAATATCGATATTAAACTGTTTCATGATAAGAAATTATCAAACACTAGTATTATTAAGAAGAGTTCTAATAGCAAGAGGATTAAGAAATCTAAAAAAAATCGTCGCATTCCCAAGAAATTGGTCAATTTAATTTGCAAGATAATTAATAATACCAATACGAGTAAGATTTTATTAAGTGTTGGGTATTTAGGGATATGTTATTATGGTGTTTCATTCTTGTTGAGCAAGAAAAAAACGTCATCATCTTCAGATTTAATTATGACCACAACTCTGGAGCTGGAACCGAAAAGAGTCATTTGTAAATCTGTCATTAAACCAAAAGATATTCAATTATCAGCAGATATTGTCACTACTCAATTACAAATGCTTTATAAGAATTTCGAGAAATTACTTGATAACTTGATTGAAAGAGGTAAATTGACAAGTTATTGGATTTATTATAATGTACTTATTATGTGGGAGTAATCTTTCAATTCTATTATTTTTTTATTGTTCTTTATTTTTATTATATATATATTCGGTTAGGAAAGTGTAAAGGGTATTAAATTCGGAAAGGGTAGCCAGAGATATGGAATACCAAATTGTATAACGTTATATATACATATATATACTCTATAAGAGAATGTGTTTATAATCCAAATGAAGGGATAGTATAAGCCTTTTAGCCTTACCTTCTACAAGCCACCATTTGGTTCACATCCAACTTTTTGGTTTTTTGTTACACGATTTATTAATTTTAGAGAGCCAAGTGCAGGGGACCAAAGTCGGAAGTAATTAAATGAACTAGAGAATATTGCATGGGATATACTAAGATACTACGTCATAAGTGGTGGTATATGTAATGTACAATATCTTGCATTCCCACTATCTACTTTAAGTATGTTGATGCTAAAAAAAGAATTTATAAACAGTTAAAAATTTTCTTGCTTTTAAAGAAAAAAAAAAAAAAAACTAAACAAAATAGAAAAAATGTTTTATTGTGTGGACAAAAAATTTATAATATAATATAACAACCTACCCTTGCTCTTAAATAAACTTGAATAGATCAGAGATATGAGGCAGATAAAGATCAGTATAAGGACTCAGCTTCTTATATTAGTCTTGTCTACTGCTTTGGTTTCTTTACTTGTATTGGCCATAGTTACAGGAGTTTATTTTACAGACAACTTGATTTCCTTGAGCCTGGAAAAATTACAAGTTATATCTCAATTGAAATCTTCTCAGTTGTCACAAACTTATAATTATTATTATTATCAATTGAACTCATTAAGTGCAAGAGAAGATATCAAGTCTACTTTGACAAATTATAAAGCTGGTAACACTTCTGAAGATGTATTTACAACGGGGAAAGAATTATTACAAGAATATATCGATAGTACAGAAAATTTTTATGATGCCACTTTATATAGTGTTAATGGGGGTAAATTATTCGATGTTCAAAATAGTATTGCTCGTTCTAATACTACACCAGAGATGACTGAATTCTTAAAACCTTTGGATAGTTCAAATGGTACTATTCCTTTGGCATTAAGGTCAAAAGGTGTATTGTTACAAGGTCCACGCCTTAATAATACAGTAAATGGGTCATATCTTTTCAGTTTAACTCTCCCCATTTATGCAAACTCATCTATATTGATATCCACTCCAGACTTGGCAGGTTATATGACAGTGATAATAAATGCTGCCAGTATGAAATTAATAACAACAGATAATAGTGCTTTGGATAATGCAAGAGTAAATATAATAAAAGGTATTACAAGCCCGACAAATTTATCCGATTATCAAGGTTTTGTCTATGCTTTTGAACCGGCAAGAGAAAGTGACCCAGAATATATGAATGAAATTTTCAATTTTAGCTCATTCCCATTACTGCGATCTATTTTACATAACCAAATCAGTAGTGGCACAGAGACAAAAATTAGGACACTGATGAATACGACAGTGGCTTTAGGTTTCAGTTTGGTAGTGATTGCCGGAGATTATTGGATAGTGTTTGTTGAGCAAGATCGTAATGATTTCCTTGCAGCATCGAGTAAATTGACCAAAATTATTGTCGGTGTTGTTATAGGTTTAGCTGTATTGGTTTGTCTTATCACTTTCCCCTTGGCTTACTATGGTGTCAGACCTATTATGAAATTACAAAAAGCCACTGAAGAATTAACGTATGGTAGAGGTTTGGGACGATACGATACAAATTCCAAAAGTTACAAGTCAAAAGATGGCTCCAGTTCAGGTTTCTCTTTTAGAAATTATTATCATTCTAGAGATGGTAGTAATATAAGTGTTGCCCCAACAGGACCAAATAATAATAATAATAATGGTGACGGTAACCCAATGTCTCCAACTTTATCAGGACAATCATCACCGGAGAGTAATATTGGGTCAGTTGCTTCTGGAAATGCCAGTGGAGCAGATCATTTTGTCATCCCACATCGTATCACATATTCAAGAAGATTGATAAGTGATGAATTATCTGAATTGACAGAGCTGTTCAATGCCATGACCGATGAATTGGATAGACAATATACACATTTAGAAGATAGAGTTAAAGAAAGAACTAGAGAATTAGAAAAACTGAAAATACATGCTGAAAGTGCAGATGAAGCAAAGACTGTGTTCATATCACAAATATCACATGAGTTGAGAACTCCATTGAATGGTATCTTGGGTTTATGCTCTGTGTGTATTCTGGAAGATGATCCAACTTCTATAAAAGAATCTTTGAAATTGATTTTTAGAAGTGGTGAATTATTATTGCATATCTTGACTGAATTATTGACATTTAGTAAGAACACTTTGAAAAAATCTAAATTGGAAAACAAAGATTTCAAAATGTTGGAAATCTCGTGGCAAATTAAATCCATTTTTGGTAAATTGGCATTTGATCAAAATGTTGATTTAACCATCTTAATTAAGCCTAATTTTGTTAGAAAAATGATCTTATTTGGAGATTCAAATAGAATTATTCAAGTGTTGATGAATTTGGTTAGTAATTCATTGAAATTCACCCCAATCGATGGTAAAGTCGATGTCCATATTAGGTGTCTTGGTGAATATGATGAAGAAAAATCAAAAGCCACAGGTTATAAGAAAGTATTGGTTAAACATAATGCATTATCTGAATTTGAAAATGAAGATGATCAAAATTCCAACTTGGACAGAATTTTCACCGAGAAATCTTATAGAGGTGGACTTGAAGATGCTGATGATTTACAAAGTATTCATACTATAAGCACCACTGAATATAATAATGCTATATTCGAATCACAATTCAAGAGGAAACCTAAGGCACATTCCGATTCTGACAATTCTCCAACTTCAACAACAGATGTTGGAAGCCAGTCTTCATCACTTAATGAGAAGGCAACTAATCTGACTTCAGATATGGAAGATACCGATGATACTGATGTGCAATATGACACAGTAGCAGCAGGTGCCGCAGGTGATGGGGGCTTATATGGAGATGAAGATAGTACAGATATCAGGCATTATAAAGTTCGTCAATTGGATAAAGTGAAGAAGTGGGTTATGGAATTTGTTGTTGAAGATACTGGGCCAGGTATTGAGCCTGCATTAACTGATAAGGTTTTCGAACCTTTTATCCAAGGTGATCAAACTTTGAGTAGATCACATGGTGGTACTGGGTTAGGGTTATCTATTTGTAGACAATTGGCTACAATGATGAATGGTACATTAGAGTTAGAAAGTCAAGTTGGTAAGGGAAGTAAATTCATTTTCAGAATTCCATTGACACAGGTTAAAGAGTTGGTGATCTCTTCGAAACAAGATGAAGAAGATTTGTATAATGATGAGTTTAATGTTGAAAGTAAGAAGAACAGGAAAGTGAAGATTGTGGAACCAAATGAAAGTATACCAATGAGTATTAGAAGATCTTCATCGGGCAATGAGAACACATCAGGTTCAAGAATTATGAGCAATACGAATTTACTCAAATTGAATATTCCTAATGCGACATCATCTAATCCTATCACTTTACAATTACTGGCACTGACAGCACAGTCTCCATCACTGTCGATTCAATCTTCGTCATATTTTGTTGATAAGCCATCATTATTAACCAAATCCTCAACAGGAACTGCTCATTCGTTACCAACTTCCGGCGGCTCTGGTCAAACAACACCAAAATCGCAACATGCATCGAATAAATTCCAATCGATGTCATCTCCAAAAGAGGAAGATGATATAAGTCGTTCACTGACCCCGGATTTACCTCCTCCTTTGAAAATTCTTGTTGCTGAAGATAACCAGGTTAATCAAGAAGTTATAAAGAGGATGTTGAATTTGGAAGGCTTCAAAAACATCAAATTGGCCTGTGATGGACAAGAACTGATTGATTTCTTAGAACAACAATTGGAGAAAGATGAATATTACGATATCATATTCATGGATGTCCAGATGCCAAAATTGGATGGTGTCAGTGCCACCAAATATATCAGAACTGAATTGAAATACGATAAGCCTATTGTTGCCTTGACTGCATATGCAGATGAAAGTAACGTTACTAAATGTTTAGAAAGTGGTATGAGTGGCTTCTTGGCTAAACCTATAAGAAGAGCCCAGTTGAAGAAAATCATTCAAGAATTTGGATATGGACTGGCAGTTGTGCGTAGAGATAGTGATTAAGTCCAGCAAAATTTTTGCAATAGACCGTTTCTGCTTAAAAGACGATTAGATGAATTGTTTGTTTTTTCAAAAAAAAAAAAAAAAAAATTATTATTATTATGTTATGTTTGAGGTTGTGTTTTTCTTTTTGAATTATTTGAAAAGTGGATTTGCTTTTTAAGTGTTTGTTGTTGTCCTTTCTGATTTCATTTGAAATAATATTTGTATATATACATGATTTGTTTTTGTTGTTGTTTTGTTTGTTGTTGTTGTGTTTGTTGTTTAATTATGCAAAGGAGGGACAAGGTTTTGTCATTGTTTAAGAAAGAAAGGATATTTTATATGTGTAAGTAGATAATTCCAATCCATCTGTTAATAATTTCTAATTGATCTTTAATTGACACATCTGCCAATTTTTTTATTAAGAAAAAAAAAAAAAACATCAAAACAAAGCAGAGGAAAAAAAAAACTCTAGCCATCTTGAAAGATTTAAACAAAGGAAGGATTCTAATTGATATATCTTGAAGAGTATCAACTATAACTTATAGGATCATTGGTCTGGTTCTGATTGTTTCTACTGTTTTATTAAACTTCACTTGTTTTATCTTTAAAATTGTTTTACTTTAATTTCTGTTTATCACTTTGTTGAATAAAAAGTTTCAAGAGAAGGCAAATATAGATACATAAGATGGAAGAAGAATCTCACATCGAAAGTGATGACCAACAACAGGTAGTACAAAATAGTGAAGTTCCTTCTTCGCAAACACCGAATGCCGTTGACAAACTGTACATAGCTAGTAAATTGGGAGTCGGTGAACAGTCGATTGCAAATATCGATACAAATATCTTATTGAAGATTAAAGTTAATTTCGATGACTTGGAGTCAGTGAAGTCGGAGAAAATGGTATTGGAGATGAATCTTGAGCAATTAAAACACTTGAGTCAAAAGAAATTCGATATAATGAAAAATAGAGTTACTAAATTGACAAATGAAAATTCAACATTACAAGAGTCAGTAACTCATTTCAAGAATTCTCAATTGCAAAATGAAGAAAAAATTTCAAATTTGGAAATTGAGAAAAACTCCAATTCGAAGAAATTACAAGAGAAAGACGAGTTAATAGATACGATAGAAAAAGAGAAAATTCATTCCTTTGAGATCATCAAGAGAAGAGAAGATGAAATCAGTGGTTTGAAAGAAGAGTTGGATCAATTAAGTAAAAATAATAAAGATCTCAGAAACGAATTGATTAATTTGGAAACTTCATCTCAAAGATCTAGTAGCGAATTGCTAAAATTGAAATTTGATAAGAACAATTTGAATCAAGAATTGGAAATTTTGAAAAAAAATTCTTCATGGTATGAAACTGAATTGAACAAGAAAATGGAAGAGTTGAAGACTTTTAAAGTTGATAAATATAAAGAATTTTCTTCATTACAGTTGGAATTGGACTCGACAAAATCGGAATTACAATCTTTGAGTTCTAAATATGATAATTTGAAACATAATTTTGATTCAACTTCTAAGAAATTAGATGATTCATTGATTGCTGCTAAGAACTTGAATGACAAGATAGCATATAATCAAGAAGATTTCTTGAAAGAAATGGCATCCAAGGATAAATTAATTGAGATTTTGAATAAATCAAATGAAGAAAGAAAAGAAAGAGTGCAAGCTTTACAATCAACTCTTGATTCCATCAAGACTGACAATGTCAAAGATTCATCAGATTTAAAGATACAGTTGGATAAGACTAAGAAAATTTTACAACAGAGTAATTTGAAAATTCAACAATTGGAAGCCACAATAGATGACTTGACTTCTACTGGTGGTGCTGCTGATGTCTTATCACAAGCTGGAAGTATCCCATCAACTCCAAGGGTCTTGAAGCAATTACAAGATATTCCATTGTCTCCATCTGCTCAACTGACTTTGGGTAAAATTGGTAATGGAATTTCATTGACTCAATTATATTCTGATTTCCAATTGATGAAGAAACAATTAATCAAAGAGAGAAGATTGAAAGAAAATTTGGAAAGACAGGTCAATCAATTTGTTGAAGAGTTGAATAAACAAGTCCCAGCTATTTCTGCTACAAGAGAAAGATGCTCTTTACTCGAACTGGAATTGACTGACATATCAATATTGTTAGAAAAAACGTCGAGAGAAAAAGATTTATTGTTGAAAGAAAACAAAAATTGGAGTAAGAAATTGAACGAGTATGAGTTAGAATTAAACACTTTAAACAAATCCAAATTAGATTTGTCAAAACAAATTTCTCATTTAGTGATACAACTTTCTTTGAAACTGGATGGTGATGCTCCATTAACAGCTCAAGAGAAAGAGATGATTGATAAATTGGTGGTTGATCATTCTAATGGTTATAATGATGAATCAGATACTGATAAATTGATTACAGAAAGATTGGTTAAATTTAACTCTGTTGTGGAATTGACTAATAAGAACCAAGAATTGTTGAAAATTACAAGACAATTGGGTAACCAGTTAGAAAATCAAGACAAATTGAACCAAGAGAAATTGGACAATTTGGAAAGTGTTGCAATTGATGAAGCACGTGAAGCTATTATTGTATTACAAGAGCAAATCACTTCTGTTGAAAGCAAACTAACCAGTGTTACAAGAGAAAGAGATATGTTCCGTTCAATAGCCGGTGGTCATAAGCAGCAAGCTAATGTTTTCAATAGTACACCAAATAGTACAACTTTGGATATGAAAGATATGACAACAAGACAAGAAGGTTTAGAGCAACAGTTATTACTGAGTCAAGATGAATTTAAAACTTATAAAAAGGAAACCGAATCCACTATAAAGATTTTGAATAAACAAATTCATGATTTGACCAATGCTAAATCTGAGTTGGCTGTTCAATTAGCAAGAGCCACATCATCAGCCCAATTATTTGAAGAACGATATAAATCCATTCAGGAGACTTTGAAATACACGAAGAGTGAAACTGAAGAGATAAGAAAGAGATCAAATATCTTGCAAGATAATTTGTCAAAACATGATTTTGCCAATCAACAATTAACTGAAGAATTGATCCAAACTAAATCACTTTCAGAGAGTTTGAATTTGGAGATTTCAAATTTGAAACTGGAAAAACAATTATGGAAATCCATTGAGAAGAGGTTGAATGAAGAGAATTCATCATTGTTAGAAGAAAGATTAAGATTGAATAATTTGACCTCGGATTTGCAAAGATTGGAAAATGAACGTAATAAGAATTTCACTGACTCGACTTCAAGATTGAACACTACAATTGCAAGTTTGGAAGAAGAATTAACTTTGTTGAAATCCAAATTAGATACCAACAATGAAGAATTGAGATCTACTTTGTTAAGAAAAGATGCTGATGCTAAGGCTTATCAGGAAAGAATCGAATCTTTAAGAAATGAATTGAGTTCAGCTAGAGAAGATTCAATAAAGAGAAAGACATTGACTGATCAATTGGAGCAAACAGTTGAAGAATTGAAGAAGCAATTGTCAGCTACTGAGCAAGAATTGAAAGTTTACGAATCAACAGATGAATTAGATGCTGATGACGTTGATGTGGAAACCAAATTGCGTAGAGATTTACAAAAAACTAAAGTTGAATTGCAAAACACCATCAATGACTTGAATGCTGCTAATGAAAACGTTGAGCAATTCAAATCAGTCGCTAATGCTGCTGAGTCAAGATTGGCTGAGTTGACAGACTCATATGATCAATATAAAGCTTCAATTGAGTCCAAATTAAATGAAACCACTGAAGAAAATAAGAATTTGATCAAGCAAATTACTGATTTGAATGAGAATATTTCTTCTTTACAAAAACAAGTTTCAGAGTCAAATTCAGAAAGAGAGAAGATCACAATATCTTTGAATAATGAGATTGAAGCATTGAAAATCAAGGCATCTTCTACAGATGAAGTTAGACAAGAGTACGAAGAAAGAATGAACTTGATTAAAAAAGATTTAGACCAACAAGCCAAGATTGCTCAAGATTGTCAACTGAATTATGAACAAGAGTTGCAAAAACATGCTGAAGTTTCTAAGATGAACATCAAATTGAGAGAAGAAGAAAGTGTTTTGAAAATCAAAATTCAAGAGTTAACTGTTGAATCTAGAGATAATAAGAATGCTCTTATCACTTCTCAAGAAAGTTGGGATAATCAAAGATTAGCTTTAGAAGAAGAGTTGAAAGTTGCCGAAAGTCGTGTTGGTGATTTGAATTTACAAAATAGAATGCTTTTGAATCAATTGGAACAAATCACCAAGCAACAAAAGGAATCATTTGGTGAAAGTTTCGCCAAAACCACAGATGCTGCTGCACTCAATTTGGAAGGCTCAAGTGAAGAGTTATTACAAGTTGTTGCCTTCTTACGTCATGAAAAAGAGATATCTGATGCTCAATTAGATGTCGCTAAGCAAGAACAAAGAAGATTACAACAAAACTTGGAGATCACAAAACAGGAATTAGAAGATGTAAAGACTGAATTGATTAAATCTCAAACAAGAGAACATCATACTGAAAAACTTGAACAAAACTATAAACAGTTAACTGAGAAAGTTAATCAATTGGATATTTTGAGAGAGAGCAACAGTACCTTGAGACAAGAATGTCAAAAATATTCAAGTCAAGTTAAATCCTTGGAAGAACAATTGAATGCCAATATCATTAAATTAGAACCATTGGAATTCCAAGTTGTTAATTTGAAGCTGGAATTAGAGACTAGAACCAAAGAGTTCCAATCTGAGAGGTCAATTGTCGAATTTTGGAAGACTAAGAATCAAGAAATCTTGCAAAACTACAATAGGATTGATCCAGAAGAGCATAACAAATTGAAATTGAAAGTGGAAGAATTGACTCCATTTGCAGGACAAGCTCAAGAATTGCAAAACAAGTTGACTGAATTGGAAACTGGATATCAAAATGAGAAGAAGAAATCAATTAGAGAAGCTAACGATAGATTGACCAAATTTAAAGGTATCATCGATGTTACAAAGAAAGAATTGACAGATGAAAAACAGAAGACAAGTGATTTACAAAAGGAAATTGAAGTTTTACGAAAGAAGTTGGATGAGACTTCCAGTACAATTCAGAATAATGGTGGTGAAAGTAAACAATCTCAAGATACTATTGCCGCATTAAATAAGGAATTGGAAGAAGCTAAACAGTTGTTGAGTAAATCTAATGCAGAAACTGAAAAGAAGTTGCAAGAGATTACCGTTTCAAGAGACCAGTTGCAAAAACAAGTTGAAGAATTACAAGAAAAATTAAACAATAGTGGTTCCACTGGTAATGCTGATGTTGAAGCATTAAAGGCATCTTTTGAAAAAGAGAAGCAAGAATTGATTAAGCAGAAAGACAGTGAATTGGCACAACTGAAATTCAAATTGAAGATTGAGATCAAGAAGGAATTAGAAAGTCAAGCTCCAGCAGCTTCTCCAGATATCGAAGCTTTGAAAGCACAATTACAAGCTGAACATGCAAAGGACTTAGAAGTAAAAGTTAAAGAAGCTTGTGATAATTTGAAAGCAAAGATTCGTGAGCCTCATGAAGCCAAGATCAATGGTATTGTGAACAAAAGATTTGAAAAATTGAAACAAGAAGCTGAGATTGAGATTAAGAAGAAAGAAGAAGAATTGGCAAAGAAATATGAAACTCAATTGAAAGATTCTTCAAATACTCAAGATTTACAAAACGAGATCAACAAGTTGAAACAATCCATTGAACTGGAATGTAAGAAGGCCAAGGAAGAAGGAAGGTCATCTGCATTAAAAGAAGGTGAAATGAGATACAAGATGACAAAACGTCAATTGGATAAGGCAAAAGAAGAATTGGCCAAGTTGAAAGGTACTGCTACTCCAGCAACTCAGAAACAACAAACACCTTCTTCAATGCCTGTAAAACCAGTTATCAATTCTACCACTGGCCCTGTTACAAATAATAATAATAATAATAATGCTGCAGGTTCAAGAATTCCAACACATAATTTCAGGGAGAATTTGAAAAAACCACAACTTTTGAAACCACAACAAGATGAGAATAATGATGTTGCCACTGGTGCTGGTGTAAAGAGAAGTGCTGAAAATGATGCTATTGCTGAAAATAGTGAAAAGAAATCAAAGAATGAGTGATTTTTTTTTGTATGTTTTAAATTGTTTTGTTTGTATTATAATTTGATAATTTGTATTTTGTTATTTTCGAATTCACTTAAGTTATCTAAGTAGAATTGTGTCTATCTCGTAATTATATTAAGTTTTGATACAATGAAAGTAGTTTTGTAATTGGAATAGTTGAAACTTCTGAAAAAATCACAAAAAATAGTTTTACAATTCATTCAATACAACTATACATTATAATCTTGTTCTCAAGATCTATCAACGTATCATATTATTGAAGAAATCACTTGAAACTATTCATTCTCCGAAATTTGAAAATCATATCGATGTATTTGGGAGTCTTTGAAGGGGGAAGGGGAATCCTTTTTGACGGTCTTTTTTTAAAAAAAAGCCTAATTTTTGACCAAAAATCGCATATACAAACACCCGTGTATTTTAATAGCCTCTGTCTTATATCACCTGATAGCCCGAATCACGCTGAATCTTTTTCTGGTAACCAGACCATCATACTGATAAAACTGCACTTAGACCCCATTTTCGAAATTGTGTCAAAACCCACCAAGAAAAAAAAGTTTACTTGCCAAAAATGAAAAATGCTTTCATTGGAAAGGTTGTGGTCTTCTGATTCTAATTATACTAGTTCCATAGTCACTGCTCATCTGAGAGGCCGGTAATTTACAAAATAAGTTTTTGGCTTATTTTGAGCCAAAACCTATATCTAAGTAAAGCTGGAGCTCTGTAATTAGTGCTGACCCTGAATGGGCCATGTTATCTTTTGATTTGCAACTGTAAGATCGGTTTGAAGTGCGGAAATTTAATATTTCAATTCCCTATAGCGCCTTACTCAAGGGTCCTATGGTGATGTACCTCCTCGACAACAATCTCCGAAACGAGAGCTACCTCTCCATATATATTTCGTTGAACTCCGGGTATGATAATCTCATTAAATAGACTGTTGAAATAATCGAAAATTCGTCAAAAATGGCCTAGTTTAGCTCTTCATTCAACACTTCCCTATGCTGTGATTTTGTCCCCAATGTCCATCCGCCTATAATAGGGTTTAATAGCACGCTCAAAACTATCTACTCTTTCAATTTGAGAGTCCCGTCTGTGGTTTTGCAATGGTTATTGAACTTTGAAGTAATATGCATGTCCGATTTGCCGTTTTTTTCGAAAAAATCCTGATGGGGTATCAGGAATTTTTCACCAAAAAACACCATATTTTGACTCATATACAAACACCAATACACTGTAATGGCCTCTATGATATATGAATCGATAGTCCCAATCGCGCTTGATACTTTTATGGTATCCATATCATTTTATCAATTAAACTGCAGCCAGGGTCTAATTTTGAAAATTTCTCAAAACCCACCATGAAAAAAAAGTTTACTAGCCAAAAATGAAAAATGCTTTTATTGGAAAGGCCGTGATATTCTGATTCTAATTATACTAGTTCCATAGTCATTGCTCATCTGTGAGGCCGGTAATTTACAAAATAAGTTTTTGGCTTATTATGGCTTGAAACCAATATTAGAAGAGAGTCAGGGCTGTGAAATCTCTGCTGGCCCTGAATGGTATAAGATATCTTTCTATTTGGGAGTGTGACATTGAAAAATAGTGAAAACATTGAAATTTTGAATACTCTCTAGCGCCCTTTCGAGTGCACTTGAACTGATAAACTTCACCACCAAAAATCTCTGGATTCAGATCTTCCCATTGATATCAAATTTGTTATCATTTTGATTAGTCTAGTATGTGAAATCCATTGTTGAAATATGTGAAAAATCACAAAAAATGGCAAAAAATGAGCCTTCATAAAGCATTACCTTACGCTGCCATCTTGTCCTTGAGATGCAACAGCATAATATCATCTGAAAATGCTCATCCAGCACTACTTATTACCCTAATTTGGCATTCACGTCAGCGTATATCATTGAGTTATTAAACTTTGAAGTAATATGCATGTCCGATTTGCCAGTTTTTTGAAAAAAATCCTGATGGGGTATCAGGAATTTTTCACCAAAAAACACCATATTTTGATTCATACACAAACACCGATACACTGTAATGGCCTCGATAATATATCAATCGATAGCCCCAATCGCGCTTGATACTTTTATAGCATCCATACTATCTTGTCAGTTAAACTGCAGCCAGGGTCCAATTTTGAAAATTTCTCAAAAACCACCATAAAAAAAATGTTTACTAGCCAAAAATCAAAAATGCCTTCATTGGAAAGGTTGTGGTTTTCTGAGTCGAATGGTGCTAGTCCCATAGTCACTGCTCATCTGTGAGGCCGGTAAATTGCAAAATAAGTTTTTGGCTTATTTTGAGCCGAAACTGGTATTCGAGGAAAGCTGGGACTCTTTTAATACCTCTGACCTTGGTTGAGCCACGAAATCATTTAAATTGCGATTGTAATATTGATTTTAAGTGAAAATTTTCAATATTTCAATTTTTTATAGCGCCTTCCTCGTTGATCCTATGATGATGTACCTCCTAGACAAGAATCTCTGAATTCAGGGCTATCCATTTATATATCTCTTGTTGGATTTTTGGTATACCTTTAACCTTAAAATAACTAGTGAAACCGCTAAAAAATGGCCAAATTTGGCCAAATTTGGCCAAATTTGGTCCTTCACTTAACACTTTCGTACGGATTGATCTTATTACTAAGACCAATCAACGTATCGCCATCTTAAAGAGCACATCCAAAACTATCTATTCCTCGGTTTTGACAGTCTCATATATGTATTTCGTAGATATATCTAATGTTGAAATAAATTAGAGCTCCATTTTGCAAATTTTTTTGAAAAATTCCTGATGAGGTATCAGGATTTTTCACCTAAAAATCACCATATTTTGGGACCCACAGATACACCAGTAAGCCATGAGCATACCTATTGTATACCAGTCGATAGCCCTGATTCGTATCTATATCATGATAGTAACCATATTGTTATAACTTTAAAACTGCAAGCGGGATCTAATTTTGAAAAAAAGTCAAAAACTACCTTGGAACATGAAAATCTCTCAAAAGTATGTCATTCAATAATTCTAGATTTTCTGAGTCCTCTGATACCATTTATACTCATATATCTCGTCTCAGAAGCCCGTAATTCGCAAAATAAAAACTTTTTTCAAAAATTAAAATGCTTTGAAACCTGGTTAAAAATGTAGAGACAGATTTTAGAAACATTTTGGTTCCCTTTTCATCATTATACCACGTTAATTGCACCCGTGAGAGCTGTTTGAAGTTTTGAGTAAAAAAAAAATTCAAATCGGTTTTCCTCTAATTGTGGATGAACTAGTGAAGTTGGAATCATGCAAGTTGCTTTATTGGATAGCTCACGATCTAATGCATAGTCTAGTAATAGTTTTGAAATGATTTCGATGTAAATAGTGTATAAACATGTATCAAGACATTTTAGACTTAATTTGACTTGCAAAAAAATGAAAGGATCAAAAAAAAAGGCAAACTGGGTTTATCAAGAGCAGAGGAAACCCAGTCTTTAACTTTGGATGTTATATGAATAGCAGATCTATTCTCAAGGATAAATGAAAAATGCTGTTTGGTTAATCTGTATGTATTATCCTTCTGATTACTGTCAATGTTTATAATCCAAATTTCTACAGTGAAAAAAAAAACCTACGTGGAAAATAAAATATAATATAAACAACATAATTAATCCACAAGATGTTAATTACCGAAACATATCATGATATCAAGACTTCATATGGAACTCAAATGAGAGTTTTCATTTATCATCCAAAGATTGCTAATTACCCACAGGCAAAATTTCCTGCAGTCATTGTATATTCTGAGATTTATCAAGTAACTGGTCCAGTACAAAGGTTTGCCAAGGACATTGCTACACAAGGTTATATCGTTGCATGTCCATCTATTTACCATAATTGGGAATCACCTGCTGCTTTGGCATATGATGTAGAAGGTACTGACAAAGGTAATTATTATAAAGTTGAGAAACCAGTTGCCAGTTATGATGAAGATAATAAATTGACAATTGATTATTTAATGTCGTTGCCAACATGCAATGGTAAGATTGGAACCACGGGGATGTGCCTCGGTGGACATTTGGCTTATAGAGGTTGCCTTGATCCTAGAGTGAAACTGAGTATATGTTTTTTCGCAACTGATATTCATGATGCAGCTTTAGGAAAAGGTGGAGATGATTCGTTGGCCAGATGTGCGGAGATGAAACAACTGGAGATTTTTATGATTTTTGGAACTTTAGATAATCATGTACCACCACTGGGCAGGGATTTGATTAGGTCAAAGATGAGAGATCTGGGTTTGAAATTTTCATTTTTAGAAATTTGTGATGCTCAACATGCTTTTGTTAGAGATGAAAGTTCAAAAGATCGTTACGATGGTGCTATTACAAAAGCGTGTTTTGAATTCTTAAGTGAATTGTTTGATAGAAAATTGAAAGTGGATTACGGTGATCATGATGGGAAAGATGTCATTATCGAAAACGTATGTTAAAATGCCAAATTGGTACATCGCAGGCTATTTTCATTTTAAGCATCTCAACTTGAATTTTTTTTTTTTTTTCATTTTCCACCATTGCTAAAATGACGAAATGAAACTACATTGTTCTTTTTATAAAAAAAAGGTATACATTTATGATCTATATCTTTTAAACTCTTTTATTTGTAGTAAAAAGCAAATGTCTTTTAATGATGATGACACAAAAAAAAAAAAAATGGGTAAAATAAATAATCATATATTACTGAACTAAATTAAAGCAAGCAAATCAACAAGTTGTGTGTGTACTGCACTTAGACTTTTTCCTCTGCAGTACCTGGGGTGTCAGTACCTGAAGTACCTTCACCTGCGGCTGGAGCATCTGGATCTTTCAATGATGATTGAGAAGCGGAAGCCTTATCAAATTCATCAGATTCGAATTCAATTTCATCGAATAATCCTAAGTTGATAGCAGCTTCTTCAACTTGTCTATGAGTTAATTTAGGCATGGTTTGAGCAACTCTCCATACGTATTTGTTTTCAGCATGAGCTGTGGCAAATAAGATATCAACTTCTTCCAAGGAACGACCAGCAGTTTCTGGGTAAAAGAAGAAAATAATTGGAACGAAAAGGAAGTTCATAACAGCAAAGAATAAGTAACAACCCCATCTTGTGTTGTTGATGAAAACTGGAGTAAACATAACAACAGCAAAATTGGTTAACCAATTAGTACATGTAGAAACTGAAGTGGCAACAGTTCTTGTTCTCAATGGGTTAATTTCTGGTGGGTAAATCCATGGTAATGGTAAGATGGTGAAGGCAAAGAAAACAATGAATAAGAATAAACCAACAGCAGCACCTTTAGCATTTTGCTTAGTGTCACGAACTAAACAAGCAAATGTAATCAAGAATGAACAACCTTGACCTGTAGCACCAATTAAGAATAAGTTTCTTCTACCTAATCTTTCAATAAGGAAGAATGATGGAATTGTAGATAAAGCGTAAATAGTAGCAAAGACACCACCCAAGATTAAAGGTAATTTACCTTTCAAGTTGATAGTGTTTTCGAACAAGACAGTTGAATAATAAATGGCAGCATTACAACCAGTGAATTGTTGGAAAAATTGGGTTGAAGCACCGATTAACATTCTTCTGCAATGTTGAGTTCTACCATTGGTGAAGACATCTTTAACTTTAACTTGTTCTTTTGAGATTTTTTGAGCAGCATCTTGAATGGCTGTAGCCTCGGTTTGGATATTTTCATCATCAGTGGAGACACCGTTTAAAGCAGCCAAGATGAAAACAGCTTCTTCTCTTCTTGATTTTGATAATAACCATCTTGGTGATTCTGGTAATGATAAGACACCAACTAATAAGAAAAGGGCAAAGAAGATTTGCATAGCAACTGGGAATCTCCATTGAACAGAGGTATCGACATAAGATAAACCGAAATCAATCCAGTAAGCAACAAAAGTACCAATAGCAACAACTGAACCTTCTAAATTGACCAATTTACCTCTCTTTTCAGGTTTAGACATTTCTGATTGCCAAACTGGGATAGTAGCAGTGTTCATACCATTTCCAATACCGGTGACGACTCTACCAAGGACGAATTGACCAGTTCCCCAGCTATCTTTGAAAGCAGCAGTTGAAATGACGGTACCAACGATGATGATGATGGCACCAATGATAATTAAAGGTCTTCTACCAATATGTTCACCTCTGAACATGGCAAAAAGAGCACCAAAGAAACAACCAATTTCATAACATGAAGTGACTGCACCTTGATTTGTACTATTATTTAAAGTGGCTGGGAATTCATAGTTGAATTGTTTACCGGTAATCAAACCAGACATTAAACCTTGATCATAACCGAACAAGGAGAAACCCAACATAGATGTGATGGTAACTGAGACTCTTAAAGCCCTACCAGTCAAACCAGAAGTATTTGTTCTTGAAGTCCAATCAATAGCCATTTTTGTATGTGATATAATAGCTATTTATTAATACTAATTTGAATTTGAAAGAAACAACAGAATTTCAGAGGAGGGGGGATATCTAAGGGTATTTATAATTGACAATCAATTTGACCTGTTCAGCGACACCATAAACAAAAAAAACAATACCCTACTAGGTAGAGAGAAGTACAATGATGAAGGTATGATGTAATGTGGCAGATTATTCCCTTAGGTAAGCTTAAATTCTTTTAAGACTGTCACTGACTTTTCTTTTTCTTGCTTTTATTCCGGTCGTGAGTACAGAGCAAGCAAGCAACCCTCATTGCCATACTAGAGTTATTCCGGGCTGCGCACTAAGCAGTGAGGGACTTGCGCAGTTGTTGTTCCGCCGCTGCGTGTATTAATGCTTGTTTTTGTTTTATTTTCGGTGGTAGACCGGATCTCGCTGCTAACTTGGCACTGTCACCAGTCCCAATTGGGAATAATTATCACAAGCCCTACCTTTTTTATTTTTCAATTCTATTGTTACTATACACAAACTAGGGTTACAAATCACCCACCCATCCTTGTGTTGTCAAAGACGTATAAAGGGTAGTTTTCTTTCTCTGTTAACAAATAAGCAAAGACAAACGGCTAAAGTGAGGAAAAAAGGGTGTGCACCGTAAACTCAATCTAAGCACGGAAAAACAGAAAAAGAAAAGAGGTGATTATGTCATAGTGCTTTTTTTAAACTTTGCAAAGAAAGAAGAAGAAGAAAAAATTTTCATTTGTAAGAAAAAAAAAAAGAAAAAAGGAACTCCGAGATGCTTATAGTGTGAGCACCCTGTTGAGTTATTAGTAAGATGGTGATACTAAAGATGACGTTGATGATGAAAGTATAGAGAGAACAGAATAGGGGGGATTGAACGACCATACACACACAATGTACCATTTGTTATAATATAACCTACCCACCTCATGAGAATGTAAAATTACTAAATTATCTGGATCTTCGTATTTGCTTGTTTCGTTAGTAATAACGTATATCTAGCCTTCTTCCAAGAGATGAATAAATGCCTCTTCATAGAGTGTAGTCCCGGTCCTGGGTTGATCGCATATCCTGTTCATACACAATAGCAAAATATAAACAAATACTGACACGATTTTCATTCAGTCTATTGTGTTTCAAGTTCCTCTGTCATATACACCGGTTCTGTATTATCTTTTTTCGAGGGGAACTCATGAAAGGTCCTCGTACGTAGAGGATTCCTCCTTCCCCCACAATTTTTCTTTTAAATGAACTAGCTCTATTGTTCTTGTCTATTGTCTGTTATACCAAATCATGACTTGTCTTTTGTGTAATTGGAATGAAGATGCTAAGCAGAAATTTTAAGCTTGTTTTTTTTTAGAAACCCCTTACCGTGTCTCCGAACTTGGTAATTAATTCCCATAGAATTAATTCCATGATAATCCGATTAAAGAAGCCCCCCACATTTTTTTAAAACTCTGCTTCTTCGTCGTCTCCGCAATTATTACAAAATTCCGTTCACCTAAATTTTTATATACAAAATGTGAATCGCTATTGTTTAGTTATGAAACACGAAAACGAATTAGTACTCTTATTCAGTAACCTTTCTCCGTGTTTCTTCACCGTCATTCATTCTCTGTTCAACTCTTATTGGTTACTAAATCTAAGATGAAGAAACTATTTTTATAATTATATATATATGTATATAAAAATTACTCTTTGAGGAACAAAGAGGCAGCACCCATACCTGAACCGATACACATACTAATGACACCATACTCCCCCGGTTTTAATTGTCTCAACAATGTAGCAACTTGTCTTGCACCAGTACAACCCAATGGATGACCCAATGCAATGGCACCACCTCTTGGGTTAACTTTACTTGGATCTAAGCCAACTTTTTCAATACAATATAAACATTGTGATGCAAAAGCTTCATTAATTTCATAAATTGATACATCTTCTTTAGCAATTTTGGTCTTGGTTAACAAGTTTGGAATGGCAACAGCTGGTCCAACACCCATAATCTCAGGAGGAACACCACTGATATTTGTTTCGATATACTTGGCCAAAATTGGAACTCCCAACTCATTTGCAAGTTTTCTTGACATCAACAAACATAATGCAGCACCATCTGAAACTTGTGATGCATTACCAGCAGTGGTGGAACCTTTAAAAGCTGGTTTAATCTTTGATAATGATTGTGCAGTGACATTAGCACGAGGACCTTCATCTGTAGATACCAAGATCTTCTTTGTCTTCTTTGGTCCATCATCTTCATCGTCATCGTCTTCAACTTCAACTTCAATTTCAATTGGTAAAATTTCATCTTTAAATAACCCATTTTTAATTGCCAGTTCTGCTTTTTGATATGATTTAGCAGCAAATGCATCTTGTTTTTCTCTTGTAACAGAGAATTGAGATGCAACATTTTCAGATGTGATACCCATTGGGATCAAACATTTACCACCTTCTTTATCTTTCTTAATCTCATCTGATAAAGATGGAATCGATTTTGGTCCGTAATTCAGTGACATACTTTCAACACCTCCTGCTAAACCGCAAGATATTTGACCCAGCTTGATCTTATTAGCAATATCATTGACAGCCATCAAACCAGATGAACATTGTCTATTAACAGCCATAAATGGTATAGACAGAGGTAATCCAGCTGCTAATAATGCGGCTCTATGTTCATTGGCACCAGCACCTTTGTTCAAGACATTACCAACAATAATATCTTCAATCAAATTTAAATCAAAACCTGGAGGTAATTTCTTAACAAATTCTACAGCCAATTTTTTCAAGAGAACATCCGAGTTTATATCTTTAAAAGAACCCCTACCACCTTTAGCAATTGGAGTTCTAAAACTTTGAACAATAACCACATCAGAATCTGATTTGGTCTTGTAATTTGGTTTCGAATTTAAATGAGAATTCACTTGTTGTAATCTGTCCATGATAATATATCTATTTTAACTAATGATTTCTAAAAAACTTAATCAACTGGATAATCGTAGTAATTTATATTGAAATAAATATTAATGTGAATGATGACTTAGTGGGGTACTAAGTTAACTAATTAGTAGTTTTCTCGGCTACAAATTGATTTTTCTCTCTCTTTGACATGTGAGGAGAGTAGACTTCCTAATTGGGTAATTAGCCATTTTAGTATATTTGTTTACCATATTGCAAGATCATTTTAAAACAAAGACAAAGAGAAAAAAAATTCACTAGAGGACACACAATTTGATCAACCAAAAGGGAGATATATATAATGGATGTTGATGATCCAGTACCCAATGATTCTTCAGGTACTTCTAGAATGACTTCTTTCAAGTCTACTTTCAAGAAACTGTTGAAATCATCTTCTTCTTCTTCATCATCTTCTACAAATTTGAAACAGGAGTTCACGTCATTGAAATATGATGATACAACACCTTCTTCGTCCCAACCTATCACTATTAATAAATTATCGAAATTGAAAACAAATACTTTGGAAGATGAGCAAGTCAAAAGGGTGGTGAGTCTTGGTTTAGGTTTAGCAGGGAAGGGAACAGTCGATGCACCTATCCCTGCTACATCACCATCTTCTTCTTCTAATGAAAGGTTCCTGGTCCCTACTTATTATTCTTCAGGATCAAATTCATCATCTTCGGCATCTGCATTCCATCATCACAAATTGGAAGACCATAATATCGTGTCACCAACGATCATGTTAAAGACACGTTCCAACTCAAACACCATATCACCAATCTTGAATATACCCAATCTGCTCAGTAGTGAGGAAATGAAAATTAAAAAATTAAAACCAGCAAGTGCCAGTGTTGTGCCCAGATCTTCAGATTTTCTTGATGATAACAATAATAAACAGAGACAGCTGTCAAACTCTTCAGCTAGCTCTGAAGGTAAGAAAGCATTGGTACCAAACACTCCACAATGGTTTGTTGCAAGAATAATAGCAAATCAATTATCTTTAAAACAGTACAAGCAGTTGGCAATAATATTACAAAAAGGTTCCATAGATTTTATCAAGGAGTTCATATTATTAAAAGGTCATGCAGCCTTATGTGTTCAGTTGCAAAAGCAAAACAGGAGATCTGTAAAATCAAATGACCAGTTGGATATAGAGCAGGCTATTGTAATTGTGCTCAAGGGCCTTTTAAACTACAAGGAAAGTGCAGACTCTATGTGCCAATTCCCAAATTCTATACAAAGTTGTGTTGCAAGTTTGATTTCTGCAAGGTTATCCACTAGAAGAATAATTAGTGAACTGTTGATGTTGTTAATCTATTGGGGCCCAGAAGGGAGAGAAAACGTGTTGATAGGTTTGGATATCTTGCTGAATAGATTGAATGAATCATCAGGTAATTTCTTCAGACCTTGGTTAGACATGGTGGATGAAAGTTTGGATCAAATAGATTCAAGAAAAAAAAATGGTAAGCTGGAAGATTTGATCAAGGAATATAATTTGCACACTTTGTTCTTATTAAATGCTTTGCTAGAGACTGCATTATCTACGTCTGAAAGAATCAAATTGAGAGAGCAATTCGAAGAATGTGGAATCACAAAGATATTTGTCAAGATGAGAGCTCTTGATTATGGCTTATTACTGGAACAAATTGAAAAATATGAAGAATATAAAGCTGATGATTTAAACCAATTGAGTTCTTCTGTTAAAAGTATCCCCTTGGCTTCAATTAGTTTTGAAAGTTTGGAATCTCTTCTCTCAGAGCTATCTTATGTTGCATCAAAATTCAGTGATAATGAAGAAATTGTCACTAGTTTAGCCACATTAATTGGTATATACCAAGATATATTCACAAGGGGTAATACCACCAAATATATTGTTCAAGCTTTGAGAATGTTGTCTGCTGTGACAGTTCAAATTATAAATGATTTCCCAAACTCAGATGCCTCATCAGCACTTTCCAACTCAATACAAAAATTATTAAACGGACTTGCAACAGACGATGTTGCCCAAAAACTGCTATCTGATTCTTCCAATTCGGCCAAAATTTTACAATCCTTAACTGTCGAGAATGATGAATTGAGATCAACTGTTCAAGAATTATTAGAAAAAGACGACTCAAAATCTGTTCGATTATCAAGAGAGTTGAAACTTGCCAAGGAGAAATTATATAAAGCAGAAAATGCTAACTCATTAATGAAACTCAAGAATGAAGCTTTGGTCCAAGAACTTGAAAATTTTAAGCAACTACCATCAGCAGTAGGAACTAATTTCGCCAAAGCTGAAGCATGGTGGACTAAATCTCCTAAACTTGAAGATACTCAAGAATCATTGATTATCAAACAAGGTTTCCAAAATGTCATAAGCAAAACTAATGAACTGAAAAAAGTGAGCTCACCTCTTTTCAAGATAGCCAGTGGTAATAATTCAGGTTATTTTGAACATCAAAAGGAAGAGACAACAACAGCTCCAGTTGGAATTGGTGTTGATTTCAAAAATAATGATACCAAGATTGATTTGAATAGATATTCAGGTATATACGAAGATGACTCGCCTAAAGGATTGTCTTCTCCACCAGAGGTAATACCAGCAGGCAATACCACGTTACGTAATGGTTCATCTTCCGGTATTTCTTCTCCATTTCAATTGCGTGAGAATGTATCAAATCTGGCTTTAGGTACGCCTGCTGCTGTTGCTGCACCTCCACCACCACCACCATTACCAACAATGTTAGTTGAGATTTCAAAGAAAAAACTGACAGCACTTCCACCACCACCTCCTCCTCCATTACCACCACTTCTTCAAAATGTTCTTAAAAGATCACCGGTCTCTCCACCACCACCTCCACCACCACCTTTGCCAGCAATGCTTCAAGTTAAACCTCCTCCTCCACCACCACCACTACCACCCCTTTTACAGAATATTGTGCCAAAAGAAGCATCAACTCCACCTCCACCTCCACCAATGCCTAAGCACCTCCAGCCAAATGAAACTGATGAGACTCAGAAATCAGATTCACCTGCTTCACCAAAAGATTCTAATAAGATTATTGAAAAGTTAGATTCACCTGTAATTTTAGACAGTGAAAAGCAAGAGGAAATTGTACCAGATGAAACTATAAGCTTTTTAGAAAGATTACCAAAACCTAAGAAAAAATTAAAGCAAATCCACTGGGACAAGATTGAAAATGATCAAATTGATCATACTTTCTGGACAGAGCTTGCTGGTGAAAATAATATAGGAGAAAATATAATCAAGATGGGAATATTAGACGAAGTGGAAACTTTTTTTGCAGTTAAGCAAACCACAATGAAGACTAAGCCAAAGGTGAAGCATCATGGAAATAAGAAAAAAACTTTCTTGTCAAGAGATTTGGCACAACAATTTGGTATTAATTTACATTTACTAAGCAATTTGCCAGTTAAGGAGCTTGTTGAAAAAGTTTTACACTGTGATAGTATTGTCATGGACAATATACAAATCTTGGAATTTTTCAATAAAGATGAATTAACAGATATGTCTAATAATTTGATGAGAAATTTCAAGCCATACTCGACAGATTATTCCACGGATCCTCCGAGATTACCATTGCAAGATTCTGAAGAACTTGAAAGGCATGATCAGATTTTCTTAGAGTTATGTTTCAATTTGAATGGGTATTGGAAATCAAGATCGAGGTCTTTGCTTTTGACAAAGACATATTTGAGTAATTTCCATGATTTGAACAAAAAAATTGATATCATAAATGATGCTGTCTCTCAAATCAAGTCTAGTGTCTCTTTTAAGGAAGTGATGAATATCATAAGAACTATGGGTAATTTCATGAATAATGATTCTAAGAAAGCTCTTGGTTTTAAATTATCAACTTTACAAAGATTAAAGTTCATGAAAGATGAGACCAATTCTATGACTTTTTTACATTATATTGAAAAGACTATCAGAAATTCGTTTTCGGAATTAGGTGAATTTGTCGATGATTTAAATGTTGTTGTACATGCATCAAGAATTTCAATTGATAATTTGATGAAAGAATGTGAAGAATACGAAAAACATATAACCAATTGTGTTATGTCTTTAGAGCATGGAAATTTGAGCGATGCATCCAAGTTCCACCCACAGGACCGGATAATTGAAGTGATCACAAAACCATTGAATTCTGCGAAGTACAAGAACAGTGTATTACAAAGAAAAATTAATGCAACTAATTTAGAACTACAAAACTTGATGGAATATTTTGGAGAAAGTGCAACTAGTGATAAGAATGGTATCTTTCTCGTGTTAGCCCACTTCATTGAAGAATTCAAGAGGGCACATTTGGAGAATATCCGTAAAGAAGAAGAGCAAAGGGTGTATGAGAGTAGAAAGAAATTGATTGAAGAGCAACAAAAGAAGAAGAAAGAAGATAAGGAGAATATCAAGACCCATGTACCAACAAAATCTTCAGATTCCAATGAAATACGTAACTCGGTGATGGATAGCTTACTTGAAAGATTGAAGAATTCTAACACCACTCAAATACTGAGTCAAAAGAAATTGAAAAGAAGTACTTTGACTGCCTACTACCAAGTTCAAAAACAATCTCAAAGTTCAAGTAACGATGAAGATGATGAAGATGATATAGAAGCTAGAGCCCAGAGAATGTTGAAAGAGTTGAAAAACCTTTAAATAGGTGAATATATAGAATTCCCCATATTGCATAATAATACAAGAAAATTTTCTAGATAAGAAAAACAAAAAAAAAAATATAAATATAAAATATATTTAAAAAAAGGGACTTGTAACATGCAATGGGAGTGCCTGACCTTTGGGATATTGTCAAACCAGCAATCCAACCACGGATTCCTTTATCTGTATTTGCATCTGATTTCTATAGAACAAACCACAGGCCATTAAAGGTGGCAATTGACTCATATATATGGATTTTTGAAACTGGGCACGTACCAAATTCTCCTACTAATGAGACCAACCCGTATAAAGTTTTGCAAGGTTTCATTTCAAGAATATGTCAATTGATTAGCTGTCATATCAGCTTTGTTATTGTGTTCGACGGGCTGTTGAAACCGTCTTTTAAACAAAATTTCGTGCTTGATGATGCTACTAATTTGCAAAATTTCCAACAATTGTATCAAGGAGAAAGAGGTTTAGTAGATAGTGGTGATATTGTTATTACGGTGTTGAAAAAAGCCTTTGACCAATTGAATATATCTTATATTGATGCTGCAGGAGAGGCTGAATCAGAATGTTCAAGGTTGCAGAATATAGGTGTTGTTGACTTTGTCTTGTCAAATGACAGTGATTCAATGTTATTTGGGTGTACCAAAATATTGAAAAATTTTTCTAAAATTTATGAGAACAATGAACAAGATGAATATTATGTTGATCCGGTTGATATGGATTTTTTTTATAAACAAAATAGGATTGACCGTTTCAGATTGATTTTCTTTGCCATATTGAGAGGTGCTGATTACAATGCAGGAATTGATAAAATAGGCACTGAAAGAGCAAAAAGAATAGCTTTTGTCGATACCATGTTGGATAAGACCACTGAAGGATGTGCTGATTTTTGTTATGAATTTCAATCTATTTTTTACAATGGCTATAAAGCCTGGGAAAAGTTACCTGATCTTGAGACTGTTGAGACCCAATATAATAACTTAATTCTGGAAATCGCACTGACTGTTTCTGTTAATAGTGTTGCTTTCTTTGGAAGAAATGATAAGATTTCATTGAGCAGTACTCCAGCATATTATATTGCCATATTATATTTTTATCCAATCTTATCAAAACTGATCTTCAAATTCACATCAGGCACTTTGAATTACCAGGGAGATGAAGAAGAGAAATTGCATATCAATAATGACACAATCCCACAATTGAGAAGTTTCAAATCCAAAGATAGTGTCATTCGATTCACGCGAGATGGTGGTGGTTTGAAAGGTAAAATAGGAATCTCAGATTATAACAAAGATAATAAAGAGCTTGTTCACGATATAATATCAACTAACCCAAATGATAAGATATTATCGATAAGATTCAATCAATTAATCAATGATGTAAATGATAAACTTCCAAATGTGACAAATACAAGGAATTACATCTGCAGTAAATTTGCCAAATGTTTATTAATGCATTCATTAACATTGGAGCCAGGTTTGAAAGATGGTGTTTACATAAAACAATCAAAGTTGAAGTTATTACCCTCGAGAGGTGAGATTGCCAGATTGGTAAAGATAGATTATGATTCAGAGACAGATGATTTGACAAAGTGGAATATAAAGATGTACATGTTCAAGTTTAAGCCTGAATTAATCTTGAAAGAATTTATGGAGGGAATAAAAACTGAAATTGACGATCATGTTTGGGTAAGTGAACAAATGTTGATGAATTTACAATTGACCAGATACATCACCCTGTATGAGGAAACAAGGTTGTTGTCAACACCTCGCAAGAGACAGAATAGCCAGACAAGCACGTTGGAATCTCTTGGGTATTTATCCTTGTCACCAACAAAAGAGCTTATGCTTCGATCTCCAACAAAGCTGATGAATTCACCAAGAAGAGAATCTATTCTTAGGTCTCCTAGTAAAGTGATAAAATCTCCAAAGAAGTCCCCGAAGAAATCCTCATACAAGAAAAATACTTTGGAATTTGGTCAATCACCAATAACCAATTTTTTCAAAAATGGTAAAGAATTACTGAGCAGTAGATTGAATGATGATGATGAAGATGTAGTGATTAATTTAGTTTAATTTTATTTACAAAAAACTACAATGTAAGTCATAGTTCGCCTTATTAAGATACAGCTCTACTTTGGTCAAAAAAAAAAATAAGCAAAAAAGTAAAGAAGGGGCATACTGGGAATTGAACCCAGGGCCTCTCGCACCCAAAGCGAGAATCATACCACTAGACCACACGCCCTTTTTACAAAATTTTTTGAGACAATGTAAAAAATACTTAAAGTATTGTGCTAATTTGCACGACCTGTTTTGTTTTTGAATAAGTCGGTATTCTCAACAAATATGGCTATAAGGTATAGGTATAATGAATGTTTATGGATAGAGAGAGTCATAGAAAAAACATTAGGTATCAATGGAATGAGTAAGAGGATAAGGAGTCTGGTATTTGTATATCGTGTATCTTAAAAGATCAACATGAATTGCGATCTCAAGCTTTTCCTTGTTTATTATTTAATTATCTGTATAGATATGGAACAGTCTATAAGGCTGGTCCATTTAATAAACTTTATGAATATCGAATATCTTTTATTTATACGTAGAGAGTGATACTGCTTACAATAAAGTAGTTGAATAAAGAATTGAAATATTGAAATAAATAGGTTTAATTAACCTTCAAAAGTGACTGGATCCCAAGATGGGTTACTGACCCAGTACAGATCATGATGTGTCAAATTTTTCAAATCTTCTTCTGATAACTTGAAATCAAACAGTTCAAGGTTCTGTGGTAATCTTTCTTCTTTGACTGTCTTTGGTAAAGTGACGTAGCCTTGATCTAATGACCATCTGATCAAGATTTGAGCAGTAGTCTTGTTATATTTCTTTGCCAATGCCTCTAATTCTGGATCAGCCAATCTCTTACCTCTTGTTAAAGGTGAGTAAGCCTCGGCAACGATGTCTTTAGTCTTGAGATAATCAACCAAGTCCTTTCTTGTTAACCAAGGATTCAATTCAATTTGGTTGATCGATGGGGCAATTTTGAAACCTTCCCAGTTGTAAATTTCTTCAATATGATGCTTACCGTAGTTAGAAACACCGATGGATTTAATCTTTCCCTTATCGACAAACTCTTGTAAAGCCTTCCAAGTACCAAGTCTTTTCTCCTTATCAGTCAAAGGAGCATGGACCAAGAATAAGTCAATGTACTCAATTGCTTCAGCTTTAGCTAATGATTCATTTATTGATCTTGTAGCATGCTCATAACCTTGATTCCTGGTGTTGACCTTTGTAGTGTAATAAATTTCGGATCTCTTGACATCTGGATAGTCTTTCAAGAATTTGGCAATACCTTCAACAACTTCGGCTTCATTACCATAAGCTTGAGCTGAATCAATATGTCTGTAACCTTTTTCAAGGGCTTTGTACACAATATTTGCAGCTTCATTTTCTGGGGTTAAGTATACGCCTAAACCGATAACTGGAATCTCATGGCCAGAGTTCAATTTGTATTTTGAATCTTTTGTTAAGTTTAATGACATTGTTTTCTGTTTTCTCAATAGAATTAATTGAATTGAGTATTACTAATTACTAAGATTATTAAGTCAATTTATATTTTTTGACCTTTTGCCATATCTTTTTTTTTTTCACAGTATTAAAAATAAGAGCCACCACATTCTACAGAGAGTATCATCAAATTCGGCAAAGGGCCACCATAGTAGAATATCCCACCATTTTTCAATGTTTACCGAAGACAGAACCTTCAGAGTTATAAATGGTGCCTCTGAAATGCAGATAATGGCTGGAAAATAGGTGTGGCTTATCTCACTATATTTGAGTATAGGCCAAGCCAAGACACGTAATATGCCATCTTGAGAAGACTGTGAGCCGCATGGTGTTATTGCAGACACTACTTAATGGCATTTAGAAGTCAAAGATATCACTGATATATAAGTTGATGTAGAAATCACACATCGTATATATATATACCTAAACTTGAAATACTTAAAAAAAAAAAGCACAGTTTTTTACATTTCAAAGACCGAAATATAAGACATTTTCTTCTATGCAATCGATAAATGTTGTCTTCAACCATCTGCTGATTAGATTTCTATCAGCAGTTGAAGCATAACCAAAATGGAGAGAAAGGTGAGGGAAAAAAAATTACCAAAAAAGCCCAAAAAAAAATTCAAAAAATTGAAAAATTCTTTCAGATCGAACCACTTCCAGTTGCCGTTTTATAAACGAATTTTTCACTTAATACCATCTGGTTAAGTATATATATATATAGAGGGTGTTCCTGTTGTTTATAATCACTGATCAGACTTTAAACACAAAAAAAAACAAAATGACTTCACCAGAGACTCGTATTGGACAACTGATGGAAAAATTGGTATTCCAGAAACAAAAAGAAATCGTTGCAGGTTTGGAAACATTGGATACCAAAAAATTCAGACCTGATAAATGGGAAAGAGGAAATAATGGTGGAGGAGGTACTTCCATGGTCTTACAAGAAGGATCTACTTTTGAAAAAGCAGGTGTTAATGTATCAGTAGTTCATGGAACTTTACCAGCTGCTGCCGTTTCAAGAATGAAACTGGACCACAGTACACTTCATGTCAATGGAGATGGTACATTGAAATTTTTTGCCTGTGGTTTATCAATGGTGATTCACCCATATAATCCTCATGCACCAACAACGCATTTGAATTATAGATATTTCGAAACTTGGAATGAAGATGGTACTCCACAAACATGGTGGTTTGGTGGTGGTGCTGATTTAACACCTTCCTACCTTTATGAAGAAGATGCCAAATTATTCCACCAGGAACATAAGAATGCTTTAGACAAATATGATACCACATTATATCCTGAATACAAGAAATGGTGTGATGAATATTTCTTCATTGAACACCGTAACGAATCCCGTGGTATTGGTGGTATTTTCTTTGATGATTTCAACTCTAAACCAGCTGATGAAATATTAAAAATTGTTGAAAGTTGTTTTGATGCATTCTTACCAAGTTATTTACCAATTGTAGCAAGAAGAAAAGATTTGCCATACACAGAAGAAGAAAAAGATTGGCAACAAGTTAGAAGAGGTAGATATGTTGAATTCAATTTGGTCATCGATAGAGGTACCAAATTTGGTTTACAAACTCCTGGATCAAGAATTGAAAGTATCTTGATGTCATTGCCATTAACTGCAGGATGGAAATATGATCATCACCCTGCAACTGGTTCAAAAGAACAAAAATTACTTGATGTCTTACAAAACCCTATCGAGTGGGTCTAATGATCTAACGTTTATCTGTTTATAATTTAACTTCAATAAAAAGAAATCTGTACCTATTAATAGTATGTAGGGCCATATGAAATTGATACTCCAGCACAAAAAAAAGCATTAAAGTAAGGTACCCTCTACTTGACTAAAGTTCAGTGTTCTATGCTCTTCATTGTTATATAGATAATAAATTCAAAAGAAAAAAATAATTCCGATGCCGGGAGTCGAACCCGGGTTTGCCCGGTGAAAGCGGACCGTGCTAGCCGTTACACTACATCGGATTTTTACAAAGTTTTTTTTGTCGTTGTTTAACAGCCGCAAGAAAATTTTCTCAAATTGTACTTCCTATTTGGGTAATTTCCCGTGTTTGGGCAGTGAATATTGATAGATAAGGAACCAAAAAAAAAAAAAAAAAAAAAGTTAATTAACTGTACATATTGAATTTCTATCAAAGATTGGCCACTTTTACGGACGGCAAAGATTGAATTTATTTAAGGTGCTGGATATCTCAGAACAATCTCAATTGAAAATAAAATATCTTTAAGCCTTGTTAAGATGTGGATTAGACTTATTGCATTCTTTTTTTGTCATTTGATTGTAGTTCAATCATTTGATTTTTTTAATTTATTTCAAAAAAGTCAATTACCTTTATTAAACGATGAACCTTTTTTAAATCATGTTATTGATACTTACGAATACGATGCTGATTTGAAAAACAATGCTGAAGTGATTGAAATGTGGGAAGAATTGACAAGCTTATATTCAAAGGAAGAATTATTAGAAGCTGTGGATAAATTAAGAAAGAAACAGTCAATTTCATCTCCTTTAAACAAAGTTAAGAATTTCCAAAATGCCAAAGACTGGGAATATGTTGAGTCTTCTAAACATTCAGGTTATAATTTAAGAATGAAAGAGCCAACTTTCCCTGAATTTTTACAAATTGATAAAGTTAAACAATATGCTGGTTATTTGGATATCGATGAAGAAGATAAACATTTCTTTTATTGGTTCTTTGAATCTAGAAATGACCCAGCTAATGATCCAATTATCTTGTGGCTCAATGGTGGACCAGGTTGCTCAAGTATGACTGGGTTGTTTTTCGAATTGGGTCCTTCTTCAATTGGTGCAGATTTAAAACCAATTTATAACAATTTCTCATGGAACACTAATGCTTCAGTGATTTTCTTGGATGAACCGGTTAATGTTGGTTATTCTCATTCTTCAAAACAAATTTTCAGTTCTCAAGGTGCTGCTGTTGATGTCTATGCATTTTTAGAATTATTTTTCCAAAAATTTGCCCATTTAAAGAAAAATGATTTCCATATTGCTGGTGAAAGTTATCTGGGTCATTATATTCCTGCTATTTCTCATGAAATTGTTAAACATGATGATAGAAGTTTCAATTTCAAATCTGTCTTGATTGGTAATGGTATCACTGATTCCAAGACTCAAATGACTGCATATAGACCAATGGCATGTGGTGAAGGAGGTTACAAGCCAGTTATTACTGAAGCCCAATGTGACAGCATTAAAAAAGTTGAACCAAGATGTGAAGCTCTGATTGGTGTTTGTTACAAATATCAAAATCCTATCACATGTGTTGCTTCACAATTTTTCTGTGACGGAATTTCTGAACCATTTTCAGAAACTGGTTTGAATCCATATGATATCAGAATTCCATGTGGTGAGAGCAGTTTATGTTATGATGATTTGAACTATGTTGAAGAATTCTTGAATCTTCCTATTGTTATGTACCTGCTTGGTGCCGAAGTGGAAAATTTCACAAGTTGTCAGAGCAACGTTGGTATCGGGTTTGCACTCTATGGTGATTTGTCAAGACCACATCAACAATTCGTTGCTGAGATTTTGGAATTGGGAATCCCAGTATTGATCTATGCTGGTGACAAGGACTATATTTGTAATTGGTTAGGAAATCATTACTGGACTGAACTGTTAGAATGGGAAGGTATGTACGGATTCCAAGCTGCCACTTTGCAAAACTGGACTACTTTGGATGGTGAAGTTGCCGGTGAAGTTAAGAGTTTCAATAATTTGACATTTTTGAGGGTTTACGATGCTGGTCATATGGTTCCTTACAATCAACCTAAGAACTCTTTAGATATGGTCAACAGATGGATCAGCGGTGATTACACTTATGGTCACTGATTTTTTTATATTTTTTACTTCTATATTTTCTTATCAACTATTCTATATTACCAAGTACTTGAGTCATCAAGTGAAAGTAAGTAAAAGACATCGTACATTTCAGCAATATTGGAATGCAGTCTGCAATGATCGAATTCATCAACTGTGAATGATGTCACATAACACCAATTACCTCTGCATAATCCTGAAGATTCACAATCAATTGTGTAAGGAGAAAATCTTGTTTCAAAATTGGTGTATAACTGATTATATTCCATATCTTCTCTTATTCTTTCGGCAACTTTATGCCAGTAAGTGGCATTCAATGGTGACGTTTCTGGCCAGTCTGCGATATTATATGCTTCTCTCGCGGAATACTCGAATTCCCAAATTGGTTCAGAGCCACCATTGACAAATGTGTTATTCAATTTTGTGTAATAATTATAAGTATTCATGATAGAGAAAGTCTCGGTATCAACACTGTAATATCTCCATGCAGGATTATTCTCGATCCAAGGTGTAACAGCCTGGGAAATCCATGCATGATTAATGACATGTTCCACTGTCTTAGTATCATTACCTGAACCGGCATATAATATACTGAATTGGTCTAAATGTGTATGTCCAAAGAAAAGTCCTGCAATTGTGTATGGAGAGAATCTTTCAACGATACTGGCAAATGCTTTAGCCTGTACTGGCATTGAATCTTGGTTGAATGGGATATGTGCGATGATCCAGACTCTTTGATCAATTTTCTCGCTGGCAACCAATTCGTCAACTAAGAATTGAAATTGACCAAAACTATCAGGATTACTGGCGTTCCAATAATTGTACAAATTACTTTGGTACCAGGCATTGGCATTTAACGAGATGATTTTCAAACCTCTCTTTGTTGTGGTGACAAATCCAGTGGCATGAGTTTTTGCATATTGTGCTTCTTCTTGATTGATCCAACCATAATCTTCCCATAATTCCACGACTAATTCAGCATTCCAATCAAACAAATTGTTGAAACCTGAAGAATTTTGAGCCATTTGTGCATAGGGGAATGTATCATGATTACCCAATACTGGGTAAACAGGTACATCTCCTAATTTATATTTCATATCTCTGAAACAGTATTCTTCCTCTTTGACTGCGGTTTCAAAAGGAATAAATTGACTGACATCATGATCAACTAAGTCACCGGTGAAAATTGCAAATTCGAAATCCAAGTTCAATTGTTTCTGGTATTCTGTAATTGATTGTAAAGAACTGTTGATTAAAACTTCTGGAGCATCACATTCGTAATTTCCATAAGTAGAAGCAGGCCACCAAACGGACTCATTTTGGAAAACATCAATATATTCACCTTTAACAAACTCTCCATCTACGTAAGAAGAATTATAATAAGAAGTACCATCAATTTCGTATCTTGCAAAATCCTCAGTAACATTGAAATTTTTGGGTCTTGCAAATTTATTTTGATGTTGTGGAGAACAACACATTGTCATACTACAATTTGCCTCGGCACCTACTTGATAATCAAGTTCCAAATGGAAATCACTGACGTGTAGCACGTTAAAAGTTTCCAATCCTGGCTCTGGAGCTACCTTGTATTTATCCTCTTTAACCGGCCACATATATGAGATATCAACTTCCGGAGTTTCAGGTTTTGAACAAGCTTTTTCCTTATAGTGACAATATAATTCACCATCATAACCTGCAGGTTCCATCAAACTCAAGACATTGATGAAATCTGAGCCAATGGTACGGTTCAGCACTGTGTTTCTTCCAAATTTTATCATACAATTAATCTCTGTTGCAAAACCTGAGTCAATGCACCACTGAGTCCAAGCAGTGGTGATTAATTCTGGTTTAATTAAAGATATAGCTTTACCCATTTCTAATCTTGCTATACATTTTTGGCAATCACTTAATACCTCGCTCTTGTCAATTGCATGTAATTCCTTGACCAATTTTTCGGTGATTGTGGAACTGCTGAAAACTGGTCTTGTATAGTTTGCATACTGCTGAGATAACTGGGCAGCAACAGCATCAAGTTCAGAATCACTATGTATTCTTATCGTTGAAGCGACTACCCATTGAGTGAGTAATATAATGACAAACTGAAAATTCATGTCTCGTATGATTTTTCTATAAAGTAATAGAGGGGAGATTAAGCATACTTATATGATATAGTTTACCTGCATTAGATCTTGCACTGCACGTGTAAATATAACCCCCTAAAGATTTCTCTCTATTGTTCTATGTACAGTCGAAACCATTTAAACCTTGCATTCCCCAGTCTTGCAGTCGTTCTCCAATAAGATCATAGCAGTTTTGTAGAATAATAATTGGTTTATTAAGACAAAAACTTATGGGGCAAGCTTAGCACGTTCTTTAATTGATCGACGGAAAAAAAAAACTATACACTAGTCGAAGTCTTTTAGGTAGAATGAGTCCCTGAAAACTTTAATTGGCTCGGTTAGAGCATTATCAGGTGTGAAGCTTACGAATTCATTAATAGAGAATTATTGTATTATAAAGGAAAAAAACATTTCTCAGCCAAATTTTGCATAATAAACCCTTAATCTTGATAAGAAAGTATCAGAATCGACATAACACCCTTTGAACCATCTTTCTTGTTTCTGTTCAGAGAACTCGAAGGCTTTTCTTGAATGTAGGACTCTTCTATTATCGAATATAACACATGTGTCTTCTGGCAATTTCAATTGTAATTGATTTTCTTCATTATTGATGAAATCTTCAAATAATTTCAAACCTCTCAAGAAATCTTGCATTATATAATTATTTGAAACTTCAACCATTTCTTTTGAATCGAATGGAGCTTGGAAAGGTGGTGCATAATTGACTTCTTTCAAAGATTGTTTACCGTTTATATTGGTATAAGTTTCGTCTTCAACTATTAATGGTCTTGTATAATAATAAAATTCGTTATCATTTTCATAATGGTATGGGATTGGTACTGTCTTGAGTGCCAAATAAGCAGGAGGATCATTTTCAGAAATGTAATTTGCCGCAGCAAATGAATCAACAAAGATATTTTCACCACCTGCTGTACTATTCTTTATAGAATGTAATAATTGTAAACCTGGTGGACTCTCGTAGTACAAGAGATCCATGTGTAAAGGTAAAAAGACATTGGTATATGCAATGTTTTTAGCCTTCGGAACAGATTTAACATCAAATAATTTGCCATAAAAAGTTTCTCTCACATATCCAATTCTATTGGCAATTTTCTCTACCATCCATTCAGTATTAGAAGTTTGTTTTGGAATATCTTTGACAAATGCTAAACCATATTTATTCAAATTTTTTAAAGTTTTGTAAAAAAATTTCTCATCTTTTTGATAATCATCAAATTTAACTGTTATTGCATCTTTACTAATTCTATCTTTATTCCAAACTGTTTGCTTTAAATCAAAGTATATGCCTTTTCTTCTTCCCTCTGTCGTGGAATATTTTTTCAAAAAATCTGCCGAATAAAAAGATTCAAGTGGTTCACCACCTTTAGAATCAAACCAATCAATTTTCAAAAAAAATTCTCCATTTGCATTCTCGATAACAGCAGGCAAAGTATTCGGTTTACAACTATTTTTCAATTGCCCCGTGCTAAATAATTTCTGTTTGGAATGTGGATCCACCGAGGTCTCTGATTCACATGCATCTCTTAAAAACAAATTGTTGAATTTAGTTCTTGAACCATCATCAAACCCAATTTCTGTATATGTAGAATTGCAATCAAGTAAACGTATCGGATTCTTCTGTGACGTATAAAACCTCAAACTAGTTCTAATTGGGTATCTCAGATCACGAATAATCTGTCTTCTAATTGCAAACATCTCTGTGTGTCTAGTGGCAATTACAAAAACTTCTGATCGGGATGCTTATCTAACTTTATATTTTTCTCGGGATTTTCTTCTTCTTTTCTTATTGTGGGGTCACGCAGATGGGATCTTTTTTTTTTTTTTCCTTTCAAAAAAATTGGATGATAATTTTTATTCAGTATTTGTTATTATACAATGCCTAGAGATTGATATTATTTGGGGGTTAGAAGGGGAAGAGGCAATGTATATAGATGTATATAGTTATTTATACCGAAGAAAATAGATTCGAGGGGGGGAAAAAGGAGTGGAGTATTATAATCCTGGGACATTGGCAACTGTGTTGGAATCATCTTTCTCTTCTCCAGCTTCATCAACGGAAGTATGCGTTTTATCATTCAGTTTTTGAGTTTCTGATCTCAACTCGTTTTTTTGGACGTCTTCATCGGTGACGTATGGGTCAACCATCGATGAATAATTGACGTTGCTATTATCATTTGCACTAATTACATTACCTTCAAATTTACTTTCGGCATCTTGATTTTCAGCAACTTTTTTGTAATGACCAGAAGTACCTCTATTTGCACCGCTGACTTTACCAAAGATCCCACTAACACCTTTTGATGCTTTTGAAGTAAAAGATTCACTTGTCTTGTCTTTACTTTCCTCTTTAGATTCCTCTTTAGGTTCTTCACCACCACCAACAAATCTGCCAAGTAAACTCTTTGCAGATCCTACAATTCCTGTTTCTTCTTGTGGTCCATCCTTCTGCTCAGTCTTGGTTTCTTCTTTTGGCTCAGTCTTATTCTCTTTTTGCTCAGGCATTATTATATATATATAAATTAAAGTTTATATATAAGCTTTCAAAGATATGGAAATAAGCTGATATATATATACTTGATATTAACCAATTCCCCCATCTTAGCCAAATAGCAAAACAAAGGAAATTTAGTACTCAACTTATCAGTCAATTCAATTGGATTGCTGTTTTTTCTTAAAATTTCACCATTTTCAAATGGAAATAATACTTATAATGGGTTAAATACGGATTTAATTACTGTGCTGTGATTTTGGCCTATCTTATTTGCTATCACTCTATCGCACCCTTTATTGTCACATTTTGTATATATATCACAAAGAAACATCTCTAAGCCAAATATGGTCATTTATGGTTTTAAGTCTTGGAAAGAATCGGAACTTACAAATCGGTATACTGTGGAAGATGCATTCACTTGAATTGGGCTTTGTTGTATATAATACAAGTTTATGATTGGAACTAAAAGTTTTTGAAGATTTGATTTGAATAAAACTTCAGACAGGCTCCAATCCCCCGTAATTTGCAACTTTCGAGGTCATAACGAGGTATCAAAAAAGCATGGATCACGTGATCTCCGGTGGTTTTTTTACAGTACGTATTTTCAACTAGAGATTAAAAAACTTTGTAAAAATCCGATGTAGTGTAACGGCTAGCACGGTCCGCTTTCACCGGGCAAACCCGGGTTCGACTCCCGGCATCGGAATTATTTTTTTTTGACTTAAAAAAATTACTTTTTTGATATTCAATTCATACTAATCAACTTGAAATCATATACATCATCTAGTTTTATTTAAAATGCAAGAGAAAAGAATAATTTCTATATATAAGTTAAAATGTCTATTTACCTCTTGTCAATACAGAATTAGTTAAAAATTCTAAAGCAGAACGAGCATCACTTTCAGGTAAATTTCTTAAATTTTGTAAAGCAGCATTACAATAATTTTGAGCTAAGAGTCTTGTTTGTTCAACACCATTTGAAGATCTAACCAGATTAATTGCAATTTCTATATCATTTGGTTCACTAAATTTTCTTGCAATTAATTCACCTAATTTTGGATTTTGTTTCCATGCATATAATATTGGTGCCGTGGCGAGACCTAATTTCAAATCCAGTTGTGATGGTTTCCCCAATTGTTCATCGTTTCTTGTGTAATCTAACATATCATCGATTATTTGGAAACATAAACCTAAATTTCTACCAAATTGATAACAATTTTCTATAATTTCATCATTTGAACCTGATAATACAGCAACAGATCTTGAGGATTTTGACATTAATGATGCTGTTTTCAAATATGTCTTGTGTAAATAATATTCAAATGCAGCATCAACATTTTGCTCATGTGTTATCTTTGTAGGAATTTCAACAGAATATTCATGCACTTTTGTTGGAACTTTACCAGTACATTGTGGAACCTCTTTACCATCTTCAATTACATTCGTATTTGGTTGTAATACAGTGTTTTTCAATTGCATAAATTCACCTTCAACTAAATTTGCTATAGTCGTTGACATCAATTCAATAACTTCTGGATTTCTTAATCTTGAAATAGCCACAGAGGCTCTTCCCAAGAGGAAATCTCCGGCCAATATAGCCATCTTATTGGTAAATGCAACATTCCCCGATGGTCTACCTCTTCTTGCATCTGAAAAATCAATAACATCATCATGTAATAAAGATGCCGTGTGAATCATTTCTACAATTTCAGCTAATCTTCTCTGTTTTGGTAATATACCATTGGCTTTATCTATCTCTGGTAAATTTCCTAGAGGTTTTGATAATGGATCTAAGACAATTTTTGGATTTATCCCATGCAATATACTTAATGGAGACATTGATTCATCAACAGATCTTCCAGCCACTGTGGTCTTGGATGGTAATCCATTGAATTCAGGTTGATTTATAACATCTAATTCATCAATTGGAATTCTTTGCCTTTGCTCAATGGGGATCTTGGCCAATGCTTTTGATAATAATAATACAATTAATGGTCTAACATTTTTACCCTCGGCTTCAAAATAATATGCAGCGACTCTATTTAAAGTTGGATGTCCAGAGCTAATCAATGATGCTATATTTTTCAGTAATGATGACATCTCTCCACTAACAATGGAAAACGGATCTTTAAAAGACCTTTGAGGTTGAACTAATTTTTCAGCTGTCTCTACAGCTGTGGCCCATGATGACTGTTGCCTCCTCAATGCGACACTTCTTCTCGGTAATTGACTTATTGATCTTCTTAACATATTGGATGTTTTTTTTTTTTTTCTCTCTCTTCTTCAAAAGAGTGTTAATGCAATTTTAAATGAGATTGAACCTAAAAAAACAAACTAAAATACCACAAATCAAACGAATGTCTATACTCAATTTATAAAGATAACAAATGAATGCAAAAGATATTTATACCAATTTGTAATTAGTCGGAACTGTTCAGCTTTTTTCTCTTAAAGTTTTTTTTTTTTTCACCACTTTTTTTTTTTGCTGTCTGAATTTTTTTCTCTTCTCTGATGACAGAAAAAAAAAAAAAACGTAAGCCTGTTGGAATTAGAACAGTTGGACTGTGTTTGTACATAGATAAAATAAGAGGCAATTAGATAAGAATGTCTTCTGAGTCATGGATATCGACGTTCCCCGGGTATCTGAGTCTTCAAACCACGACGAAGAAGATACTGGCGAAGATATTGAAAACAGGGCCAGTTCCTCAACATATAGGATTTGTTATGGATGGGAATAGACGATATGCTAAGCAACGTCATATTGAATTGAAGGAAGGACATAATGCTGGATTTGAAAGTATGGCACTGGTTTTGGAATTATGTTATGAGTGTGGGGTTAAAGCAGCCACTGTATTTGCATTTAGTATTGAAAATTTCAAGAGATCATCATTAGAAGTGAATTGGCTTATGGAATTGGCAAAGACGAGGTTTTCACAAATAGTTGAAAGAGGAGATTTATGTGAGAAATATGGGATAAAGATAAGAATATTAGGAGATATTTCATTACTTCCGAAAGATGTTCAAGAAGTTTTCAAAAAAGTTGAGTTAATGACAAAGGATAATAAGAGAGCAATATTAAATGTATGTGTTCCATATACTTCAAGAGATGATATGACACATGCAATAAGATCAATTGTTAAGAAAGTTGGAGACGGAAGTTTAAAATTTAATAATATAACAGAAGAAACAATCACTGATAATTTATATACAAGAGAAGTTCCACCTTTAGAATTATTAGTAAGAACAAGTGGAGCTTATAGGTTAAGTGATTTCTTACTTTGGGAATGTCATCAAAGTGGTGTTATGATTGAAATAACAGAGACATTATGGCCGGATTTGACACCTTTTAAATTGTATTTAATACTATTAAAATTTAGTTATCAAAATAGAAATATATAACTATTTATTTGAATCTTGAGCTTTTGTGAATTCTTCTTTAAATTTATCAGCATTTTCCTTATTACCAAATCTAATAGCTAAAGTTTGAGCTTCAGGTTCACCTTCAGAGATATCTGCTGTCACAGTGTAAACCCATGATCTATCACTTCCGACATTTGGTTTTAATTCATAATCTGGAGAAATAAAATGATTAGCACAAATCTTTAAAGTCTTATCTCTTCTCATCAATAATCTTGTCTTATTAGTTTCCTTATGTTTTAAAAATTTGACATCTCCGGTACCTCTTTCCTTCCATTCTTTTGAATCAGAGGCAAATTTAAATAATTTAGCTCTAACTTTGAAAACAACTTCTTCACTCTCTTCGTTGGTCTTAACTTCAACTTTCTCCAACTTAACTAAAGGTTCAAAATGAACATCAGCTTCTTCTTCTTCTACTTTATCTTCGTCATCCTTCTTTTCATCTTTTTTTTCCTCTTTTTCTTTTTCTTCTTCTTCCTTCTTTGATTCATCCTTCTTCTTAGCACCTCCAAACATGGAGAATACATTAGAAGTTGGAGGAGTCTGTGTAGTAGTAGTTGATGCGGTTTCTGGAGCTTTAGTTTCTTCTGACATGATGCTTTGATCTGATCTATTTTAAAACTTGTCCTTTGTTCTTGTGTATGTTTTTTTTTTCTCTTTCGATTGAAAATTTTTTGTTGTTTTGTTTGTTTTGTTTGGGTGGGATTTAGATTTCCTAATTTAGTAATTACTTATTGTGTGTTAGAGATAACAAGTTAAGATGTAAATAATATAGGAAGGGGGTATGAGAGAGTGCTTGAACACACTCTATTGAATAGGATATATCCATGTCTATTTCATCTCTTATATATAAATAAAAAGAGTAGTGTATAATAATATTAAATAGCAAAGCAAAACACTCTCTTCTCACCGTTTAAACACATCATCGACTGACTGTTGTTTTTTTTTTTTTTTTTTTAATTTGCTTATTACCAAAAGGATATAAATATCAGATATATACATATAACATTTAGATATATTAGATTCAAATTAATCGTTTGATTGTGTTTTGTCTTGTCTGTATCTTTTTTTAATTTTGATAGATTACAATATAAAAAAAAAAAAAAAAAGACGAATTCATTTCAAATTAATAGCAACACAATACAAACATGAGTCCATCAACTTCACCAAGAGCTTCAATTACTTCACCTCATTCTTCTTCATCAATTGCCGGATCAAATTCTACTTCTAGCAATAATAATGGGGTTCCTCAATTCAAAGAATATTATCACCGTCATCATCGGAGATCTTCATCTGGGGAAGATATCGATCCTTATTCGAATCCGGATATTTATTATGGTCCAAATACTGATCCTTCATTGGCAAATAAGACTTCAAGAATTGGTAGAACAAGAACAATGTCTACAGTGGAGAGTAAATTTAATAAGGATTTCATCACTGGTGAATTCCATTTAAAGAGAAGAGCTTCAAGTGATGAAAAATCAACTTCAAATAGAAGATTTTTCATCAGTGATATCGATGCCACTTTAAAAGAATTATTAGAAAGTGAAGATAGTGACCGTAACATGCAAATTACCATAGAAGACACGGGGCCAAAAGTTTTGAAATTGGGGACTTTAAACAGTAATGGTTACAAGCAAGCTGATATTAGAGGAACTTATATGTTATCGAATCTTTTACAAGAATTGACAATTGCTAAGAGATTTGGAAGAAATCAAATGATCTTGGATGAAGTTCGATTAAATGAACATCCAGTAAAGAGATTAAGAAGATTAATCGTGACTCAATTTTGGAATTCATTAACAAGACAATTAGATGATACTAATATTGGTGTTATGGCCAAGGATACCAAGATCCATTCTGAAGATGCTAAAAATCCAAGAATTTATATCCCACCAACGGAACATGAACAATTTGAATATTTCAACAAAGTAGCCAAATTGAATCCACAATTGAAATTAGATGTCCAATATTTACCTGACAAGATCACAGCTGAATGGGTTCAAAGTGTTAACACGAAACCCGGATTATTACTGTTGGCAATGCACAAGGAGCAGGACTCTGTTACAGGTGAATCTTATTTAGCACTGTATCCATATGTGGTTCCAGGAGGAAGATTTAATGAATTGTATGGTTGGGACTCGTATATGGAGACAATTGGATTATTAGTTGATGATCGAGTTGACTTGGCACGTGGAATGGTTGAACATTTCATCTTTGAAATTAAGCATTATGGTAAGATTTTAAATGCCAATAGAACTTATTATCTTTGCAGATCACAACCTCCATTCTTAACAGATATGGCTTTAAGAGTTTATGAGAAATTGAAAGAAACCGATGTGGAAGATGCTAATGATTTACTTGATAGAGCAACAAAACTGGCTATAAAAGAATATAAGACAGTTTGGTGTTGTGAACCCAGGTTAGATAAGGAAACTGGATTATCATGCTATCATCCAGATGGTGTTGGAATTCCACCAGAAACAGAACTGACTCATTTCCATGCCGTGTTGACACCATATTGCGAGAAATATGGAGTTAGTTTTGAGAAATTTCAAGAATTGTACAATGAGAAGAAAGTCCATGAACCAAAATTGGATGAGTATTTCTTGCATGATCGTGCCGTTAGAGAAAGTGGTCATGACACTTCATATAGATTAGAAGGTAGGTGCGCCAATTTGGCCACTATTGATTTAAATGCCTTATTGTACAAATATGAGACAGATATCTCATTTATCATCAAAAATCATTTCCAAGATGAATTTGTTGAATATGATGGAACTAAGACAAATTCAAAAGAATGGGATTTGAAACTGCAATTGAGAAAGCAAAATGTTGATAAATATTGTTGGAATGAAACAAAAGGAATGTATTTTGATTATGATATCAAATTACAAAAGCAATCAAATTATGAATCAGCAACAACTTTTTGGCCCATGTATGCTAAATTATGTTCACAAAAACAAGCTCAATGCTTAGCTTTGAAACTGGTGCCTCAATTTGAAGAGCTTGGAGGTTTAACAGCTGGAACTGAAAAATCAAGAGGTCTTATTGGACTTGACCGTCCTTCGAGACAATGGGACTACCCATTTGGCTGGGCCCCACAACAAATCTTGGCCTGGATAGGTTTACAAAATTACGGTTACTCACCAATTGCCAAGAGATTATGTTATCGCTGGTTATATCTCATGACAAAACTGTTTGTCGATTACAACGGGATTGTAGTTGAAAAATACGATGTCACAAGAGGTACAGATCCACATAAAGTTGATCTGGAATATGGTAATCAAGGCATGGATTTCAAAGGTGTTGCCACCGAAGGTTTCGGATGGGTCAATGCCAGTTTCATCTTTGGACTAACTTTCTGTGATAAATTACTGATCAGAGCTCTAGGTGCTGTAACACCTCCAAGTGTCTTCTTTGACAATTTGAGAACCGATGAAAAAAAACTGTACGGATTAAGTTAACAGGGGCTGTCTGGAAAAAGAATGACTTTTTTTTTTATTATTTTATTTTGCTGTGTAGAGAAAAATGACATGAGGAGATTTCAAAAGTATTTAAACAGCTTGAACTGCCTTTTGGTAAAACCCGGCTATATTATTTATATTTATTTATTTATTTAAAGAAAACAGAAAATGGTAAAGGCAACAGTATTTGGAGCAGCAGGTGGTATTGGACAAAGTCTTAGTTTATTATTAAAACTTGATAGCAATTTAGATGAGTTATCGTTATACGATGTTGTTAATGCTCCAGGTGTAGGACTGGACTTGAGTCATATTAATACAAAACTGAGAACCACGTCTTATTTACCAGATGATGATGGATTACAAAAATCGTTACTGAATACCGATATTGTTATCATACCAGCTGGTGTACCACGTAAGCCTGGCATGACAAGGGATGATTTGTTCAAGATCAATGGATCTATTATTAGAGACTTGCTGCAAGGGATTCTGGATTTTGCCAAACCTGGTGTATTTGTATTGGTGATTTCGAATCCTGTGAATTCTACAGTTCCAATAGTTGCTGAAGTGTTGAAGAAAAACGGGGTTTATGACCCTCGTAAATTGATCGGTGTTAATACGTTGGATCTCATAAGAGCTGATGAATTCTTGACACAAATCTCTGGCTCGAAACCAGGTGATAAGAATTTCATTCCAATAGTTGGTGGCCATTCAGGTGATACTATTGTCCCATTATACTCCATTGGAGCTCCTCAGTTGTATAACAAATTATCCTCTGAAGAAAAACAATCATTGATCCATAGAGTTCAATATGGAGGTGACGAAGTTGTTAAAGCCAAGAATGGTGCTGGCTCAGCAACATTATCAATGGCTTTTGCAGGTTATAGAATTGCCCAACAGTTTATCAAATTATTAGCCGGAGATGCAACTAATATCATTGATGAAATTGCCTACATCGATTTAAATGATACTATAAAAGGTGTCTCTGATTTGAAAAAAATCTTGTCTCAAAAATTCAATGAAACTGAGTTGAATTACATCTCAGTGCCAATCCAATTATCAAAAGATGGTGTCGTTGCTGTCGATTACTCGGTTTTGTCAAATTGTACTCTGGGTGAAGATAATTTGATCCAAATTGCTATTGATCAGTTGAAAAATAATATCGCAAAGGGTAAATCGTTCATCACAGGGTGAATTTCTTTAATTAATGCCAGGTTATATGAGAGTGGGGGTGGATTTCTTTTTTTTATTATTATTACTATTTTTACTGATGATGGGTTTACTATTTATTCGTTGTTTAAAGGTCTATAGTGTAAATACTCGTATATATTTATCACTCGATCATCTATATAATATTTAACGTTGTTTTTTATTTCATTTTACTACATTGTGTATTTGATCTTTCGATTATTTTCAAAGACCGAGATGATGATTTTTTTTTGGCTTGTTGAGTTGCCTGTTGAGTTGCACTCTTCAACTGATCATGAGATATATCAAAGAGATATCAAAGAGACAAGATCCGGGACTCTCCTGAGAATTACGTAGATGAGGGACACACACATCAACTACTACCGAAGCAGCCCCACATTTTATGATCCCCACAAAAATGTAAACCATCAACTAGTTCTTTTCGTACTGGTTTCGCCTTCATTATCTCTCACTTCCCGGGACCAATATAACCCCTCTTGATGGGGTTTCTGGGAAACTAATGTTTCAACAGAATATTACCGAGCCAAAAATTGAGAGAGAAGCAAGGGAAAAAAGTGGAGCAAATGAGTATTGATGGTTGAAAGGAAATCACCTCCCTCGTTTTATTCCCACCTTCACTTCCAATATCCTTCACTCCATGATCATATGTCTACATAAGATGACATGGAAGAGGGAGCATAAAAAAGGCACATGTATCCGGCTGCAAGGGAAGTTTTCCAAATCATGCAAAAAAAAAAAAAATTGCACATCTTGAAAAATATGCAGGGCCAACATCATCATCATCGGCTGGATTTTACTTACTAAAATTTAACAATTTAGTAAAAATGTCTCTAGATTACTGAAATTCACAAAATTGATCTGGAAATATATTTTGAAACGTAAATCCGTTCAGTTGAAGTCTTAATAAGAGAACTACACAGTGGACTGGCTATACATCGCGATCGATATATATCAGTTCAAAAACTCAGATTTTTCTGATCTAAATAGTACAAATGTCATGGTTATAGTTTGTCCGTGGTGCAAAAACAGAAAGTTAAAGTTCCTCAGGTTGGCAAAATATATCTCTTGGATTGCAACGGTAGTACCAGTTTGAAGTGGGAAAATCGGATTTTTCAAGTGTCGATATTGCCTTAGGCAATAGCCTGTGTGAAATGTACCTCATAGACAAGAATCTCTGAAATCAGGGCTATCTCCTCATATAACTTTTGCCAAAGTTCGAGTGTAACATTGGTTACAAATGATCTGTTGAAATAAGTGAAAAATCGTCAAAAATGGCTAAATTTGGCCCTCCATTCAACTCCTCTGTACGCTGTCGCCTTGTCCTCAAGATCCATCAGCGTATCACAATATTAAACTTCGCACCTGAAACCACCGATTCCTCGAACTGGAGAGCTCCATCTATGTATTTGGTCAAGTTATTCAAGATGGAAGTAAAATAGAGCTCCAGTTTGCCATTTTTTTCGGAAAATTCCTGATGGGGTATCAGGAATTTTTGCCCAAAAAATACCATATTTTGAATCGTATACAAACACCAGTACATTTTAATAGCCTCTATCCTATATCAACCGATAGCCCTAATCATGCTCGATATTCTTCTGATACTCGTATTCCAATACCAGTTAAACTGCAGCCAGGGTCCAATTTTGAAAATCTCTCAAAAACCACCATGAAAAAAAAGTTTACTAGCCAAAAATGGAAAAGGCCTTCATTGGAAAGACCATGATCCTCTGATTCAAATGGTGCTAGTCCCATAGTCGCTACTCATCTGTGGGGCTGGTAATTTGCAAAAACAGTTTTTGCCTTGTTTTCGCCCGAAACCTATGCCTAAGGAAAGCAGGAACTCTGTCGTTAGTGCTGACCTTGATTGGGCCACGTTATATTTTGATTTGCAACTGTAATAACCATTTGAAGTGCGAAAATTCAATATTTCAATGCCTTGTAGCGCCTTCCTCATTGGTCCTATGATGATGCACCTCCTAGACAAGAATCTCTGAAGTCAGGGCTTTCTCCTCATATAACTTTTGCTGAAGTTCAAGTGCAATATTGGTTTCAAATCATCTCTTGAAATATGTGAAAAATGACGAAAAATGGCTAAATTTGGCTCTCCATTCAACTCCTCCGTACGCTGTCACCTTGTTCTCAAGATCCATCAGCGTACCACAATATTAAACCTCGCACTTGAAACTACCTATTCCTCGAATTGGAGAGCTCCATCCGTATATTTGGCCAAGTTATTGAACTTTGAAGTAAAATAGAGCTCCAGTTTGCCATTTTTTTTGAAAAATTGCTGATGGGGTATCAGGATTTTTTACCCAAAAAACACCATATTTTGACTCATATACAAACACCACTGCAGTGTAATGGCCTCTATTCTATATCAATCGATAGCCCCAGTTGTACTGGATATTATCTAGGTATACGTATTCCCATACCACTTAAACTGAAGCCAGAGCCCAATTTTGAAAATTTCTCAAAAACCACCATGAAAAAAAAGTTTACTATCGAAAAATGAAAAACACCTTCATTGGATTGCTCTGAGCTCTCTGATTCGAATGGTGGTAGTGCCATGCTCATATCTCATCTATGAGGACAGTAATTGGCGAAAACAGTTTTTGGCTCCTTTTCACTTGAAGCCCATATCAGAAGATAGCCACAGCTTCAAGGATACTGCTGACCTTGAATGAGCTATGGTATGTTTTGAATTGGGTCCATGAAAGTGAAAAATAGTAAAAATCTTGAAATTTTCAATCCTTTCTAGCGCCTCACCGGAAGCACTCAGATAAGCCAAATTTACAACCAAGAATCTCATAACTCAGATCTTGCAATGGATATCAAATTTGGCATCATTGTGGTCAGTCTAATACCAGATATTTAACGTTGAAATATGTAAAAAATGACGAAAAATGGCCAAAATCCGCATTTCATTTGAGCTCACCTCACGCTGTCAGCTTGTCCTCTTGACGCATCAAAGCACCATCATCTGGAAGGGCTCGTCGGAAAGTACATGTCCCTCTAATTTCAGAGCCTTATCAATATATGTGATCGAGTTATTAAACTTTCAAAGAATTTGAACATCCATTTTGCCATTTTTTGCGAAAAATTGCTGATGGGGTATCAGGAATTTTTCACCGAAAATCACTATATTTTGGTTCATAAATAAACACCTATGAACCAAAAATACATCGAATGTATATGAAACGATAGCCCAATTCTAGATCTACAATTCTATGGTGGCCATATTTTAGTATCTTTAGAGCTGCAGCCAGAGACCACATTTGCAAATTTCTCAAAAACCATCATGAAAAAAAAGTTTACTAGCCAAAAATGGAAAAGGCCTTCATTGGAAAGATCATGATCTTCTGATTCGAATGGTGCTAATCTCATAGTCACTGCTGATCCATGAGACCGGTAAATTGCAAAAACAGTTTTTGCCTTGTTTTCGTCCAAAACTTATATCTAAGGCAAGCCACAGCTCATTGGTTAGCATTGACCTTGATTGGGCCATGCTATAGTTTGATTTGCAACTCTAAGATCCATTTGAAGTGAGAAAATTCAATATTTCAATTCCTTGTAGCGCCTTCATCTTTGGTCCTGTAATGATGTACCTCATAGACAAGAATCTCCGAAATCAGGGCTATCTCCTCATATAACTTTTGTCAAAGTTTGAGTGTAATATTGGTTTCAAATCATCTGTTGAAATAGCTTAAAAATGACGAAAAATGGCCAAATTTGGCTCTCCATTCAACACCTCAGTACGCTGTCGCCTTGTCCTCAAGATCCATCAGCGTACCACCATATTAAAATTCACACCAGAAACTACCTATTCCTCGAATTGGAGAGCTCCATCGGCGTATTTCGTAAAGATATTCAACTTTGAAGTAAAATAGAGCTCCAGTTTGCCAATTTTTTTGAAAAATTGCTGATGAGGTATCAGGAATTTTTGCTCAAAAAACACCATATTTTGACTCATACACAAACACCACTGCATTGCAATAACCTCTATTATATATCAATCAATAGCCCCAATCGCACTGGATATTATCCAGGTATTAATATTCTCGTATCTTTAAAGCTGCAACCGTGAACTGATTTTGAAAAAAAACCAAAAACCACCATGAATCATGAAAATCTTTGAAAGCCATGGCATTCGATAATAGTCAATTTTCTGAATTCAATGGTACTATTTGTAACTATCTAGCCCGTCTCGGAAGCCCGTAATTTGCAAAATAAGAAATTTTGAAAAACTTTAAAATGCCTTGAAACCATGATAGAAACGTAGAGAAAGGTTCTAGGAGCATTTTGATTAGCATTTCATCGTCATAACATCTTAATTGCACCCGTGAGAGCCGTTTGAAGTTTTGAGTAAAAAAAAAATTCAAATCGGGTTTTCTTCGATTACTGGTGATCCTTTATATTTGAGATGATGAAAATAGCTTCATTGGATTCACCAGGTTCTAATGCATATCCCAGTACCAATTGTGGAAATTATCCGATGTAAATAGCATATATACACGTATCAGGTCAGTTATAAGCAGTGCTTAGAAAGACGAGATAGGAAAAATAATAGATAATCATTCTCAAAATACACGGAAAAATAACCACAGTCAGTGATAAATCATCAATTATGACTATGTCATTTCAATTCCTTGATCTGAGAGATAAATTGAGAGTATACCAACTTTTTCGAACTTGTCCATATATATACGTTTGTATATGACTCTGTGCATAGTTGAGCCCTTCAATTTTGTATGTCTCAAGCAACCAATGTCTCTGTAACTATATTGAAGTAGATAAAATCTACTGCGAGATTCTTGTCCTCTCCTTCTGTTATTTGTCCAGAAGTTGTCATTGATTTCGAACATAACCAAGATAATACTATATGTCTTACGTGTCTGACTATCACTCAAACCATATTGAAATTAACAGATACACTGATCCTGGCACCATTCAAGTAAATAAAGCATATCCAGGATATTCTATTCCAATATAATTCTATTTATGGTGAAACATGTGAACATGGAAGTGTACTGGCTTCTTCACTATTTAAAACTATTCAAGTATGGAGAAGGGAAAAAAAAAAACTTTGTAGGATGTGTGACAAAAAGCCAAATTGAAATCTCAATAAATACACCAATTTTATGTCAAATTTCAATATTTTAACTTCAGCAGGATGATATAGCTCATATAAAAGACCTTATGAAAGATTTAGGGAATCTTGATGGATGTACAAGGAGATAATTATAAATCTGCCATTTTGTCGAAATTCCTTACTTTGGCTAAAACATGACCCGTGTCAATAATAATGATAATTGGTACACGCCTTATTTCCTATTTGGGATTTTAATATTTTCTACACGATCATCGGGTTTAACACGGTGTAATTACTGTTTTGGGTATTTAATATTATTTGAACTACTTTGATTCGATATTTCTCTGATTAGGTTCTTATCAGTGAGACAGGAGGAAGGTACCATTACCATTCAAAGCTCGTTGTTTCATGACCAGTGAGAAGATTTCTTCCAAGCTGGGAACAGTTTTTCAAGTGTTTAACCGATAGCTTGAACACAAAACGTATATTGATCTTTGGAATTTGACATTTTGTCAACTTAACTTTATGATTCCAAATATGTAATGATTAGCTTCTGTGATGTTATTACACTTAAGCTCATTCAGAAAACAGCATTAGATTCATCCCTCAAAAATAATAGCATGGCCAAGATCAAACATGAGTTAGGTCATAATAAAAGTTCACATTTTCTTATCCATCTTATGAGAAGGCTAGATAGTTAACCTTCAACGGATGCATTTGAGTCTTAGATCATTCTTTGTATCTGTGATCTATCCTGTAGCTGTGGTGAAATTTTTTTGTTCTATTGAAGAACTGCATGCAGAATGGTTTGTACTAGCCTTACCTTTTTAGGAAAATTTTGAGGTGCGAGTAAAATTCTGAGGTGTTTGTTAGGTTGTCTGGTTTAGCAAAAGTCATATACATGGAAAATTAAAAATATATCAAATTGATGGTTTTTATTTGGTAGATTTGTAGATTAGACGTTTTTAATAATATTTATATTTTTTGAATTGGTTTTGTAGGAAAACCAGATAGACAATGACTGAGATTTACTAAAACTACTACTGTCAGTACGATTTAATAAAATAAACAAACTCCATATATTGTTCAGACACAAAAATAAAATAAAATAATTCATAGCATATATACTTTAGAAAAAAGATTTAAAAACATCTTCATCTTTCAATTCTAATTCGATAATATAATAAATTTCCATTATTAAATTTGGAAATTTAGAAGCATAATAATTGTAAAAACCTTCTGGTAATGGACTCATTTTTTTCAGTAATGATTCTTCAAGATCATTAAAATGATGATATTTATTTCTCATTGCTCTTAATAAATCCATAATTTTGAAAGTATCATATTTCCTATATTTTCCCAAATTATCTAAAAATTCTTGATCAAATTTCAGGTACCAACCTTTCTTACCAACAATTTTTGGCAGTATTGATTCTAAACTCAATAATAATGCAGAAGGTGGATCTCTTTTTTCAATTTCAAAACGATCACTCACTTTTAATAAGAAATCTAATTTTTTCTCAATTGACCAAAAAAATGGATGTTTCAAAATTTTCAAAGTATCTGGTCTTTCATTTGGATCACGATGAATCATCTTACTTATCAAATCTTTACTCTCAAATGGATCTTGTTGTAAATCCAATAAATCCAAATTATATTGACCTTTAATGATATTACCTTCTCTCAAGTACCTATCACCAAATGGATGTTGACCATTTGTCAAGACATAATAAAAGACACATCCCATTGAAAAAATATCAATTGCCCTTGTTAATCTTCTGTTTGATATAGAATCAAATACTAACGGCTCCGATATAGATGCAACTTCGTTGTTATCTCCAGTTATCGAGTTATTTATCGAATCATTTTCATCAATTAATAATTCTGGAGCTCTCCAACCAGAAGTACCTGCAGCTTGTGCCGTTGTGGCTCTAAAAGATGATTGATCAGCTTCTAATTTTTTACAAAGCCCAAAATCTGATATCAACATTCTTATGGATGATTTTTGTTTTGATTCATCGGTTGATGGTAATTTTTTCTTCAACTGTTTTGGAGGCACAACCAAGATATTTTGAGGTTTAATATCACGATGTACAATTTTCAAACTATGCAAATGATGTAACCCTTGAATAATTTGATATAATACATCCACATTTGTCATTCTCTCTCTCAAATCTTGATATTGCTGTGGCTTATCCAATACATCTTCCAATGTGGCAGAACATAACTCCAATGCAATATACAAGAAACGATCATTTTCTTGTGAACAAAAATACCGTATCACATTTGGATGATCATCACTCTCTTGCAACAAATTAACTTCATGTGATGCAACATCATAGAAATCAATCAACATTCTCTTGATAGCAACAGGACGGTTTTCAAAAGTACCTTTATAAACAACAGTACCATGAGATCCATAACCTAATACTACATCTGACAATACCAAATTATTTTTGGGAGAACCTGTGATTAAAGTTGATGTTGCTTGTGGGTTTGATCCAGTGGTTGTAGCAGTATCCTCATCCGGTGATTCAGCAGCAGTATTGGTTTCCTTATTCTTCTTATTTTTCTTACCTCCACGAGTTCCTCTTTTTCTTGACTTCTTTTGTTGTTGTGGTTGTTGCTGCTGTTGTTGTTCTTCATCATCATTAGGTTCCAATATTGTAACTTTTTTAGTCATCTTATGATTTTCTGCAATATTATCAATCTTATTTTGTAAATCTGGAGAAGTTGAAGTATCTTTTTCATAAAACATTCTTTCACGTTTAATTAAATTGATACTATTCTCTAAATTTTCATCACCTTTCATCAATTGATCAACTAATTCCACTGCATGATTTGTCCTTTTAAATAAACCGAGTTTTGATAACATTTGTGTTATTGGAGGCAATACACCCATTCTTGATAATCCAACTATGAGTAATGAAAATAATATTGTTGTTATTGTATTTTCAAAAACTCTAAATAGCACTTTCTTAAAAGAATAATGTTTACTATCAGGTGGATCAATGGATAATATATCAGCTGTTGGTAATGATAACCAACTACTTTTGTCTTTTTCCAGTACCACTTCATTGTTTTTATTTCCTCCAACCAGTGAAGGTATCAAATTATTGGCTAATTGTAAAGAATTTTGTCCTGCAAAGTTCTTCTTATGAACTCCACTAATTGATTTATGAAATAACTCATCATTTGATTTGAAAATTTTCTTTGAATTTCTATATCTTTCCTTATTTAAAGAATATTTTGAGATTGGAGCACTCTTAACCAATGAAGGATAATTTAAATCAGACATGGCAAACCATGATCCATTTTTAGTCTTATCAATAAATGTATCTTGTTGTTGTTGTTGTTGTTGTTGCTTGTTATTATCACTTGGAGGATGTAATGGATGTGGTAAGATTAAATAATTTGAAGTTGTTAGATCTTGGAAAATATCAAACACATTGATTGCTACTGAAGGTAAATTAGAAACCCATTTGGCAATTTTGGAATTAGAATCAATGGCTAATAACGATGAATCATGGAATGGGGCAATATAAACACCATCAATGGAATCTTGATTTTGTAAAATTAAATCACTATCCAAATTATTTGGGCCCCAAACAGTATATGTGACGTTCCATAATGAATTATCTTCTGCATAAATTGTCAACTCATAAACTGTCTTACCTAATAAGATGACACTTGGATCGTCTATCATTGTTAACTGATCTTCATCGGAATTAATTAATTCATCATTTACATCACAGATACCAAATGAACCAATCACTTCACCTGTCTTAGCATTGACTTTATACAATGAAGATTTTCTAACACCGGTGTAGATCTTATCATCTCCATTCAATGCAAATGGACTTTGTAAAACCAAATCTCTTATTGATGTTGTTAATTTTTGTAAACCGAAATCACTGCTGAAAAAATATAATGAGCCATCATCATATGGTTCAACGATCCATGTTAAATCATCTGAAACACTTTGATTCACAGAAGATGTTTGCACCAAAGGTCTTTGACCATTTAGTGTCCAGATTAATTCACCTGTTTCTCTATTAAGTGCGTGTACATTACCTTCAATATCAGATGCCAATAATAAATTTGTCACTGTGAAATCTTCCACTATTGATCTAGGTTCACCACCCGTTGATAATAACATAGAGGGTACTCCACCATCATAATGTATTGTCTTAATCTGATCCCGTGGTATCCCTACTTCTTTTGGACTTGGATGACACTCGACATTCCAAAAAGATGAATAAATTAGAAGTAACAAGGTAACTAGAAATTTATTCATGTTTGAGTCTTGTGATATTTCTAATATAACTTTGAATCTCTTATGAAAGCTTTCTAAAAAAAAAGTAATATATATATCTATGAAATTGTGAAATGAATTTAAATAAGCATTTGATGGAATATCTATCTCACTATATGGGTTTATTATTCAATAAGAGGATGGGATGAATTGAAATATTTTTATAAAAGTAGTTTAAGGTCTGCCATTTTTTCTTTTTTTTTTTTTTGTCGTTTTTTTTTTTTTTTCATTATAAAAGTCGTGTAAATAGTCAATAAAAGCCAAGGCTTTGTTATATAAGAAGAAAGGAGTAATTCAGTTATATAAGGGACTGAGTGCAAATTTTTATGACAAGGAAGAGAGGATGAATATGTCAGAAGTTCACTCAGTAGACGTGAGAAAGTATTCTTACTTGAGAGAGGAAATTCCAAATTCGGGGAATTTCCAAGCAATGATGAGTTCACAAGCTTCATCAAATTCTTGGAATCATTTACCATACAGGGATGATATTTCAATTAATTTTATCCCTTTAACACAGAGAAATTATATGGTACCAAATTGTAAAATCAAATTGTTATGGAAGGCCACTGTATTAGTGAGTTGAGACCAAAAATGGTTAATAAGAAATATAATATATTAACTAAAGGGGGGAAAGGAGGATTTAAATATACAAGAATTGTATCTACAATTCAATGTTGAGAATCCTAGCCCAATAGTTGTGCTTTGTAAATATCCAACTATTGGAGTTAAATATTTGGTTAAAATAAGTGATTCCAGTATAATGAGATGTCGTTTCCAAGTGAGTTTCCATGATCAATATCAATTTAATAAGTGTTTAATTTTTTTACAAAAATTTGATATCCCATTTAAGAAATTAGATGAAGTATCTTCTTCTCAAAATGCTGCATTTTTACTCGGTTCAATAATGAGTCAATCTATTGAAGAAGAGGAAATTGAGAACGAAGAAGAATTACCTTTGCATAAGTATGGGGCTAAGCAGGTTAAAAAAAACAAGACCGTATCAGCAACAGGCAATTGTTTGAAATTTAACCCTGCGATGATCGACTTAGGAAACGGTTATTCAATAACAGATTCACGTTTTGGTAATGAAGATCATCATCATGGTTCAATGCATCATCAGGGGCAATTTTTGGAAGCTAATTCTAATTTTAGTTCACATTTAAGAAATTCAACGAACAATAATGTATGCATCGGGAAAAACCAAGATTTACCAACAAAAGAACAAAATGACCCAGTTAATGAGGTACTGGCAACAGCCGTTGATTATTATGAAGATATACAATTACTTAGTGAGATCCAATTGTTATTAAGAGATCCGGAATTTGTGAAGAAACTTGTAAAAATTGAAAAATTGATTGGTTGAATTTAAGAGTTACTGCATTAGTATTTCTTTTGTACTTTTTTTTAGTTTTCTTTTTGCATTGGTGTATTATGCTAAATTATATTAAGTATTTATAAAAATAAGCCATTTCTCTATTAGAGAATTAAAAAAAAATTAAAAAGAATATAAAAGGAGATAAGAAAGAAGTGATAAGAGTATTTGCAGCAGCTGAAGAACTTGATGAGGTTGTACTTGCACTTGCACTCGATGTTTCACTAGTTCCAATTGAGGAACTTTCACTAGTCACCGAGTTTGAAAAGGCACTCGACGAAGAAGCTGAAGATACAAATGAACTAACACTTGCGGAAATGGCACTAACGGCAGAAGAAGAAGCTATAGTACCTGATAAAGACTCCGTGGCAGATCCGAATGTGATGACAGTTTTTTTGGTCTTGACTATATCACTGACTTCATCGTATACGCTAGTCAGAGTTAAATCCAGTGGTTTGTAAAAAGTTGAAATACTGACATCTTCAAGCATCGATGTATACCAGGGGAAAACAGTGATAAAAGTTTCGAAATCCGAAAATGGGAACAGTGTTGCTAAATCTGTTGTAAAAGAGTAATCTGTATTTGTCGCAATATCATAGTAATATTGTAATACAGATTGAGGTAAATCCAAAGTATTTGCAACTAAATACGAAGAATATTTATCAAAATCGTTGGCAAAATCGTTTAAAAATACAACAATAAATTCTGAATCATATGAAGCTGCTAATTGTGCAGCATTATCAGCTGCAATACAAGTATTGATTGACAATACTAAAATTAACAAAGATATTGGATTCATCATTAGTGAGTAACTTGTTTATGAATATATATTGAAATTGTGTTGTTGTCTTTTGTATTGATTAGTACTGTCCCCCATTGGTGGCCTAAAAGGGTAACCCCAGTACTAAAGGGGGGATCAAATATATCAAATTGTAGTGCATAAAAACACCAAAAAACAGAAACGAAGTCGGAATTATCCATGCCCCCTCCCTCAGTCCATTTGCCCTTTGTTGTTGTTTTGTCCCTGCTCTCTCTCCCTCCCTTTTGTAAATCTTTATTGTTTTAGACAATTTTTGAAGAAAATGGTTCTAAACTACTTCAATGACCGAAAATCAGTTAACAATTCCACACTTTTGAAACTAGTCTCTTATCTCGTTTTCTTTGTCGTTTTTCTCTTTTTTTTCAACGGGAAAAAGGGTATTCCTATTCACTTAAAATATATATCCAACAACAAGATGAAAAATGTAACATTCCATAGAACCATTTCTCTGATATATATAAGCATACTTACATTCGGCAAACCTTTTGTTCACAAATTGATACGGTGCATTTTTGAGCCATTTATTTTGCTTCTTATGCCCTTTTTGGGTATTTTCTAGAAACAGGCTTATTGAAGATCACATAGACCAAGGTTACATAATAATCGTATCTATTTAATAAACTAGCAGATATAAAAGAAAAGAACCAAATCAGAAAACAAAAAAAAAATATATATATATAAAAGAAATGTAAACGGGGGGCAAGAGGCAGAAGCAGCCAGTAAACAGTAAATCATTCTATTTTTACCTAAACAATTTCATCAATTCATCTGTATCATTCAACATCACTTCTAATTCTCCTGTATTATTAACTGGCACGAAATAATGAAGAGGAACAAATGGGTAATTCAAAGGTAATTGAGATAAACTTGTAGTTGAAGTTTTTTGTTGTTGCTCTTGTTGTTGATTTTTCAATTTCAACAGCCGTCTTAATTCTTTAAATTCTTCAGGTTGTCTTCTTGGTCCATGATTTTGTATACTAACATGATCATTTAAATGACTCAAGGAAGAATAACCTTTATTGCAATTATGATAATTACAAAAATATAATCTTTCAACTTCTTGAAATTTCCGTCTTGGCCTCTTGCTTTTCTTCTTTTTCTTCTCCACTTTACTCTCTTCAACCATTCTTGCTGTAGTGTAATAACTATCTGTAAAATTACTCTTAAAACTTGAAGTTGTCGTATCTGAATAATTGTCACTATGACAAATAGGTGAAAATTCTTCATTCATCTTGGTTTAATGTGTTTTTACAAAATTTCCAAGAAAAAAAACTGGAAATTGTGATATATATATCGAAATCAAAATGGACTTAAACGCGAATAATGCATAGTTCTAGTTATACTACAAACCTTCCTAATGGATTTTGCTTCCCTTCTTTGTTTCCTGCCCCATTTTGCTAGCAACATAAATTTATGCGTGCGTGCATATATGCGCCCTTCTCGCCCCAGGGGAAAAGAAAAAAGGGCAGCACAACTGGCACCTGGCTTTGCTTTTTTCTCTAATCAGATAACGATAATACGGCAATACTTTCAACGTGATGTGTTTGAGGGAAAAAATCAAAACCTTTTATACTATCAATATGATAATTTTTCCCATTTTCGGTATTATTAATGAAATATTCTAAATCTCTTGCTTGTGAATGAACATTACAAGAGATATAGATGATCTTAACAGGTTTGAAATCACTTAATTGTTTCATGAAAATCTCATCACATCCTTTTCTTGGTGGATCCAAGATGATTGAAGTCTTATCATTTGGAAGCCCCAGTAATTCTTCGCCACCAAAGATTTTCTCCAGTTTCCCCACTATAAATTCACAATTTGTTATATTGTTTAAATTGGCATTTCGTTGTGCAAATTTAACACTATCAGCACTGATCTCAACCCCAATTGATTTCGTGACAGCCCTTGAGGCTGTAATACTGAATAATCCAGACCCACAATACGCATCAATTAAATAATTCTCTCCTTCACTATGTTGTAATTGTAAATTCTCACTAACATATTCAATGACTCTTGGTAATATAGAATTATTATTTTGGAAAAATTCTCCTGCACTAAATTCAAATTCAAATCCTCCAATTATCTCTTTAACAATCTGTCTTGGTTTTGTCACATATGTCTTGACCAAATTATCTTGTCTTATCACTACATCTTCTTTGATCAATGACTCGTCTTTCTCAGTATGCTCTCTTAATAATATAGTGGCACCTTTCTTATATTCATTGAAATTTTGCTTAAACTTATTTCTCTCTAATTCCATACCTTTATTTATAATTTTCGTGCCAATAACACATTCTTCAATATCCATAACACTTCCCTCATGCCCAGTGACATCTCTCCAAATTGGTCTCCCCTTGGCACCAAACCCTAAATTGGGTCTCTTGTAATTTTCAGGCTTACGACGTGGTACATCAAAATGTGGTGTCAATTTTGTACGATACTCATATTTTAAAGGTGATGACTCTGTATCTAATACTTTAGGTAACATTGGGAATAAAATTGGTGCGAAAAACTTGTATGCATTTGTTATAACATCTTTTTTAATCTCTAATTGTTTCTCATATTCAATGTCCTGATATTGGCAACCAGAACATACACCGAAATATTTACAATTAATCAATGAATCATCTCTGATCTGTGATGCTTTCAAGACACTAACCAAATCACTTTCAACATAATATGGATGTGTCTTGAAAACCTTGATTGTGACAATATCACCTGGGATACCAAATGGCACAATAGCTATCTGTTTCTTCTGGTCATGTTCTGGGTTTGTGATAATCGCAAGCCCATCTCCATTTGATGTGAATTTTAAAATTTCTACATCGGTAACAACTCTATGATATAAAGTGCTATCCAATTCGTTATTAAGTAATGCATTAATTGGATTCTCGAAATCTTCCTTAGCCACACCAGAATCCTTCATAAGCTGATCAATTTCGAAATTTAAAACACCTAATGGTGAAGTTGGTTCAACATCTTTCTTCAGTTTATACTTCCGTCTCTTCTGTTTTGGTTCTTTCTTCCTAGGTTCTGTTTTTTTCTTGCTAGCTGGGTCCAGACCATCTGCAACGGTCAGTCTTTTCTCCAGAGTCACTGTGTCCATAGATACCGGCAGCATATTCCTCTATCACTTGATAATGAGATGAGATAAAAAAAATTTTCATAATAATTTTTTTCTATTTTTTGCAAATAAAAGTCGTGTAAATTTTCGATACAATAAATGGTAATCAAGCAAAATATCATTGGTTCTATATATATAATTTTATAAGATGGTACATTTCTTCTTTAATTTCTTTGTCTCAGGTATAGCATAATCATTATCATAATAGTCTTCATTATAAAAACCATCGTCATTACTAATCTCAACATCCTCTTCTTTTCTTGAGATAAATTTACTAATCCTTTTCTTCTTCGGGCTTGTTGGTATTACAGTTTTTTGCTTTTTCTTATCGAGCAGTATACTCAAAGCACTGTTGAAAACTTGATTCACGTTATGCATTTCTTTTGCTGAACAACGAAGATGATATGAAGTGTTTAATAATGAAGCATATTCAATTGACATTTGATCGACGTCATTGGAAGGAGGCAAATCTGACTTGGTTCCAACCAAGATGATTGGAACACCGGGGCAAAAATGCGAAACTTCAGGGTACCATATTTCTTTAACATTATCCAATGACGCAATGCTATTGACACTGTAACATACTAACAAGACATCAACATCAGGGTATGATAATGGTCTTAATCGATCATATTCTTCTTGCCCAGCAGTATCCCAAAGTGATAACTCTATAGTTTCACCATTTGGACCAATTAAATCAGCAACGTAATTTTCAAAAATCGTTGGCACGTATAACGAGGGGAACTCTCCTTTTGTATATGATACAAGTAAGCATGTCTTACCACAACCACCATCTCCAACAATAACCAACTTGATTTGATATTGCAGTTTCTTTATAGCTGTTGATGTTAATTTGAAATTTTGAATTTCTGAAGAATTTTGTAAATGAGGAATCTTTGTCTGTTGCGATTGTAAAAATTGTTCCCTCTTAGCAGCACGTTCATAAGGATTCACAAACCCTTCATCGTTGTTTCTTCGAGACATAATTGACGTTGTTGGTTGTTTATTTTCTAAATATAAATTTTTTTTAAAGTTTTTTTTGTTTATGTTTATGTTTTTTTTTTGGCTTTTTGAGAGAGATTTCAGGTTACTTGAACAATTTCCTTATTGAGAAAGATAAGCCTTGTATGAGAGAGACGTCTATCACTTAATACTCTTGAGAGATCATTGCTTTATGTATTTGTTTAATTGTTTGTTTAGGTCCATTTTTCGGATCGGTTAGTTTTTGAGAAATTCTGTAGGCTAAATTCCGGTAAAAACCACTTATAAGTTGTGAATACTACACAAAGACATTCAAAAAGCAAAAAAAAAGAACCCTTGTAACTGATATCATGAGATCTATATTCTATTCCTAAGAGATACTTCGTTATAGCCGAGATTTCGTGTTTATGTACAATGAAATAATCAACATGAAAAACAAAAAAAAACGGAAACAACAAAAAAAAAAAAAAAAAAAAAAAAACGAATTTTTAATCAGTTAATTCCATTTCTACTTTGATCTTATTCAATTGATCTTGATATAATGGACGAGACAGCAGAATTCAGACCAAGAAGACATAGATCTTCCACGTTATCTTCACTTCAAGATCGAACTTCTGATTTGACAAATACAGAATTGAAAGATTCAGGTCGTAAACCGGATGAATATTATGCAACCAATTTATCAATAACAAGATTTCAATTGAGGCAATGGCTTCTACCTTTAATAATAAATGAGTCTAAATTCTTATTCCAAATTCAAAATTCATTACGTTGTACCATATTTGATATATATTTTTCATGGACTGCCAATTTTGGTTCGCATACTTTTTACGTATTAATGTTACCGATTCCATTATGGTTCGGATATTGTCAATTTCTGCGAGACTTGGTTTTCATCATTGGTTGGGGGATATTTATCACTGGTGTTTTCAAAGATTATCTTTGCCTACCTAGACCAAAATCTCCTCCTTTACATCGTATCACAATGTCTCATTATACTGCACAAGAATATGGTTGTCCTTCAAGTCATAGTGCCAATGCCACTGGTGTCACATTGGTGGTGTTGGTTTATTTATTCAAAGATGCTCAAAATTGGAGCGAATTGATGCTCCCACTATGTTTAGCCGTAGTTTATTATTTTTCATTAATTTTTGGAAGAATTTATTGTGGTATGCACGGTTTCACCGATATCATTTCTGGTTCTACAATTGGCATATCAGTTTTCTTGCTAAGATTTTTACTCCACGATATTTGGGATACTTTCATATTCAGTAAGACAAATTTCATGATCCCATTTATAGTCATTATTATATATTATGGATCAGTATATTTCCATCCAACACCTTTAGAAGAATGCCCATGTTTCGAAGATAGCGTACTGTTCATGGGTGTGCTATTAGGTTTCGAATTGTCTTATTACATCATGAATTTCACCAAGGATCAAGATTTACCAGTTGCCGTGAGAGGTGTTATTCCTTATTCTTTTGAACAACTAGGCTTCATCAAGAGTTTACTCAGATTGTTAACTGGAATCATAATGATCTTTATTTGGAAATCTTTCTCCAAGAAATTGTTAAATATCATATTATCACCATTTTATTACCAAATTTTCTCAAGACAAGATAACACAAATACTGAATGCTGGGTTTTCAAGAAAAGGTATAGCTTGGACATGTTTATTAGAATGATGGTATATGGTGGTATTGCGATGATTGCAGTGTTTGCAGGTGTCGTGTTTGATATCTTAGGACTAGGTTGTGATTTTGTCATTACTGATTATGTATGAGCTTATCTCCTTATCCTTGAAAAATTGGTGTAATGATGTCCCTACACATATCGCCCACCAGGTCACATGACATATAATGTACATGTATATTTAATATGTAAGCAAAGTGTGACTGTTATTTCTTACTGTATTAAGTAATTTGATAAAGCCCTAGTTTCTTTTATCCTGTGGTTTATATAGACAGCCCCTATTATTTAACTATGGTGAAATTTTTTCTCTTCTTTTTTTTTCCTTTTTTTTTTTTTTCATCATCAATTTAATTTTAAATTATACTTGTTTAGTTTCTATACATAAGTTAATAATCATAATATCAAAATGGAAAACGATAGAGGTCAATTAGTAAGTGAATAATCTATGTCTTTATATATGTGTGTTTGTCTTGAAAAGTATCAATAAATGGATTGTATCATGAAATTGTCAAGATGATAAAATAATTAAAGGATAGTATCGAAGGATGATCAAGAGAAGGATAGTATCAGAGAAGGATAGTATCAGAAAAGGATTATCAAGAGGAGAAGGATCATCAAGTGAAGGATCACGGGAAGAGTCATGGGAAGAAATACAGGAATAACCAAGGAAGTAGAGTCATGTAAAATTTACAAGATAAAGGGAGAATGATACAGAGACAACACAGAACAAACAGAATTAATACTAACTATTGAAACTAGGTCGAATTATACGTTCCACGTAAATGTTCAGCCACCAACAGAATCATCAAGGCTAAAGATCATGCTTCAGTTCAAATCAACATTGCCAAAGTTGATGAAAACGGACACTTAATCCCAGGTGATAACGTTACATATGCTTTATCCGGTTACGTCAGATCAAGAGGTGAAGCTGATGATTCATTAAACAGATTAGCTCAACAAGATGGTTTATTGAAAAACGTCTGGTCTTACTCCCGTTAAAATCACAAAACAAAAAAATCACAAAACTATATATATAAGCTAATAAGAAACTTCAATTAGATAATAAATGAGAGTTTTTTTTTCTATAAAACAGACCCCACCTTGTATGATATAATTCTATAACTATCTAAGTCCACTTTATGATCAACTTCCCGTGTCAATAACAGCCCTCTCCTTAACTAAAATCTGCCATTTTTTGTTTGCCCTTTTTTGCTAAAAATTTTTTTTTCTTTGGAAAATTTTTTTTTTATTAAAAAATTTGAAATCATATAATTAAATATTCCGTATACACTTTAATATATATATATTAATCAAATATGGCCACTGAAGGTATTCAAGAAGTCGATTCAAACTTGATCGAAACTAACTACGACAATGTCGTTTACTCATTTGATGATTTAAACTTAAAACCAGAAATCTTAAGAGGTGAGTGAATTTTATTATGAAGAGACAAGAGGAATTATACTAACATTTATATATTAGGTATTTTCGGTTACGGTTATGAAACTCCATCAGCTATTCAACAACGTGCTATCTTGCCAATCACTGAAGGTCGTGATGTCTTGGCTCAAGCCCAATCTGGTACTGGTAAGACTGCCACTTTTACCATTTCAGCTTTACAAAGAATTGATGAAACTGAAAAATCTACACAAGCTTTAATTTTAGCACCAACTAGAGAATTGGCTTTACAAATCCAAAAAGTTGTCTTGGCCATTGGTTTACATTTAAATGTCACTGTTCATGCCTCAATTGGTGGTACTTCAATGAAAGAAGATATTGAAGCTTTTAAATCTGGTGTTCAAGTTGTTGTTGGTACTCCAGGTAGAGTTTATGATATGATTGAAAGAAGATTTTTCAGAACTGATAAGATTAAAATGTTCATATTAGATGAAGCTGATGAAATGTTATCATCAGGTTTCACCGAACAAATTTATAACATTTTCAAATTATTACCAACAACAACACAAGTTGTCTTATTATCTGCTACTATGCCACAAAATGTCTTGGAAGTTACTACAAAATTCATGAGAAATCCTGTTAGAATCTTGGTTAAGAAGGATGAATTAACTTTAGAAGGTATTAAACAATTTTATATCAATGTTGATGAAGAACAATATAAATTTGATTGTTTATGTGATTTATATGATTCTATCTCAGTTACTCAAGCTGTTATTTTCTGTAACACAAGAAGAAAGGTTGAATATTTAACTGAACAATTATCAAAACAAAATTTCACCACTTCTGCCATTCACTCAGATTTAACACAAAAGGAAAGAGATGAAATTATGGAACAATTTAGAACTGGTTCTTCAAGAATCTTAATTTCAACTGATTTATTAGCAAGAGGTATCGATGTTCAACAAGTTTCATTGGTTATCAACTACGATTTACCTTCAAACAAGGAAAACTATATCCATAGAATTGGTAGAGGTGGTCGTTTTGGTAGAAAAGGTGTTGCTATAAATTTTGTCACTGAAGAAGATGTTGGTATGATGAGAGAAATTGAAAAATTCTACTCAACTCAAATTGAAGAATTACCTGCTTCAATTAAAGATTTATTCGATTAAAGGGAAAAACTAAATAGCTTTTCTATATATATACAAAATAAATCAATTTTTTTCATCTGTTTCTTTTAATTCAATTTTCTTATTTTCTTGTTCTTTATCTTTTGTCAACTCTTCTTCATCTTCGTAATCACTTAATTTCAAATCATCTTTAATAACATCTTTTTGTTGTTCATTTTCTTCTTTAATCAATTCATCTTGTTCTTTCAAAATATTCAATTTCAATCTACTATCCAATTCTTCAATTTCCAGCTTCGTAACATTATAAACTTCATCTGGAATACTACTCAACACCGCTAACAATGCATCATAATAATTATCTAAATCATCTGCATGTTCACCATACGTGAAAGTGCTGGATAAGATCAATAAAGTACTTGGAATTTTTTGCCTTAATCTTAAATCAAGCCAAATCTTTAAATCATCTCTTAATCTTGCAGGTGATACACTCAAAGTCTTGATACCTCTTGAAGCACATGCACTTTGTAATTCAGGAATAGATAAACTTTCAACACCTTCATAGTCAATGGCCTTATCATCTTTCATCAATTGTAATAATCTATACCTTATTTGATATCTTAACATTGGATCTGTTCCAAATGGTCTTAAATTCATATAACGTGCCATGGCAACTAATTGAGGTCTCGACAAATTATCTAATACTTGATCATTCTTAAAATAATGTGCCACTGTTAACAAATGCTCTCTTGTTGGCTTTGAGTCATTTTGATTTATAATACGGAAAAATTCAACAAATTGTCTCTTTTGCTCATCAGTGATTTTCTTTGGGATCTTTAACCCACTTTCACTGACAGTTTTTTGAATAAATTCTGAAGTCTTATTACGTGTTGCCAATAATGTCTCTTTTTTCTTATCACGACTTTGTGTTGATTCATATGTCGATGGGAGTAAATTTGGGAAAATTTTCAACAGAATTGGTAATAATAATTCAGCAAATGGTATCAAGATAAATGCCAGAAACGGAATTAATCTCATCAAATCTTGTAAAGTTCTTGATAATTGTGCAGATTCTCTTCTTGTCAATTCATACCCAGCTGTCAATTTCAATAATAATTTAAAACTAACTTTGATCTCATACCCAAGTAATTGAGTACCATCTTTATAATGATTGAATTCATGCTTTATCTTCTCCATCAAACTGAGCTTCTTCTTTGGCTCTTGAGGCTTTGTAATCTCTGTCATCTCAGTTGGTGTCACTGAATTCTTCAGTACTTCTGTTGTCTCTTTATTGCTGGTTGAATTATATCTCATATTTGGTATTATTAGCCTTGAAACAGTATGACTATGACCAATGACCAAAGACGGTCTCATATAGCTACTCCTTATAAAAGATCTTGATATCATCATTCTACTTAACCCCAACATCATCTCAATATTGAGAAAACTTTTCCTTCATTCATCCAAAATTTTTTTTTTTTTTTTATGTTTTTTTTTCCATCTTTCCCTCAAACCCAGCCTGCCTGTTCCGGCAACTCTCCCAGCCAAATGGGGCAATCCTCCGCCTGAAAGAGCGCGGTGCTGTGATTTTGAAGGATGGATAGGAAATGGGATGGACCCGGACATGCTGTCAAGATCTACTGAAACAGTGGGGAGAATATACTGCATCATAAGCCACTCTTGAATCGAGCTCTAGTAATGGTCATCTCATAGATCATCTATTTCACCTATAATAAGTCATAATCCATTTAACCAATACTTTATGATATATATATAAGCATATATTTTTGATATTTGCATACACGACACTAATTATTTGCTGATATTTTTTTTTTTTTCTTAATAAAGAAAAAAGAAGCAAATGAAGTAGCAGAAAAGGATAATATGACAAGTATAATGCCTGGGGCATTTCCTCAAGATGAGGAAGAGAGTGTATTTATAAAAGAGCTTAATTTGAATTCGTCACATGTTAAGAAACTACGATTACAGAAATTCACTAAAGAATGTTTTAAATCATTTGATGTGATAGTGATAGTACAAATACTTATAGTTTACTTTATTGATAATTCGATAATTAAATTACTGTTGAGGTATTCATTGCAGTATTTCTTATTAAATTTGAATACCATATTAGATGATTTACTTCTGATGAATGAGCAGACTTTTACAAATAATTTAGAAGAAGTTAATGCCAGAGATTCATTAAATAATTTGATAAATAATTTGAAATCCGGTTATAAATTGAGTTTGAAAATTGGTATCTTATTATTTAACATATTTTGCATAGTGACACATTTTTTCACAATAAATACATCTGATAAAGATGAATATTTGTATGGTTTTTGTTTTATCAATTTAATTGGACAATTGAAACTCAACCATATTTATCCAATTATCATAATGGATCTACTAATAATGATACAACAATTCATCTTGTATAATTTCAAATTTAATAATATAAAACAAGATGATGACTCCATTGATGATGGATATCAAGGTGATTTAAAAATATATGAAATTGACTTACTTCCAAATTTAAATAAAAATTTCTTAGTGGAGTTTATCGGTTGGGATATGGGCTATACTATTGGTGATACAACAACTTCTTATGGGTCTGTATAATTTAATCTAGACCATCTATTTATATCTAACAACAGTACTCTCTTATTGTTATATAATAAACCCTGTTTGCCTCTTGCTTGCGCTTCCTTTTCCTTCCACCTCTTTTTCTAAAGGGAGGAAAAAAAAAAAAAAAAAAAAAAAAAAGGAGGTAAAAAGAACAACAACAACAACAACAAGATCAATGGATATATAAGATGTCTCATAGCAAGAATAGTAGTATAAGTGATCAGTTGAATTATTTCAACTATAAACCACCTGCTTCAGCAATGAGATCTAACCAGTCGTCACCCTCGATATCGGTTCATTCACCTAATGAACAGGTGATGATCCCTTCATTTAATTTAGATCAACAGCAACAAAATCAATCAAAAATCATATTACCATCGACTGATTCTCATTCTCCATATCATATATCATTACCTTATCAAACAACAAATCCAACTGATGAATTAAGTAAAAGATTCACCATTTGGAAGAAAATTATCAAACAGTTAATTTTTTATTTCAAAGAATTGGCAATGCTTAGACAACATTATTATCAATTAAATGTCCATATGTTGAACAATATTCAATTCTTATCTTTAAATAATAAGAATAAACCTAAGAAACTGTTATCACCAGGTGAGCATCAACAACAACTGAACGATATCTTTTTCGGTACTTCTGAAGATAAATTTATCAATTCATCCTTCTTACCAACAAATTCCAAATCTGTACAAGGTATTTCTACAACATTATTTAATTATCATAAACAATTATCTGATAAAGAATTACAAACTTATAATGAATTAACTTTAAAAATTATTCCAAGACTAGATAATTTGAAAAAATCTTTAAATTTTAAAATTAAAGAGATTATGAATTTGAAAAGTGATTTCAAATTTACTCAATTAAGATCAGAAGTTGCCAAGACTGGACAAATCTTAAATTCATATATCAACAGTATTGAATTTTTGGAGAAAGGTTTTGTCAGTTCAAATAAAGTTGAAAATATTAAGATGAATGGTAAGCAAGATCCATATTTACTTAAATTACAATTAGATTTACAATTGAAAAAACAATTATTGGAAGAAAATTATTTAAAAGAAGCTTTCAACAATTTACAAAATTCAGGCTTAGAATTAGAAAAAATCATTTATAAAGAATTACAAACTGCAATGTCAAATTTTACAAGGCTTATTAATTCTGAATTAGATGCCGTTAAGAAAAATTTAATCGATGATATTACTCAAAATTTCTTAAATAATAATGCAGCAATTGATTGGAATTATTATATGAATAATGATAATGGTAAGAATTTCTTAAACACGGAGGAAAAAAGAAAATTTAGAAAATTATCAGATATAACTTATCCATATCAACGTAAAGTGATGAGTTCTTCATTGAGATCTGGTTATCTTAATAAGAAAAACAAAGTAACAAAGACATATACAAAATTTCATTATGTATTAACAATGAATTATATCCATGAATTCAAGACAAATGATCGTCAAAAAGAGCAAATTCCTTTACAATCATTAAATTTAAATTCTTGTTCCATATTGGATCATAATGATAAGAAAATCATTTTACAATATATTAATAAGGATAAAAATAAGATAAGTTTTGTTTTCAAATGTAATGACGCAAAGGAAGCATCAAAATGGGTATCTGATTTAATGGAATTAATTGGTTTCCAAAATTCTATAGAGAGAAATAAATATTTCGAATTGAAATATCTGTCATCTCAACCACCATCGATCAATTCTTCCACATCATCTTCCATAAAACCTTCTACAACAAGCAGTGCATCATCGTTGAATGTCAAATTCACTCCAAGTCATAATAAATCATCATCAATGTCTTCTTTAAATAGAGCAGAATCGTCACATTCGTTGAATAAGCAAACTTCATCTTCGTCATTATCACAAGTCTTAGCACAGGCAAGTATGGATGATCCTGGTAAATTCACAACACATTTGAATTTATCTTCTAATAATTTAGTACCATCGATCAATGTCACTGATCATTCACCAAGTTCAAGACATTCAAGTGGGTCCAGTGTGATGAGTGGTAATAATAACAAAAATACAGATTATTTCAACATCAAACCGGTACCTTCGAATAATTCTTTAACTATGAAGATTGATAGGAAATTACCTTTCCATTCAGGAACAAGAACCCCACCTCAACAGCAGCAGCAGCAACAGCAACAACAAACAACGACAAATAACAATAAACATCAATTCAAATTGAATTTACCTTCACAAAATTTGAACCAATTAATGATTAACGATATGCTGAACATGATCAAGACTCCCGGGGAATTACCTAATACTTCGATTGGTGATATTATCCATGGCTACCAAAACCATCAAATCAACAATGATGAAAAATAACTACAGATGTATATATAAAAACATTACATTTATTTAGATCCTGTACTACCAAAACCGGCTTCACCTCTAATTGTCTTATCCAATTCCAGTTCACTAATCTCTAAAATCTCACTATTCAAGATTTTTTCCAAGACTAATTGAGCAATTCTATCACCTTTATTAATTTCAAAATCTTTATCAGCATGATTAAATAACACAATTTTAACTTCACCTCTATAATCAGCATCAATAACACCTGCACCGGTGGAGATACCATGTTTTACCAGCAATCCAGATCTTGGTGCTACTCTCCCATAAGTACCTTCAGGAACAATAATAGTTAAATCTGTTGCAATCATTCCTTGTCCCTTTGCTGGAATTATCCCAGTTTCAGAAGCATATAAATCATAACCGGCTGCTAATGCTGAACCTTTTGTTGGTAATGTTGCATTAGATGAACGTTTGTAAATCTTTAAAGGTGGAACAGTTTCTTCTAACTTGGTTTTCTTCAATAATGGTTCTGCTGATGTCATTCTTGTTTGTCTTGATATTCTTGATGTTGGTATTCTCAATGAAATGAATATTTTTTTATACATTTATTCTGCTTTTTGGAAAAGTCGCGTTCTTTTTTTTTTTTTTGGCAAGCCAACAATTTTTTTTTCGCGACTGGGGCTGGCTGGATGCTTCTTAGAAGAAGAGAGAAGAAGACAGTGTTGAAAGCAGAATCGGCTAATAGGTAAATTGAGAATATGGCTGCATTGGATAAAGATCTCGGAGATGGCATCTTCAAGAAAAGTTTTTCCTGCCGTACGCTAACTTCAAATATCCATATTTCTATATATATTTTTTCCAAAATGCATACTAATTGCTTACTAAAATTTAGGCCAACAACTAAACTAAGCTAAGCCGGTGAACATATAGAGTGTGCCTTGGGTTAAAGAGATACAAAACATGCAAGAAGGCTATTATTACAAGGGTAAATTGATCATTGAAGAAATTTTTTTTTTTCTTAGCTTTTTCTGAAAAAAAAAAAAAGCTAAGGCCGGTATCAGCACTCCAGGTTTTATATATATATGTATATATATTCCATTGCCGATGGTTTAGAATTCGATAAGGAAAGATGCCTAAAGTGAATATGGATGGAGAAGAAGATGAGAAAAACTCGTCTCAAAATAATGATATTGAAGAAACAATAGAAATCGATGCAATTACTGCATCTTTAAAACGTCCCGAAGTTTTCAAGACAACATTTGAAGAAATTTGTTGTGTACTGTGTTGTACTTTGGCTGTGGGGGCTTCATCGATTGCCACTGGGTATTCGATGTTGAGTTTATCAAAAGTCTCTGAAGATTTTAATAAAGTTGGTGGAAATTTAACTTGGGCATCTGGTTCAATTGGGTTAGGATCAGGTTCTTTCTTATTAATAATGGGAGGTGTATCAGATGCATTTGGTAGAAAGAAATCTATAATTGTTAGTTTTTTCTTATTTGCCGTGATGAATTTAATTTGTGGTTTTTTACATGATTTTATTGCATTATGTGTTGTTAGAGCATTAATAGGTGCAGTGGTTTCACTGGCTACTCCATCACTGGCCGGTGTCTTAGGTGCCACGTATAAACCGGGAAAACGTAAGAATAGACTGTTGGCAACGTTTGCAGCTGGTGCTCCACTTGGTTTTGTTGTTGGTTTAGTTGTTGGTGGTGTCACTTCACAATGTTTAACTTGGAGAGCTGGACATTTCTTCTTGACTATAGTTTATGGTTTATTGATCCCAGTGGTTTATTTTGTTACACCACTGGATCCAAAATTGGAAAAATCACAATTTTGGCATTTAGTTAAGCATTTAGATTTTGTCGGAGCATTTATCTCATTAGCTGGTTTTACATTATTTTGCTTTGCCTTGACGCAAGTTGATGCTACAGAAAAAGGTTGGAAAACTCCATATATCTTGGTCACTTTTATCTTAGGTTTTATTCTCATTGTGTCACTTGCATTTTACGAAAATTATATTCCAAAGAGACCTTTAATGCCCATGCAAATGTGGAAACTGAAAAATTTCGGTGTTACAATGTTAGTAATATGCCTTTGTTGGGTTTGTTTCCAAGGTGTGCTAACTTTTTATTCAATCTTATATTTTGAAGAAATTAAGAATTATTCACCTTTACACACAACTGCATGTGTCTTAACAATGGGTATTTGTGGTGTTCTTGTCAACGTATTTGCTGCATTCACTTTACATATAATCCCTGGAACTATCTTAATGCTTGTGGCATCACTGGCAATGCTGGCCCTGTCTATAATTTGGGAAACAATGGCAATTGACAAATCCTATTGGCTTGGACCCTTTTGGGCATATATGCTTGCCGTTATCGGTGCAGATTTAGCTTATAACGTTGCTAATATGGTGGCACTTTCTTCAGTTGATCACTCTTTACAAAGTTCAGCAGCAGGTGTTTTCAATACAGTGATTCAATTATCCGGGACCGTTGGTTTAGGTATAAGTTCCGCAGTGGTAAGTGCAAGATATCCTTTATATGGAACCGAGTTAGAAACCAAGTACCCTGATAGATTATTTGATTCTTTCAAGAGTGCTTATTGGGTAGCATTTGGTTGTGCTTGTCTGGCTTGTTGTTGTTGTGCTTTCTTAAGAGTCGGTGTTGCAGGACACAAAGAATAATTCGTATATTACTATTTAATTAACCAATTGATCATTTTCCAAATCCCTAACCAACCTATTTTGAAAATTCTAAAAATCTTATAAACAAACCAAATTATTAACAATAACATCCCTATCAGATTCTCCAATACGTAATAAATAGAATTTATCAATAAATCATTCTTATTATCACTAGTGAGAGACGAATATAAATTGGAATCCAATTTCTCCAATCTTTCTCTTAATCTTCTTGTCTCAAGGGTCATAGAAGTATTGATCTCACCTATAGTTCTATCCGATAATGATAATAAGACATCAATTTTATTCGAATAAGTATTACTCAAATGAGTCTTATAATCTGTGGTACAATCGTCGATTTTATTCAAATGATTTTCAAATTTTATTATGTCATTATTGAAATTATCAAAACTTGAATGAATTTTGTTCAATTCTTTTAATTTGAAATTTTGTAAATTTTCAAGTTTATTATTTAAATATATTGGCTTATTCAATATCTCATGTTCTGCCAATGTGATTAAAGATCTCATTTTCTTTAATAAATTAAACTGTTTGGATAATTGTAATTGGTCATCTTCAACTTCATTATATACTGGAGTTGGTTTCGCCACATCTTTAGGTTTCTTAACTGATTTGATATTAACACTCTTGATAGGTGATAATAATATATTTGATGATGAAGATGATGATGAATTATGTCTTAAAGGTCGATCTGGTGGTGATGATTGAAATTCGTTCATCGATTTCAAATCGGTACCACTATTTCTAACATTTTTAAACAATTTATGAGGAGATTTTGAAAATCTTGATTTCTTGGAAGAAGATCTCGAAGAAGTCGATTTGGTGGTGGATCTACCAACACGACCTTCGTCATCTTCGATAGTAATGGTTGGATAATCGAATAACTTCTCATGTAATCTACCATTCTTGTGATGCTCTTGTGGGAACCATAATTTGTTTTGAGGATTTTTCAATTCATGGAAATGTTGTGATCTGAAATTGAAATCATGAACCATTTCATTTAAATCAACTTGCCATTTTAATCGACGTTTCTTATTTTCACTAAAAGCATGAGATGCCGGAGTGATTATTTTCAAATCAAGGATTCTTGGATTTTGTTTATATTTCTTGAACAATTTCCTATCTCGTATCACTTGTAAAGGATTATAAACACCCTCGACACCTGGGTACAAGAGTTCATGTGTCTCTGGATCCAATCTTTTCAGTTCAATTTGTCTTTTCAAATCTATATAATATAATCCAATGGTGAATTTAACTCTTTCTGCTCTCACTAAAGTGTTTGGTGAGAATTTCTTGGTTAAATGATGATTTTCCTTTTCTTTAAATAACTGTTCAATATCATTACCATTTTCACTATTGTCAATAGTGTCTGCATTTAATCCATTCATCAAGCTTTTCCTTATTCCAATGAACAAACTAGATAATTCTGCAGTTTTCATTCGAATTTCCTTATTATTCTCCTCGTTCAAAGTGGAAGATCCATGACTTTTCAAAGGTGATGATGTTGTGGAAAGTGAATCGTCATCATCTAACTGTTTCAACTGCGACGATGTTAACCCAATATGATGCTGCGACGGAGACGAAGGTCTTAGTCGGCTGAACCTTTTCTTCGGAAGCTCTGTTAAAGAAGAAGATGAAGACATTGTATGTACATTTGGTAACCTGTTATCAATTTATTAACATGATCTTTTTTTTTTTTTATTTTCATCTATTTTTAAAATTTATAACAATTCAATTCATAAATACTATACATGGTCTAGTCTACTTTTCTCTTTCTCTCCTTCCTTTTTGCCTCCTGAGGCTCCTTAATAGTGTATGCTTACTCTTCCTCCTTTTTTTTTTTTTGTTTTGTATGTTTAATGCTATTGTTGTATCATAAGTACTTCCTCAGTAATAATTTAACTTTTGAATCGAAATTAGCACTCAGTATCAAATCATTCACGTTATAGAAAGGATTCAAATGATGTTTTAAATATAATTCATTAACTTCTACCAAAAACTGTTTCAAACTTTCATCATTTTTCAAATTATTATCTTTCAAATCGTATAATAAGATCAATTTTATATTACTTATAGTCAAGAAGCAATTCAATCTGAATCTCTTATTAGAATCATAGTTTTTAAAATAGTTGTTATTCGACTGCCATTGTAAATCTTCGATCAAATCAATCGATGAATTTATTATAAACGGTATCAATTCTAAATCTTTCAGTGAAAAAGAACTATGGCCTTGGTTTTCCTGTTTATATGTTCCAACGGTAAGCTCATAGATTGGATTGTCTCTGGTGCCAATAATAGCAAGATGATATGACATGTTGTTGTTGTTGTTGTTGTTGTTGTTGTTGTTCAAATTAATTTTTATTTTATTTAACGAAAAAAAAAAAAAAAATATTATCAAAACATTAAAAAGAATTAAAAATATATAATCAATCTTTACCTTCTATCTTTGCAATACCTTTCAACAATTGTTTTGTGTCTATCTTAGCATCTGTTGTATAATCATTTAATATGCTATTAATTCTACTCTTAATCTTAGCTTGAAACAATGATAGCACCTTATCATTTGTCGATAAATTATTGACAAGTTTTTCCAATTGATCAATTTTGAATTCTAATGAATTTGCCAGCAATAATTTTTTATTAAAATTGTCAAAATTTGTCTCCAATTTATTGATCTCGTCTGATATTGGGATATCCAACGGCAATTCAAGATTTGGCTCTGAGATACTCATCTTTGATATAGTATCATATGCTTCATGCCATTGACGTTTCTCTTCTTTTAAAATTTGCAATCTCTTTTCGAGTGCCTCAATATTGGCTATATTAGTTAAATTTTGAGGATTCGGTAATAATTTCACCGGTTGTGGTTCTTCTATCTCATCAACTCTATTATACCAAGAAGTATTCAATCTTCCGTCTACCAAGTCTCGTATTATCTCTTCTTTTATCACTTTAGCAATATTGAAAGCTGTTAAATCATCTGATGAAATTTTTTTCGTTCTTTGTGACTCTTCTCTTGCCAATAATTTTTTGGAACACCATATAAGTAATGCCCGCATCTTGTGTGGTTCAGGTAATGATTCGTCCAAATGCTTATAAAATTCTTCCACCGGTACATCTGAATGTGGGACTGCTACAAATCCATTACCAATTGATGATACTCTCTTACCACGATTACTCAATGAAGATCTACGTTTCTTGCTATCACGGAATTCTTTATTTTTCCTCTGTATTGGTGAATCTGATATTGGTAATAACATCTGGATCGAAGTCTCTTCATAAAGCTTTGCAGGTGATGAAATCGGTGGTGATATTTGTTGTTGCTCTTCAAATTTGAATTCTTTCTTTGGTTTCCTTCCTCTCTTCAGTGGTTTTTTCTCTTCATCACTCGGAGTTTCAATCTGTGTCAAGAGTGTGTTCGGTGTCTTCTTCAGTCTTCCTCTTTTCTTCTTTACTTCTGTCTTCTTTACTTCTGTCTTCTTCTTTTTCACAGGCAGTTGCTCTTCCTCATTTAAAGAACTATTCGATCTCTTGAAAACAAACCCATCATCTTCTTCAAAACTAAACGACTTCCTGGTGTTTTTATTCTTTTTACTCAACAACTGAGACAATGAGCTAGATCCAGTCTTCCTAGTCTTAGTCTTGGACTGACTCTCTCTTTTATCCATATCTTTTAACTAATATTTTGTTTATGTTTATATTTTTTTTTGTTTTTGTTTTTGTTTTTGTTTTGTTTTTTCTTAGTGAAATTTTTTGGTGATTTTTTTTTGTTCTTTGGAAAAGGTGTGATTTAGTATAAGCTAATCTCAATAAAGGATGATGGGGATATCTATTATCAATTTAGGAATGTCTAATTTGTCCCCTTTTTGTTATCTATAAGATTGGCAATACTAATTTGGCCGAAATTTTCTAATTTAAATGTTTTATAAAGGGAAAAAATTGCAAAAAAAAGAAGGAAAATCAATACAAATAATAATAATGAGTTGGGAACAAGTTGCTCTTAAGAAGAGAGAGCAATTGAAATTGCAAATTCCATCTGAATGGGTATTAGAGTCGATTCCAACAGCTGATGAGGAGCCAAATGCGTATCTTTATTTGAACAAGATCTTACCGCAAGATGTTGTTGAGATTACAAACATGACTGCAATAGAATTATTACAAAAAATTGCTGCAGGAGAATTAACTTCATATAGTGTGACAAAGGCATTTTGTCATAGAGCTGCAATGGGGCAACAATTGATCAATTTTCTGACTGAAATTTTCTTTGACAAAGCTTTAGAAGATGCTAAGAAATTGGATCAATTTTTCATTGAAAATGATGGTAAAACTGTTGGTCCATTACATGGATTACCAATCTCTTTGAAAGATCAAGTCAATTTACATGGAATCGATACTTCCATCGGTTATACTGCTCTGTTCATAAATGACGAGTTACAAAAGCAAATCACAGGAAGAAACAAGCATGATAAACGGGACTCATTAATTGCTCAAATATTACGCAATGCGGGTGCCATTTTTTATATCAAGACCACAGTTCCAATGGCAATGATGGCTTCCGATACTACGACAGGGTTATTTGGAACCACGACAAATGCCATTAATAGAAATTTTTCTCCAGGTGGTAGTTCAGGTGGTGAAGGTGCTCTGATTGCTAGTCATAGTGCTCTTGTTGGACTCGGAACGGATATTGGAGGTTCAATAAGAATTCCATCCTCTTTTAATGGACTCTTTGGGTTAAGACCTTCATCTAACAGGTTACCTTATTTGAATGTGGCAAATTCAATGGCTAATCAACCTATTGTACCATCAGTTATTGGTCCCATTGCCACAGATTTAAAAGATTTGGAATTGATCACTAAGACTATTATCGATGCAGAACCATGGAAGTTTGATACAAAAGTGCCACCAATAACATGGAGAAAATTTGATACTAACAACAACAAAAAATTCAATTTTGGTGTCTTGGAGACTGATAATTTTGTTACACCACATCCTGCTTTTAAGAGAGCTCTTGAAATTGTCTCCAAGGCATTGGTGATTCAAGATCATGACGTTTTCAAATTTCAACCACCTGTTGAACATTCTGAAATTGTCGATTTACTCTCACAAATCTTTGTCTCTGACTCTATGGAGGAAATTCGTAAGAATGCCGCATTATCAGGTGAACCAGTGGGTCAAGTCGTCAGTGAATTATTAACTCCACCTGCCAAAAACTATTCAGTAACAGATCATTGGGGACAACTGAAATTGAAATATGAATATCAACAAAAATATAATGAAGGTTGGTTAAAAACACAAGAAGAAACTCAAAACGGAGAACCAATGGATGCTTTTATAGCACCTTCTTGGTCTTCAACTTCTTTTAAAATTGGGAGACATTCAAAATCACCAACAACTTATACTGGATTCTTAAATATCTTGGATTACTCAGTTTGTATTATCCCTATAACAACAGTTGACAAAGATATAGATTTGTACCCAAAGGACTACGTGCCAATCAATGAGACAGATGCTATGAATTACCACGAGTATGACCCAGAGACTTATCATGGCTTACCTGTTTGTATTCAATTAATTGCAAGAAAATACGAAGAAGAAAAAGTTCTTGCCTTAGCTCAAGTAATTCTTGACTCATTGAAACATACATAGATCTATATAGCTATTCTTCCATCTTAATATCTTTCACTTCTTCTTTTACTTCTTCTTTCACCTCTTCTTTCACGTCTTCTTTGATGATTACAGGTTCCTCTGGTTCTCCATACTTGACAACTACATCATCATGCTCATCCAATACCAAATTAAGTAATTTGTTCATTTTGTTATCTAATCCATTCATAAATTTTTCATCATTCGTATCCACTGTGGGTATTTGACCTAATATCCAACTCTCTTTAAGATTTCTTGTTATCGATAATAACTCCTCGATAAGTCTTATTATCGTCGATGAATTCGATTCTATCTGTAAAGAATCTACCGAAAGTGTCCCCTGTGATTTATCTAGTATCTGATTATTGTCAGTTCATGTTTCTTCCATATTGAAGAATATAATACTTACTGATGATAATTCTATTATTTTCAGAAATTGAGTTAAAATTGACTCAATATTCGAATCCACTTTTTCTATTCACAAAAGACAGTTAGTTTTTATCACTCATAATATCATCAAACTACTTACTCATCAACGTCAATGATCTCTTCTGCATCGTAATCACTTCACTTCACTTTGTTCTTTGAATTTTCTCTTTTGTGTTTTTTTTTTTTTTTATAATTTTAAATAGCGGTAGTGTTTATTGTATCAAAAAAAGGCATTTTGTTTATTTTAAAAGGATCATTTTAAAAGGATCCAACTTCACGTATCAAACCTTTACGGTACTTGGCTAATGCAACAAGCTTATGGATCAATTTGTCAGTATGTTCTAAAGTATCATAATTTATCTTGTCTGCAATACCGGGTTTATCCATTTTTGATTTCAAATTGTTGAATTCAAATGTGACATAAGGATTCTTCATTCGAGGATCATTTTCTTGCAAACCCATAGATTCATCAAAATAATCCTCACCACTATCTATCATGAATCCAATTAGGTTGAGACAAATTTCGTCATTTGATAAGAACTCTTCCAATAATTTATACCTTATTTCATAGTTTGAAGAGTTCACTTTCCCAATATCAATCATTATCCTTGGGACAATATTCTTGCATTTCAATTTAGTCATCACCTTCTCGAATAACAGATTGGCTTCTATGATTGATGATACATTTGATAAGGACAAGATGATAAATGTGCTGTTGTTTCCTATGGTGCCAACAATAGATACAATCCCAAGCTTTGTTATGCTTAAAAAATGATGAGCATGAGAAGATGACATTATAGCATCAATGGCTGAATCAATTTTGAATTCCAATAATTTTGGATCTTCGACTTCTGTATGAAATCCAACAGGGTACGAGATCCCACTTACCAATTCTCTATGAAGTTGTGACTCTGTCAATGAACTTTCCACAATTCCTAAACAAAATAAGTCAGACATATATTGAGGAGTAACAGTATCTGATAATTGGCCAACCAAGGGGCAATATTGGCATAACTCGCATAACAAGGCACGACAAATTGGAATGCCATTACCAATTTCATAACTCATCAAAGATGGTTTCAAATCATGTTTGTATGTCACATTATAATCAAAATTGAGTTTATTCAAGTTGGCTCTCATGGAAATCATCAAGTCTTGGTTTGAGATGGGTTTGTTTTTTGTGTAAATCCTATGAATAGGATTGATTTCGTTTTCAACTCGATAAGTTCTCTTTCCCGATAAGACACTTATCCATTGAGCACAAAATTTGGCTTGTGTTGGATTAGTTATAAATTTTGGACCAGTGATAACAAGTAATGGGCTTGAATCATTGCAGCATTGGGAACTCAACATCAGATCAATCAGAGATCTATATTCAACAATTTTTAACTTATTCGAAACAGTAATGGGGTACAAATAATTTTGAATAACTTCTGGCTGTGGAATGACGACTTGACCTCTTTCTATTAAAGGTTAATACAATTATCGTTTGATATTTCTCAAATGGTCTTTCATTTACCTGCAGCGTTAAAAGAATCCTGTGACCTAACTGGTGGTCTATCATCTTCGCGCTCTCTGGATATTGTTCCGTAAAACCAGTTTATAGAGCGATCATCTATACTACTGAAGCTTTCATTGTCGTCGAAAGTGTCTGAAGGCATTGTTTATTGGCGATTCTTTAATGACAATAGGTTTATCTTGTCTATTTTCTTTTTCTTTTTTTTTTTAAGAAAAAATAAAGGAATTTTTGTACAATGAATATTGAAAAATTAAAGTATGGTACCATACATAAGGAGATAAATAAATAAATAAATAAATAGATAGAGGGGAGAAGTAATCCATAGTTGGAAAAGGTCTTTCCAGTGAAAAAGAGATTGATCAATGATGCAAAAAAAATAGAAAAAGAGTAATGGATGTAAAATTGAAAATAGAATAGATTAACAGCATCAAGTGACGAGGGATCATTTTTTTCATCTTGAAGTATCCAAGACATATCTACCGGCAATCTTACCAGCTTCCATCAAGTCATAAACTTTCTCAAGTTCTGACAATCCGACAATTTGGATTGGAGACTTAACTTTACCTCTGGTGAAAAATTCAATTGCTTCAGCAGAATCTGCTCTGTTTCCGACATAAGAACCAAGCATCGAAAGACAATTGGTTACATGATGGAATACTGGAGATTTGGCAACAGCATGAGCTGGTAATGAAATTAAGACAACTTTACCACCGGCTCTAACGTATTGAGTTGATTGAAGAATTGCCTTTTCAGCAACTGCCACATTGATAACACCATGAGTACCACCGCCAGTTTTTTGCTTGATTTCTTCAACTACATCTTTTGAGACAGTGTAGTCGACAAACTCTTCAGCACCTAAGTTTTTAACCATATTAGCTTTTTCTTCACCGCCATCGATACCAATGACTCTTAAACCCATTGCTGTGGCATATTGAACAGCCAATGAACCTAAACCACCACCTGCACCAGATATTGCGACCCAGTCACCTGGTTTCAAATTAGCGGTTTTCAAACCTTTGTAAACAGTGATACCTGCACACAAGATTGGGGATACAGCAGCTAAATCAGTTCCTTTTGGAATATGAGCAGCTTGAATGGCATCTGCTGTAGCATATTGTTGGAATGAACCATCATGAGTGTAACCTGATAAATCAACATCTGGACAATTAGATTCACGTCCAACCATACAATGTTCACAACTTAAACATGTCTTATTTAACCATTTGATACCTGCATAATCACCAATTTCAAAATTATTAACAGAATCTCCCTTGGCAACAACAATACCGGCACCTTCATGACCACCAACTAAAGGTAATTTTGTAGCAAGAGGCCAATCACCTTTCCATGCGTGAAGATCTGTATGGCAAACACCTGAATATTTGACATTGACCAAGATTTCATTTGGTTTTGGAACTGGAACTGGGATATCTTTGTACAAAAGTGGACCACCATTTTTTTCAAAAATGACAGCTTTTTGTGTCTTTGGAATGCCTGCTGGCATTTGGAAACGTAAAGCTTTTGTTTGTTTAAACATTTTATTTATGATTTGAAAAGAAGAAGAGATGAATGAGGACATCTCAAATGAATTAAAGAGAAAATTACTCTCGATATATATACTACTCCTATCCAAAGTCATTCATCTTGGTGTTGGAGTAATGGAAGTCATGATCACTATCACTCAGTTAAGCTAGCTAACTAAACTATTGATAAAAAATCACTTAAGGGGTGTAGTATTTCAAAAAATAGGATGTTTTTTACCCCACAAAATATTTTTTTTTTTTTAAAAATTTTTTGATTTGGAGTGTAAAAACGTAAAGGAAAACGTACATGTTAACACCCTTTATGTGTTAACGTTGGACGAGATAACGGGGGAACCAATGCTAAGGCATTTTTCTAATTTATGTAAAAGTGTCTCCTCAGCTAGTTGACACTTTTCTCTTTCCCGCAGGGAAAATATTTTAGACTATTATTTTTTCGCCTAATAACCTTAAATGTGCTTAATCGAGAAATCAGTTAATTAAACCTATATAGTAGTCTATTGGGATAAAAGTAAAAATGCTTGAAATGAAATGAAAAAAACGTAGGACACCGAGAAGATCACACATCTTGTTCAAAAGAACGATAAACATCGTTCCAATTTTGGAAAAAACCTTTAAAGAATTTAACACCTAGCCCTATATCTTTAATACCTGTCATTCCTCTAATACTGTGCATTGATAGTTCTGGAATACCAACATCGATAGTTCTAGCTCCAGTGGAACTTGCAATCATTGAACCTATTGTACCACCGGTTCTAACATCATTTCTTGCTGAAAAAATTTGAACTTTATCTTTATTTAATTCTGCAATTTGTTTCACCAAAGCATATCCAACTCTATCAGTTGCTGTCTTAGTTTCATTGTAATATTTGCAAACAATACCTGTATTTAAATAGGGTCTATGGTTTTGTAAATATTGAGATTCAAAATTAGGATTGTAAGCATGAGTCACATCAGCAGATAATAATAAAGAATTGGCAAATATTTGTCTTGATGACAGTTTTGGATACATGGATTTCGACACTTTATCAACGACAGCTTCTAATAATTTCCCCTGGGCTCCTTGTCTTGATAATGAACCAATTTCTTCATTATCGAATAATGCAACGATATTAAAAGACAGTTCAGGTGTTTGAGACTCGATTAAAGCATCAATAGCAGCAAATGAGCATAATTTGTCATCAATTCTTGGAACAAATAAGAATTCATCGTTTAAACCACCAATGGTTCCACGTTGATTATCAAAAAGATCTAAATCAAATTGATACAAATTTTCAACTTCAACCCCAGCTAATTTGGCAATATATCTCAAGACTTTAATACAATGCTTACCGTAAAGATTTGAAATTTTTTCAGATTCTGTGGCATCTTCCAGTTCAGTGGTGTCATAGCCAATAATTGGAACCATTTGAGTTTCCTTGTTAAAAGGCCCATCCAGTGGTGCACCGAAATGTTCAGCTAAACTAGCAATTCTTCCTATTGGATGAGGCGTTGAACTCACTAATTTAGTAATAAACTTATCATCACTAGTCTTAATAATAACTCTACCTCCTATGGCCAAGTCTCTGTCCCACCACTTGTCACTTAAAGAACCAGAATATGGTGCCACTCCAAGTAATTCATAACCTTCTTCTTTATCTTTTGTGGAATTAGGTTTCAATTTCACAGCAAGTGAGTCAATATGAGATCCTATAGCTCCAACACCTCTTGCAGGATGCCAATCTTGTGTTAAGATAAAAGCAGCAAGGTTTAAACCTGATCTTGTTGTAAAATATTTCCCCGGTTTAAGGTCCAGCCATTCTTCCTTTTCCGATAAATATACAAACCCATTTGCAATCAATTTATCGCTGAAATATTCAACAACATGATAGGTTGTTGGGTTCTTATAAGAGAAATCGATATAATCATATGAATAACTCTTGAGAGATTTTATCTTCTTCAACGAAGAAGAAGATGATGATGAACGTCTATGTTTGTTATAATTAGCAGTAACAGTGGCATTTTTCCCGTCAATTGCATTGAGAGCCGAGATTAATTCTAATTGAGAAGAAGTCAAGTTAGCCATCTTGAGGAAATTCTCCAAATCTTCAACTTTAACAGACATCTTGATTGTTGTCTAGATAAGAAAGTTCGGCAAGATTTGTGTTTTTTTTTTTTTTTTTTTTTTTACGCTTTTTTTTATAAAAAGTTGAACAAGTTTGTATTAACATATATATAACGATTTATAATTTACTCTGATACTTGACAACTTCATCGATGGCCTCAGCAACGTATTTGACGTTTCCGTCATTCAATCCTGCAACACTGGCTCTACCTGAGCTTACTAAGTAGACACCATGTTTCGATTCCAAACGTTTAACTTCTTCAGGTCTTAATCCGGTGAAAGAGAACATACCTTTTTGGCTAACGATATGATCCCAGTTACCTGGAGTCTTCAAGCTGACTAATTCGTCTCTTAATCTGTGTCTCATTGAAGTAATTCTTGAAGACATGGTTAACAAATCTTTTGACCATTCAGCTCTTAATTCTGGAGTGTTCAAGATCTTGGCAACAACTTTAGCACCATAAGCTGGTGGATTAGATAATTCTGATCTTGTAATCTTGTTTAACTGTGATAATATCAGATTTTGTAATTTTTCATCATTTTTTGGTAAAATAATATGAATACAACCAACTCTTTCACCGTACATACCACAATTCTTAGCAAAAGATTGACAAATTAACATAGGTAATTTGTAATCTTCTGCCAGTTTTCTCACAGCCCAAGCATCTTCTTCCAAAGAGCCGGTGGTGAAACCCTGGTATGCCGAATCAAATAAGGCGAAATGATTTTTCAGTTGAATGGCATCCAAGATCTTGACCCATTGATCTTTTGAAGGATCTAAACCAGTTGGATTATGAGCACACGCATGTAATAAGAATATGGAACCATTTGGAGCAGATTCAATGGCACTCAAGAATCCATCTAAATCCAATGATTTGGTTTCATTTTGCCAATATGGATAAGTCTTTGTCTCTAAACCGGCATTTTCAAAAATTTGAACATGATTGGCCCAAGTTGGTGAAGACAAATAAACTGTATTACTCAATGAATAAAATTTTTTCAAAAACACGGCAGAAATATGTAAAGCACCGGTACCTGATAATGATTGAATCGAAATAATACGATCATCACTAAAGACAGAAGACGACTCACCCAAGATAACTCTTGAAGCACTCTTGGTGAAATCTTGGAAACCACTGATTGCTAAATACTCATGGTTATAACTAGGATCTGCTTGTAACAATTTCTCCAGTTGTCTAACTGCTGGTAATATCCATGGTTTACCGGTATTGTCTCTATAAGCTCCAATTCCCAAATCAACCTTGTTTGTTCTCGTGTCCTGCGTATAACGATTTTTCAATCCAAATAATGGATCTGGTGGTAAAGTTGGAATATTATCAATTGAGAATCCTGACATCCTGTTGCTGTTCTTGTTCTTGTTGTTGTTGTTCAAAGTTGAAGTTTGCTTTTTCTCCAATTTTTTTTTTTTTGTGTGTTTTTTTTTCCGCTTTGAAGTGAAAAAAATTTTTAAATGAGTCAAAAATTGAGAGAGTTTTACAGGAAATTGGAGTGAGATAAGAGAGAGAAATCTATTCTATATATATATATAATTATTCATCGTATTGTAAAGGTTTCATGACTTCATCGTATAACAATTTTTTCAATTCTCCAATACTGAGTTCGTCTTTCTTCTTATCGAAATCGAAGAAATCTTTTGGGATTTTCTTAGCCACTGGTTCATCATTTGGATCATGGTATAATTGTAAATAAGGATGTTTTAATGCATCTTCTACTTGTATTCTCTTTGAAGGGTTAAAAGTTAATAATTTTTCTAATAAATCGATACCCAATGGGTTACAACCTGGGAACAATTTATCAAATGGAATGCGATTTCTTGTTGGTAATGATTTTAAATATTCTTTAGCTCTTCTTGATTTGATACTATAATAATCTTCCATCGATGGGGTACCGAGGACTTCAATTATGAGCCATAATTGATTATGATAATCTCTACCGGGGAATAAAGGTTTACCACTTAACATTTCTGCCAAGATACAACCAACTGACCAAACATCAATCAGTGTTGTGTATTCTTGGAAAGTTAACATGATTTCGGGCAGTCTATACCATCTTGTGGCAACGTATTCGGTCATGAATCCGAAATTATCTTCAGTTGATGCAATTGATCTTGCAAGTCCAAAATCACATATTTTCAAATCACAATTTGCATTGAGTAATAAATTTGAAGGTTTCAAATCACGATGCAATACATTGGCCGAATGCAATGCTTTTAATGCTCTTAAAGTTTGATAAGTGAAATATTGACAATGATCATCACTTAATTTTTGTGTGCGAATGACACGGTGTAAATCAGTTTCCATCAATTCTTGTATCAAATAAACTTCATTAAAAGATTCAAAACTATAAGGAATTTGAATATCCAAGATGCTTATTATATTTTCATGGTTAAAATGCTTCAAAATTTTCAATTCTCTCAACGTTCTCAAACAAAACATCGATCTTTCAAATGGTATTATCTTCTTAATAGCCACTTTTTGTTGTGAAGGCTTATGAATAGCAGAACACACTGTCCCATAAGCTCCTTCTCCGACAATATCTAGTATCTTATAATGATCACTCACATTAAATGAAATATCGCGTTGCTGCTGTTGTTGATCCAATTGGTTGCCAACTGGAAGTCGTTGTTGTTGTTGTTGTTGCAGATTAGACATTGATCGAAAACAAATAAAAAAAAGACACACACAAAAGAGTAAAGCGAAAGATTATACAATTATCTCCAATATTCTTCCCAGAAAAGGTTCGATAAATTATTTTCAAGTGTATTAATATTTTTTTCAGGGGTATACAGAAAAGTTTCAAAATAGTTTAAAAACAAAATGTCGATTTTTTTTTTTTTTTTTTTTTGATTTTTTTTTTTTTTTTTAAACAAAAAAAAAAAAAAAATTTTTTGTTGTTTTTTTACCGAAAACGGACAAAACAGGGGCTGTACACTATAACTGAGATTTATAAACCGCCTGGGCAACTTTAATCCCCCAGTCCCATTGATCATCTTGCAAGATTTTGGTTTCACCGTTAGGGCACATGACCCTATGCTGCTTTATGGAAGTTGTGCCCCAATTTATTTCTGGTTTGTAGTGCAAGAATTTGCAATAAGGTTCGATGAAATTGATGATTGCATTTTCTTCTTCTTCCAAGATCCCCATTTGTAAAGCGAAAAACCAGATTTGCACGTCACATCCATGTGGAACTTTATGTTTTGGATCGACGTATTGGTCGAGGTATTTAGTTCTGAAAGCGCTTTGGTACCTGAAAATGTTTTCTGGAGGAAATCCACCTTTGACGATTGAGTCTATAAAACCTCTTGAAGATGCATAAACTTGTCCATCACTGATCATCTTACCGTACAAGATTCTAAGTTCTTCTGAGAAATTTGGATCGGACTCCTTGCATTCGATTTTTGGGTACACTTCTAGCAATGTATTTGTGATCTTCGCAGGATAATAATTGGCCAATTGTAAAGGTAATTCTTCAACTGTCTTTGGTGTGTTCAACAAAGAGTATTTGACACCTTCATTATCAACTTCACCAATCAAGATTCTTAAACCACGTTCTTTTAATTTTGAACCATATTCACCACTTGCTAAATCTTTTAATAATTTTGAAGAAATGAATTTATCATCTGTAACAGCTCTGAATGTATGCATTTTCAAATCCGGAATCTTATCAACTAAAGCTTCACCATCAATAGCTCTTAATTTGTGTAACTTCTCATCTCCAGTTAAAGACAGATCTATATCAAATGCACTTAATAATTCATCAAATTGACCTTGTAATTCATCAAGTGTCTTTGGCTGAATCCAAACATTATTTGAAAAAAATGCAACTTGCTTGATCAACTGCTTGACTTCAGGATGATAAACTTCATAAGCCAATTGGAAAAAAGTCGAATAAGATCCAGCACTGACACCTCCAACTGTGATCTTATTAGCATCACCACCAAAATACTTAATATTTGAAGCAGTCCACTCTAAGGCTAATCTTTGATCCCAAAATCCAAAATTAGTGGAATTCAGATCTTCATCAACCAACTCTTTACCACTCAAGAACCCAAACAAATTGATTCTGTAACCTGGTGAAACAATAATAAACTGATCAAGGAATTTTGAAGTATCATGTAAATCTCTTGGATCATAAATGGCACCTTGATTTGGAGCACCATATTGTAACCATCCACCATGGATGTAAAACAAAACTGGCCATCCATCCAGTGGCTTATTCGCATCATTTGCCGGTACCCAAACGTTCAAATGTGTGATATCTTCACTAGTTGGACTCTTGAAATATTGATGCTTGAAATTAGGATCTGTAATTGAAGGCTGTGGACTCTTATATGCAAACTCCTTATGTTCATCATTGGAATAATCATAGTCTTCCGGAATAGGAATAGGCAATTTCCAACGATTCAGTCCAGTTGGCGATAATGCATACCTAATATTTGCAAAACGGTGGGTACGTGGTTCATCATTCTCAATGATGGTTAATCCACTTAACTTCCCATGGTTTGGAATTGAAATTGAATACTCAGAAGATTTGTCAATTGAAGGTGCGTTACCCATTGCTATTTATCGTTGAATTATATCCATTCATTGTAGTGGGATTCTAGAGCTTATATATATACTTTTGAAAGCCCAATTCAAAGCGTATCTTTTTTTTTTTTAAAAAAAAAAAAAAAAAAGTTTCGGATAAAATTTCCTTTAGCCTATATGAGTTAGATAGATAACAAAGATAAACAACTAATGAATTCAGGTTACTTCAGCCGACAGCCACATTCTATTTCCTTGCCCGATAATATTTTTAGTGAATCGAGAAAGTTAGGGGTCATTCCTAATCCGATTTTGGTAATAACTATGTTAACTAAAAAAAAACATTTACTAAAACCCTTAATTAGTCTATTTATTAATAGATCTACTTTTATGAGAAAGAAGCAGCCATAGATTTATCTCTTTTAACAGTAGGAGGTCAAATAAAAAAAAAATTTATTACATTCAGAAATAGGTTCAAATTTTTTACAAAATAAAAATATATTTCATATATCTTAAATTTTAGGTTTAGTTAAGTTCTTTTTCTAAGTTTATTACAATATTCTGTTAATAAATATTGAATATCTCTTACGTTATTATGTGCATTATATCAGCCAATCATTAAAATTAGAAAGATAAAATAACATAGTAGATTACCAAAAAGGTGGAGGAGAAATAGCTATATTGAGAAATACTCAGAATCATCAACAAAAATAAAAAAGTGTAGATATTGTAAAACAGGTAATACAATGGTAAAAAGTATATTTGAATGTAATAAACGACGATATCATAATGCCAGCCTGATTAAATTTGACATTTGAGCTGTCAGACATATGCAAATTTTGTAGAGTATAATCAAATTGATCATTTTATTTGTGATTTTAGGTGCTCAACAGATAAACCCTTGACAGCTGTCCACTTCCAGTTGTAAAAACTGATGTCTGAAACAATTTCCTTCCGTGAACTGAAGTTGCATTGAGTGTTGCATTTTCTGTATATGAACTCATATCATAAAACTGTTCTGTTGAAACAGTTCACAATGTTTGAAACAAAACCTTAAAACCATCTGAAGAGAATAACTGATTTAGTCGTAAAAGTGGCAACCACACCAGACCTGAAACTGTCCTTCAAGATGAACTTGATCATTAGTTATGTCACCTTCCAAAATGACAAAAAAAAAAAAAAAATTATTTTATTTGATTCCATGGCTACCTCAGTAATTCATGAGCTTAAACTAGCAATATTAATACAGATTCTTCAAGCACCATAACTCAATCTGTATAAATCGATGATTATTTTAATGAATAATATAACTGAATCTCAATGTTTGTTCTCTTATGATTCTCTTTTTTTTTTTTTTTTTTTTTCTTAATTTTTTTTTAGGGCAAAAATAATTGTAATAGTTTTGTACTACCAAATCAAATCTATCAAAACCAAAAAACCAAAAAAGCTGAATTAGATTCAAATGTTACTGAATTCCCGATGTAATTTAAAGTGATTATGGAAATAGATAATTTTTCAAAGATTATAACACATTGTGGACTTTCATATATTATACTTAATTCTTTTTTAAATAAAGTAATTTTTTGAAAAATTTATAGAATATCCCCAAAAATTTCCAAGAAACTTTAGTAAACAGGGTGTTTAAACATCTTCATATAATTATTCTCTTAAGACTTTGTTGAATTTCCCTCAATATATATATATATAACATTAAAAATTCTTGAAAATTTTGAGAAAATTAATACCAGAAACTATTTCATTTTGTTAAAAAAGATTTCTTTATTTTCTTTTTTTGAATCTAAAAGTTTGTTAATTCTTGATTTGAGCTACCCTATGGATACTAGTTCAAGTTTGAGAGCCGTTTAATATGTACGCACTTAGTATTAAGCTATTTATTTAACTTTGACTATCCTTCAAGGCTTCCTTAGGGGAATACTGGATTAACATTTTTTTTTTTCAGAGCCAGGGAAAAAGCTTCAAGCAAAAAAGGTGAATGAAACAAATATAATTGTTTCTATATATGCGGCTTCAACAGATTTTCTCTAGCTTACATATAAAACTAGATCGTTTTAGACTCTTTGTAATACATACCTTGAACTTGATGAGCTTAGAGAAAACTTTGAAAATTATATTTGATTAACACAATTGATCCAATGAAAAAAAAAAAAAGCTGGTACGAGTTTTAAACCAATGAAGGGATTGTCGAATCATGTTGGTCATATTGGAGATTAATGAATAGTCTGATTGATTTATACTTAAATTAAATAGCACAAATTTAGTTATTAGGTAAATATATTTATAAAAAAAAAAAAACCTTTATGCTTTCTAGTTTGTTCAACAAGGTTAGCCTGCAGTACAAGTATTTAAAACTTTTTCTTTCCGATATAGGTTGCTGATTGACTGATCAACCCCCTATAGAGAGACCAGTTAACTCATAAGACTTCTCTTTCAAGCTTCCACCGACGTATCTTCATAAACAATAGGAAGACCAGACCATCAATGTCTTTAAATTTTAAAAATAAGATTATAAAAATACGGGGTGATGAGTTCTCATTTAAGAAGAGTAGACCTCGATATTTTGTGTTGTATTCAAAATGAAAGAAGATGGAGATCTTTCTATGTATCAATTTATATACTTCAATTCAATAAACGTTATTATTTATAATCAAATCGCACTGGCTATGTCAAATCAATTTTTAACAAACGGTGACATAGAACATGAGGAAATACCAAACTCATTAAACAATGAGGGTTCTATTGGTCCAAACCGCGTTAAATGCAACTCAATTCAGCAAGTATTTCTTTGTCTGTTGCTCAACTAAATTTGGCTGCTCCCACCGTTCACAAAAATTATACATCAAACACCATTTTCCAGTTTTGCTTCTTTAGATGATTGAATTGAATTCAAGTTATTAATGAGGATGGTTAAAGGCATCATATCTTATTAAATAAGACAAACTTTAGCCGATAAGCCAGAACTTGATTCAATTAATGTTAATTTCAAAAAGATTATGATGCTATTTTAACTAAAGTTGAAATACTTTTTAGTGTGAGATTTTTCATAAACTTGAAGAGATGTTTTGTTTAAAGGAGGTTTCTAGTGCCCAAATCTTTCAAGAAAGTAGCATGTAAACGGAATTTCCTCTAATCTTCAGAAGCATTTTTCTGGGTCATTCTTAGGCAAAATTCTGTAAAGGCACCATGATCTCTCTTAAAATTTACTTATCTAATAGAGAGAGGACAGAAATTATCTTTTATTTCAAACAACGGTTTGATATTGAAACAAGAAATTTGCAGATACTAGACTCGAGCTTACAAGGAGGAATTTATACAGTTTAAAGCAGTTCTTGCTACGTATATCATCTTTGATCCTACTGTGTTCATATTATTAAGACTCCAAATTGTAATCTTATTATGAAATTTTCTTCCCTTATTAGTGTTTATCTTTCTTTTCTTTGATTATACTACTACTATATGATTAGTGTGCGTGAAAGATTCTTCAGAGATTTTAATAGGAATAGTAATAATCATTCCCCCCTGCAAATTGATACAAAATTCAAAATATTCAAACTAACTTTAGAGAATTCTCGTCAAAAGCTTTAAGGGCTTAAGAGAATGGAAAGATTATAAAGGAAGTTAGTTAAACATCCAGGTATACTTTATATACTTTATCTTAAAGCAACTAACTATTTGACACTTTTTAACTATTAATCAATTACGAGATCATTCAATGTACGTTACCAGAGTAAATCTGATTCAACAAATGTCTGCTTAATATATTGCTGCATGTCAATGACGTAATATTCATTAAAGACATCGACATGACATCACTTGGTCTCAACAGTAGGAAAAAGATCTCCCCGATTTCCTGATTTATAGGAAAAGCAAAAAAAAGGATGTAATGTGAATTGAATAGGGAGAGTTCCAATTAATTTACATTATTTAACTATGAGTCCATTAGTCAGTCATCCACCTGATCCCACCAGAGTAAATCTGAATCGACGCACTTAAATAAAAATATATAACATTTTTATTTGAGTAAAATTACTTTAAAATAAAATAAAAGGTCTGTTAATATTGCAATCGAGTGAGAAGACATGTTGAGACTAGATTTTTTTTTTTTTTGAATAGAGTTTATTAAAGAAGAATTAGAGCTTTCCATACTAGATATCCAGATATATATTATATAGAATTTTAAAATAACTAACGAACTAACTATTTAACAATGAGTCAATTGGGAGATCATTCAACAAGACAGACAGCCAGTTCTTGTACCATAAAGTTCTCAATTGTTTTCTTCATTATCCTCGTTGAAAAATATAAAAGAATAAAATGCTTTTCTTTATTTTCAATTACATTTTATGGAAACACTAACTTTGTTTTATTGTATACTGTTCATTCATCATTTGATAACAGAATCAATCTCATTCACTATCGAGCTATAATACTAAAGGCAAATATTTAATAACTTATAGAAAAAGTGGGGGGACAGTGGTATATAAAATTCAGTCAAATCTTTTGAAAAAGAGAATGTGGAACTAGGGATGAGTCCATAAAAGAATGATAATTGATCTCACATTTGTTTTTGTTGAATAAGATTTCACTCTACTCTGGTGGCATGGCATACATTGAAGGATATTCTATTTGACTCATATTAAATAGTGTAACTTACTTAGTTACTTTTTAAAAACAAACAAACCTAGTCTCAACAGATAGGACCCTTATGTTTAAAGAGATCACAACATCTATAATACTAAATAGGATATACAGGTTTTATATATTCAAATGTGAGTCAGTTACTGGATGGTTGGGTCATGTTTCAGCAAACTGAGTTAATGATTTTCTTAACATATCAGATTCCAAAAAGTGCTAGGCGCCTGTCTCTAAGGTTTTTGATGAGATTTGTAGAGCTAACGCATAAAAACTTCGTATATTTTCTAATATAAGCCAATTTAACAGTTTCAAAGATTTATATTGAATAAGTTGACATCTTCTTGAAATTTGTGGAACAGAAATCACTTGGGCTTTCTTTTATTACAGGGTGGTTATACATTGTTGGTTCATAATAGAATCTATTATCAGATAATTAATGTGACAAGCCCAAGAAGCACGATTGTCCCTTCTATTAAATACCATCCTATTAAGAACGAATTAGAAAAAGAGAATCCTATTCAATTTTTTGATTTGCAAAAAGTTTATTAAAGAGAACCTTAACTTATTTCCAAGATTGAGTTAATTCATAGATCATTACTACTTATTCAGTTGATAATCAAATGAATTAAACAATAGGGACAGTGGGATCTCCATTCTTAAGTGTTATCTTGTTGCAATATACTTTCTGAATTTTAGAGTTATCAATTAAGTATAATAACTTTTATTTAGATCTACATAATCTATTATCAGAGATCTTCAAACATTGTAACTTGCTCTGATGTTCAAAGCGTTAGGTCAAACATAAGGTCTATCATGCTTTAATTCTGTAAATTTCCTGTTAAATAGGATGCAAACAAACAGTCTTTCATTTGAATGAACGATAAATTGGAAATTGCACTATCTGCAAATTCAGCAAATGAGAAATTAAAAACCCTTTATATTTTATGCTATGAAAAGTATAGTCCCCTTAGATTCGAAGTAAAGTAGAACCCTACTGAGGTTAATGTTGTTTATTCCTCTAATGTATGCTCAGACTAGAGTTGTCGATACTAGATTTCCAGTTGTCGTTAATGTATGATCATGCGATTCGTATACAGCGATATATTAATGAGACCATGGATCAAATCATGGATCAGGCAATATAATATGTGCTGTCTCATTAAGTGTTGGAATGTTAATGAAAAGCCTATAAAAGAAGTTGAATATCCTGATACAAGTTATATATATAGTCTTAAGTAACTTACTAGTGTACATTATTTGAGTATCAACCAACTACGAGATCCTTGAATGCTTCAATGTCACTTTGCTTTATCTAGACATATCGCTTGCCTGCCAGTTTTAAGATCATTAGCGAGCAATATAAATTGACTTGGCCACTGAATAAAGCTGTTAGTGGAAGATTAAAAGAGATGCCCCTGAGAGAACCAGCAAAGTTTTTCACAGGTTCATCCTTTGAAATGGCAAGAAATCAATATAGATCATACCGGTTGTAGAATATATCCACCCAGAAATCATTATACATACTTGTGATTGGATCATGCATCAGGCAATGAGTTATGGTGTTAAGCCTTGGAATGTGAATGGAAAGATTATGAAAGGAGTTGAACATCCAGATATATGTTATATATTTTATTTTAAAGTATCTGACTATCTACACTATTTAACTATGAGTCAAGTTGGAGATCATTCAATGTATACAACCAGAGTAAATCTGATTCAACAACAATAGGAAATGATAAGTGATTCGTAGTTGAAAGAATAGAGCACAAACACCGCTGTCTTCGAGAATTGATACTATATTCGATGTTTCAAAGCTCAGCGAGACTTTCCTTTCTTTTACATCTTTTCTGCAGGCAAATTCAGCTTGACTAGACCTCCAGGTATATTTCTCTGTTTAGTATATAGCTCGATTCCAACGTCAACAAGTTTTTTTTGCTTTAATTCTTATAAGATATAAGAAGTTTTGACAAAAACTAATTCTTTCTTGTTAATGAGATCTAAAGGGCAGCCCAATGCGCTATCTCAGAGAATTCTTTGAGAGAATCGAGACATACAGTTCTGAATACTCATATGACAAGTCGGACTGATGATCTTCTAGGGGTATCTGTAGAATTTTCAAAATACTTCAAAAACTTCTTTCAAGTTTATGTAAAATTTATGCTTTCATTTCTGCAAAATTCTTAACATGATCCCTAGATGAATTGCTCATATTTGGATCGAGCTGAACATCCCCTGGAATAAACTTCACAACATTGCTATCAGGAATAAACATAAATGTTCAAATTAACATCTTGGAAAGAAGCGATACCCAAGTCAAAAAAAAAGAAAAAAACAAAGTAATTGCGTTTTCGTTTTCGTCGGTAATATCTAAAATAATAAACGTAAATATATCCTTCAATTTGGCATATGGAAGGAACTCTGGTTTTCAATAAGCAATTATTCAAAATTGAGCTTCAAGACTTCAAATAATTGTCTCTGAAGTGATATTTTTCTTTTATTTATTGTATAAAGTTAAAAATTCCTTTAAGAATTATTGGTATAAAATATTACTGTGAAGTGATTCTGATTTAATTGGCAATTATTTGGGTTCAAGAGAATTTCTGTTCGAAAGGTAAGCTAACCTAAATCACCTCTAATGGGGTGTCGCCTGTGTTGAATCAGTGACATTAACAGTATTAGTCTCAATTCATGGAGCCTTACATAGACCAAAGCAAAAGCTAGTTGGGCTCAATTATAAACGAAAAAATTTAATATATATATATATATATAATAGATACTATGTTGTTGCTTTACTTAATTTATCCTATGACACTTGTTGTGTACATTATGGGTTTCTAACAGGCTAAATGTAAACTTAATAACAAGAAATGTTATAATAATCATAAAGTTAAACGAGAAATAAATTCCTTAAAATACTTTCTATCATAACCAATATTTGATGAAAATTGCTTTGCCATGCCGATGCAGATATTATCTCCAGTCATCATTGTAGATAAAATTTTTAGCTCTTCCTACAAAAAGCTTTTATTCCACTGTCAAATAAATTAACTGAGCCAATTTTTTTTTTCAAAGTCTTGAGCTGAGAGTTTCAATTACATCAAGAGATACTTTCAAGAGCGAGCTGTTCGTAGTTCTTATCAAATTCTTTCAAAATCCAGAGGAAGAACAGAACAGCTCGTATGAATCGGAGAAGTTACGAAGAACTCTAAAGTTAAGTCACTAAGGTATAAGTTTTTTGTCTCTATTCTTATAAGAAATGGGCCACTGCAATCATAAGAAGATCGGACAGTCCCTTCAATAACATGGTTAAATTGAAAATAAAAAGGGATATATTTGAAGGCCCTTATTGAACGGAGCCACCATCCAAGATTAATCTGGAATATGATTGCTATCCTTTCAATAAGTAGATCTATACAAGGCGGGTTGAATCAGATCTCTCCTAATTAATTCATAATTATTAGTGTAGAATAGTAATTACTTTAAAATAAAATAAATAACGTATAGATACCTGGATGTTCACTTTCCAAGACTTAATAAAACAGCCCATTGCTTGATTAATGATCTCATCAATGGTCTGATCTATACAGCTGCATCCTAAACACAATCATAAATTAGAAACATCAACAACATTAGTCTCAACAAGATTTAAAATCTTTTGAAAAAATGGATAATACAAATTTATGAATGCTCAGTAAGTGTCCTTGTCTTTGGATAATTTTATTATTTGTTGATGATATATTGTTTAAGATCAAATCACCTTAATACTTCCTTATCCTTACTTCTTTTCTTTTTAAAATGAACTCTAGAAATGTGTGTTTTCCATTTTTTAAACATTTTTGGACTTTTAAATATTTTCGAGCTTAGTGCATCACTCTCGTCAATATTTTAACATTTCCTTGATTATTTATATATATATATATATATATATATCCTTAGGGCCCGTCACACCACTAATGCTTACATTTAAATTTGATTTGAATAGAGTTTATTAAAGAAGAATCATCTTATAGATGTGTCTTCACTATATAAGTTAATAAACCAAGGCTTCACAGATTGAGCAGGAAAAATCACTTCGTTTTATAGGTCTAAGTCTTAATAGGCGAACTACCTATCCCCCATGATGTCTACCTTCATTCAATTGGAAGTAAGAAAGTAGTGGGAAAAAAACCTCTCTGATCTGCTGACATTAAGTTAAAAAAGGGGTGTTATTAAAAGAAAATAAAGTAAAAGGGACAAAAGGAAAAGGGAAGTGGAATTGTCAGGTTGGGTATTGTCAATCTAGGGAAAATTGGTGTGATCAAATGTTAGTAGTACATGCCATAAAAATATGTTCCGAGATAATTAGCTTTAATTTAAAATATGTTGAAAAATACTTCTTCTTACTTCTTACCTAAATTGATACAAAAAAATTTTAAGGAGATTCCAACAATACTATCTTTAGAGAATATTATTGAAAGATTCTGTTGAGACAAGGTTTGTTGTCCTCAATCTATGATTATGCAATTTGTAGGTAGCGACATATTAATGAGACTATTGACTGGATTGGGCAATGAAAGAGCTTGTCTTATTAAAGAATACAAATGGAAAAATTATAAAAAAAAGTTGGATATCCTGACATATGTTAAGTTTTTAGAAAGTAACTAACTGCGTTACACTATTTGAATATGAATCAATTAGAAGATCCTTCAAAGTTATGTCAACAGAGTAAATCTGAATCAACAGATTCAAAAGAATAATTCTGAAAATTTTAAGAAACTGATATATCATATTGCAAATTCTTATAAATTTTCTTTCAGTCAAAAAAAGTCTTCTTAAATTAATATAAAAGTTGTCACCATAAAGTGTTTTTATTTCAGTAAAATCCTAATCATACTTCCTTAGAGTTAAAAGAAAAATACTGTTTGAATCTAACTATAAGACCTTTTAACTAAAATTTTTGTATTAAATTCTCTGAAAACCAAAAATTTTGGGGATAAAAATTTTATTTTTCTTCTTCATAAGAATACATCCAGTATTTTGTTTCTATAAATTTACTTCAAGGTTGTAACTATATCAGTTATCTTCCAACTTTGATGAGGATGGGGTAAGAGGTTGCGAAAATTGATCATTTACTCTTATCATTTATCCCCCCCACATTAGTTTTTTTTTTTTTTTTTTTTTTTGTTATATAATACGCATTAGTCGATTTTGTTATTTGTTACACTATTTTTCAGCCTTGTCACCGAAATTTCCACGTCTAATTTAAAACAGAGAGACAGTTGCCCTAGATTTATTTTAAAAATAGGTTTTTTTATACGAATTAGAAAAACGGAGACCTCTCTATACAGATAGAAGTTGACTTAAAGACCATATGACAATGGCAGAAGTCAGTGTATTTGAAAAGAAAAAAGCTGAAAAAAGTACTAATAATTTTTCCGTGCCTTTTGAAGTATTAGATGGAGCGGATTGGGCCAAAAAACTTGGTGTTTTCAAAGATGTTGATGATGCTGAATGCTGGTTCGAAAATTTCTTGTATTACATGTCTCGTTTTGGACTTCATGGTATATTAGATAGTGATAATCATCCTTTGATCTATGATGCAGATGTCAAATGTGTCATATCAGTGATTCTCTTGACAGCAGTTGATCTTAGGATTAGAAGAATTTATTGTAATTCCGTGCCTGGTTCAATTGGTAAACTCAGATTACTTTACGAGAGAATCGGTTTTCGCTTATGATGTCAAGGAAATCAATTCAAATAAGAAACTTTTTAGAAAAAATTTTGAGATTACAAGAAATACTAGACAAATATTATACGATTTAGGTTCTATTCTATTTGATGGTAGTTGTTCAATTAAACAATATATTAATGAATTAATATCAATTGAGGAAGAAATTCTGAGAGCTGAAGAATTTATAGAGCATAAATAAATAGCTAGAATTGGTTATAATGGTTTGATTGGAGAATATGCTATGATGGTTGATCATTTAAATATCTTTCCCGTTCCGTTGACTTTAAATCTTTTGAAAGCACATCTTCATGAATTTAATAATGGTCTTAATTGGAACAAAAAAAGGGATTATGAATCCAATTTATTGGTCGCTGAGGCCAAGTCAATTGCATTTTTGAAAAAAAGAATGCATCTTGCCCGTTCCAGGTAATAGTCTTATAGTCTATCTTTTGTATTATCATGTCTTAAAGATAATTATCTAATTAAAATATCTTCATTAGATTAGGTTCAATGAAAAGATATAATATATATATATCACTTAATCTCATCAGATGTACATGAGTAGAAATTTTCTAAAAAGCTATCAATTGTCCTCAATGTGATATGTAAGAAGAAATTCATTAGATTCTAGCTATATATCAATGGTTATATTGCAAGTATCATTGTAATTCGTGTACTATCTTTTGATAAGTGTTTACTTTTTTTTTTTTTTTCGGTACTTCAAAAAAAAAAAAAAAAAAAAAAAAAATTTAACATCATCTACAAATTCACAATGTCTCGACCATCTGAAATAGCCAATAGTTTGCTTCATCAGTATTACAAGCAGAAGCAGAGCAATTTGCTCCCCACCTCTGGAACACCAAGACCGAAAAGGATCCAATCAGTTACATCTATTGCAGCATGTGAGAAATTTCGGTCATTTGTCATTAGAGAGATCTCTGTAAAGATAACAAAGATCAATGATCCAACGACACTGGAGTCACAAGTGAGGGATTTAAATGATGAGATAAATAAGTTAGTCAATGAGAAATTATCATGGGAGTATCATATCAAGGAGTTGGGAGGTCCTGATTATGTTGTTTTCAGTAAGAGACAATTATCAAAAGAGTTGAGTGTGAGAAATTATAGGTATTTTGGTAGGTCCAAAGATTTGCCCGATGTCAAGGAGTTGATGGAGTTGAAGAATAAGAAGTCTAAGACTGTGATAAGTAATGAGAAACAGTTGTTGAAATATGTTAATGAAAATGTGAAGAAATTGGATTTGAAAGAATATCTTGGACAAGAAGAGAAAAAAGTTAAGAAGAAAGCAAATAAAGTTACTAAGAAGAGTGTGCCGAAAGCTAAGAGAAGCTTTAAATTTGATGAATTTAATCCTCCAATGATGGAAGAAATTGAGAAGATATTAGTTGAAAAAAAAAAGCAAGAATTAAAGCAAAAATTAGGTATTGCATGATATGTATATATAAACTAAACTCCAAAATAACTCCATTAAGCCATGTAATTAATTCCTTTCTTGAATAATTCTTTAAAATTAGAATTATAATTTTTGTTGTCTTCCCAAATAATTCTATCGATTTCTCTTCTACCACTATCCAAATCCAACTGGTCTAATCTATGAATCTTTGTTCTTCTAAAGATTTTATAAGATAAATAACAAATAATTAATAAGAAAACAGAACCATAACTTGTGAAAAATAATGAGATGGACCAATTTCCCTTTAAGAAAACGATGAAGCCATTAATGAAAACCAATAGAATTGATGAAAATAATCCGTAATATGCAAGGTATGGTTGTAAAGGGGACTTATAAGGATAATTGGAATCGTTTCTTGCAATGATATCTGGTCTTAATTTCAAACCGTAATAAAATCTGATAAATGAAAGATTCATACCTCCCCAAACAACTAAACCAAATGACGAACAAATACTCAAGAATTTTTCAAAAACTGATGCAGTGTTGTTATTTACAGTGAAATATGCTAGGCAACCGAAGCAACCTGTGAATAAGACACTAACATATGGAACACCATGATTTGAACAAATTCCAAAAATTTTTGGTAATTTCCCCTGGATAGATAAATAATAACAAGTTCTTGAAGACGCGTAAAGTTGTGATGAACCAGCAGTTAATGCAAAATAAACCAAGAACCCGTTAAACAGTGAAGCAAATCCGCATAATCCAGCACTTTGCAATGCAATAACCCATGGACTTTGATTACCATTGGCAAAACCTGCCCATTGTAATAATTTTGAATTACAAATAGTACCACCATTAGCTTCAATGATCTTAGTTTTCAAAAGTTCTTCATTTGCCGAGACTTTATCATTTGATGACGTATAATAACGAAGTAATCTTGGGTCACCACTATAAATATTTAAAGAGATGACAAATATTCCAACGATATAAAATAATAAGATTCTCCAATATATTGCTTTTGAAGATTTTGGAATCAGTTTTCTTGGAGATTTCAGTTCACCACCGGCAATAAGCAGGATCTCAGTTCCAATAAAACAATACGCAGCAACCACAGCAGCGATCAACACTGCCAAGAAACGACCTTTTGCACCTCCAATACCTTCCAATGAACCTAAACCTGTATCATGAAGGTCAAAAGTTGGTCTAAAAGCACCATATGTGATCTTATCTTGGAAATCTGATTTTGATGAATCCCAATATTGGAAACCAATATGTTTATGATATGGAGCAACACCACCACGGTTTAAGACAATGTTAAAAATGATTAATGCAAATAATACTAGTAATTTAATAAGTGAAGAATAATATTCAATTTCGCCATAGACTCTAATATCACAAAGATTTATACCAATGATCAATACTAAGAATAAAGTGACGAAACCTGCAGTACTCTTTCCTGGGATATTTAAATCATCATAATAAGATAACATGATTGTCAGAGCAGTGATCTCTGTGGGCAATCCAATCATATAATTGAACCAATAACTGATACCGAGGGCAAAACCAAAAGCATCTTCTACAAATCTTGAAGAGATACCACTAACACCACCTGCCAATGGGATCAACGTGACCATTTCACAAAATGATAACATTGTAGCCAAGACAGTGGAACCAGCAATGGTGAATCCAAGTAATGTTCCCAATGGACCAGCAATGGAAAACAGTTTACCACTTGCAAGAAATAATCCAACACCTAGTGTACCACCAAATGCAATCATTGTTAAATGACGAGTTTTCAATTTCCTTTGAATCTCGTAGTTATGCTGTTGTGGTTTTCTCTGTTGTTGTTGTGATGAAGATGAGTGGAATGGTGAGTCTAATGAGTTTAAAGCCTCGATATCTTCATATTCAGTGGTGGAGTAATTCAATTTTTCCATTCTATTCTGTATGATATTATTATAATTTTGATGATCTATTGGTAAATTATAATTGAAATCGTGATCTATAACGTTTGTTTCAAAAGATTTGAAATTATTTAGTTCTATATCATTACTATTATTATTGTGTTTTTTGGATTTCTTGAGAAATTTGAATTTTGAAGAATTAGGTAACAGTTCTTGACCAGCAATATACTGTGAATCATCTAATTCTCCTCTTTTGACATCTATTGTATATGATTTATTGATAAGAGGTAATGAATTTTGTAAGAGAAATTGTCTTGTCTTTGAACGTAGATAAGTCTCTAATTTAACTTCGTTATCATATTTAGTAAAATCGTCACTTGTTGAGTCATCATTCACTGGAACAACATTTTTAAACAAGTTTGTGAAATATTTCCGATCTTTCAAGCCATTAATTTCTTCTTTCAATTTCACTTTATCTGATACATTATTGATTGCATCTTTTATATGTGTGGAAGTTAATGGGATGGCAAATGATGAAGATGAGATAGTTGAATTCAAAGATGAAGTGAGAGATAAGCTCGAACCTTTATCTATTTCAGTTGACGTGCTAAGTCTTCTTGGGAATAAGTCATCTATGTTTCTAGTGCTAATGGAAGGATCTCTCGGTATAGGGAATAATCCCAGTTTGTCCTTATCCCTTCCCATTTCCCTTTGTTCTTTTGATTTTATTATCAAAAATTTCTCAATTTTTTTTTTTCTTAATAAATCGCTTCTTCGGTGAAGTTGATGATAATAGATAGGGATAGGAGACATACAAGATGTTTTAAAAACAAATAAAAGTTACTTTTCATTATCTAAAAATAATCTAAAAGTGTTATATAAATATCCTAAACAAGAGGAAAGGCAGTATTTGCAATAATTAAGTATATAAATATGAGCAATAAATTTTTTTTTATTTTGTTGGCAAGTGGTGACAAGGATTCAAAAACTATATACATTGGATTGAAACCTTTAAGGGATGCTTAGTGTAGGATATGATTATTTGGTAGCCTTGACTAAATAAGTGATCAAATCGTTTCTGTCTTTTGGTTTCTTTAAACCACCGAAAGCCATCTTGGTACCTGGGATGTACTTCTTTGGGTTTTCCAAGTAATCAGACATGGTTTGTTCAGACCATTCAACACCCTTTTTGATGTTGGCATCGGTATATGAATAACCTTCAGCTTTACCGGAATGTCTACCAAAGACACCGTGTAAATTTGGACCAACCTTATGTGGACCACCGGCTTCAGTGGTGTGACATTGTAAACATCTAGTTTTGAATAAAGTGGCACCTTTTTTCTCTGAACCTTTTTCGAATGGAGCTGGCATTTTTTTTAATTTGAATTTGTAGTTTGAATTGAATAAATATTATTTATGGAAGTTAAAGGAATATTTGAACAATTTAAACTCAAAAAAAAAAAAAGAAAATTTTTTTTTGTAATTCCAAATACAACAAATCTGGTTGGCTGGTTGAGAATGGGATATATATACATTGTAATAGATATTAGATATATATAAATAGTATTATCTGTTATCTAATATACGAAATAGTAACTATCACACACAATATTTCTTCATCAAGCCAAAAAAACAGCGAGTAGTGTATAAACTAACAAGTATAATTTACCCTACCGTAATTCCACAAAAGTGTAAATTGAGTATAGTATACACTACTTTTACAGAAACAACACCATAACTAATTAACCATTTAACCATTCAAGAGGTAATATATAGGATGGGATATATAGATAACATATAACTGCAAAACTACTCTCTACACTATAACCTACCCATAAAAAAACACACGTAAAAATGAAAATGAAAAAATTTTCAATTACAAAAAAAAAAAAGAACAAAAAAGAAAAAAAAAAAAAAAAAAAAAAAAGAAGAAAATTTTTCTATTTAAACAAAGGACACAACTTATTAATTTATTAATAAAACAACAATACACAAATCATGGCAAATTTATCAAATGATATGAATAACTTGAACTTAAATGCTGATGGATCTTCTTATGTTCCTCCTCATTTAAGAAACAGACAACCAAGACCTGCTGCTGGTGGTGGTTCAAATTTCAACCCTTCAAGAGGTGGTTTTGATGGTGGTTATAGAAGAGGTTATGGTGGTAACAATTATGGTAATAATAACAGAAGAGGAGGTTATAATGGGTTTGGTGGTAACAATAACAGATACCAAAACAATAACAGATTCAATTATGGTCCAAGACCAGGTGAAGGTAAATGGGAAAATGGTGTCCATGTCCCTGCTCCAAGAGATGACAAATTGGAATTGGACTTATTCGGTGCTGCCGATGATCCAAAATTCCAATCTTCAGGTATCAATTTCGACAATTATGATGATATCCCAGTTGATGCCACCGGTGAAAATGTTCCAGAACCAATTACTGCTTTCACTTCTCCAACTTTAGACGAGGTCCTTGTTGAAAATGTCAAATTATCAAGATTCACAAAACCAACCCCTGTGCAAAAATATTCTGTTCCAATTGTATCAGCTGGAAGAGATTTAATGGCCTGTGCTCAAACTGGTTCAGGTAAAACTGGTGGGTTCTTATTTCCTGTCTTATCGCAATCTTTTAAAGCTGGTCCTGCTCCAATCCCAGATGTTGATAGTGGTAATGCTTTTGCCAAGAAGAAAGCTTATCCAACTGCTTTAATCTTGGCTCCAACAAGAGAATTGGTTAGTCAAATTTTTGAAGAATCTAAAAAATTCTCATACAGATCATGGATGAAATCTTGTGTATGTTATGGTGGTTCAGATATCGGTACTCAAATTAGAAATTTAGAAAGAGGTTGTGATTTATTAGTTGCCACTCCAGGTAGATTAAACGATTTAATCGAAAGAGGTAAAGTTTCATTGGCAAATATCAAATACTTGGTCTTGGATGAAGCTGATAGAATGTTAGATATGGGTTTTGAACCTCAAATTAGACATATTGTTCAAGGTTGTGATATGCCAGGTGTTCAAGATCGTCAAACATTATTATTCTCTGCTACATTCCCAAAAGATATTCAAATGTTGGCAAGAGATTTCTTGAAAAATTATATCTTCTTATCAGTTGGTAGAGTTGGTTCAACATCTGAAAATATTACTCAAAAGGTCTTGTACGTTGAAGATGATGAGAAGAAATCCGTGGTATTAGATTTATTAGCTTCAGATGGTGAAAAATTAGGTTTAACTTTAATCTTTGTCGAGACAAAGAAAATGGCTGATATCTTGAGTGATTTCTTAATTAATCAAGGTTTCCCAGCTGCATCAATTCATGGTGATAGATCTCAAAGTGAAAGAGAAAGAGCTTTAGATTTATTTAGATCTGGTAGAGCAAGAATCTTGGTTGCCACTGCAGTTGCTGCAAGAGGTTTAGATATTCCAAATGTTACACACGTTATCAATTATGATTTACCAAGTGATGTTGATGATTATGTTCATCGTATCGGTCGTACCGGAAGAGCTGGTAATACTGGTATTGCATCATCTTTTTTCAACAGAAATAATAAGAATATTGTTAAACAATTAAAAGATATCTTATTAGAAGCAAATCAAGAGATTCCAGATTTCATGAATATCATCATTGATGAAAATTCACGTGGTAGTGGCCGTGGAGGTATGAGCCGTGGTGGCCGTGGTGGATCTCGTGGTGGTAATCGTGGTGGAATGAGCCGTGGTGGTGGTTTCAGATCAAATAACTACGGAGGTGGTTACGGAGGTGGTTACGGTGGTAGCACTGGTGGTGCCAGTTGGGGTGGCAACGCCAGCTGGGGAGCTGCACCACCTCAACCTCAACAACAAAGTTACAACCGTGGATATGGTTCATACGGTAACCAATCTTCACAAGCTGATTGGTGGTAAAATCTCACCTATTATGCCTTTTTTTTTGTGTGAGAAGAAATTAAATTAATTATATTTTGTGTTTTATTTTATTTACTGTTATTATGGAAGAAGAAAGGGGGAAAAAGAAAAAAAGGGGAAAATTTTTGAAAAAGTCATCATCATATTTTTGTTATATTTATTGAAGAATTAAAGTGGATCTTTTCTTCATTGTAATTTTCAATTTTTTTTGTTTTTTTTTTCCATTCATCATCATCAAAGTTTTGGTCATTTTTCTATTATTTTTTTTCAAACATATCATGTTTCATTGTGTTTTTATTATTATTATCATCAATAATATTTTATTTTGGAGTTTTGGGGGAAAATAGAGAAAAAGATTGAAATGTTTTTTATTTGTTATATTAATTTAATTTTTTTAAAAGAAATGAATTTGATAGTTTCTTATTCAATGGAACAAAAAAGGGGTCAAACAAAAAGTAAAAAATCATATAGAAGTTTCAATTTGTTTTTTTATATATATATATTGATATTTTAATTGTAGAGCTTAAAGAATGGTTCTGACAATTGCCTCACTTGGTAATTGATCAGTGTTTAAGCCACCAACAACATTAGAATTTGTAAATTCTTGATGTGATATAGCAGCAATTGCATAAAATATAGCAGCTAATGTTAAAAATACAGCAACCACGATCAATGATGTGACTTGAACTGCAATTGAAACCCATTGAATAACAGCCATTCTTTGTATTGTTAGTATTTCTCATAAATAAAGTATAATGGATACACATACATAAAATAGAAAAGAACTCTTGGCCAATTTTGATTAAAACCTTTAATAAAATTGATAAAATTATCAGATAACGGACATATCTTCAATAAGAACGGAATCTCAACAAACACCAACACCAATCCTTGAACTATAGCAATCACTGAAAATAATATAACCCATGAAAAATGGAAAATATTGACTATTCCAAATACAATACAAATTATCACTGAAATAATTCCTGTCCTATATCGCAGTGTTAGATGGGAGTCAATTGAAAATAAAAGTAATACATACCATTGTCCATAAATACTGAAATTCTTGCTCTTGAAATCTTCTCCAAATCCTTTGAAATTGATCAAATCTTTTAAACCCATTGTATTTATCCTCTTCTTCTTTCTTGTTGTTGTTGTGTTAATTAAATTTTTTAATTTTCCTGGTGCTTTTTTTTTTTTTTTTTAACTTTAAAAAAAACAGGGGCTGCTGAAATAAAATTTTATTAAAAAAATCAAAAAAAAAAAAATTTACACACATTTTGATTGATATTGGATCGATAATGCCTTCATATAGATCTGGATTATTCCAGAGTCCCATGATGAAATCATTTTCAGAACCGGCTTTAGATTCTGAAGAAGAAGAAGATTCTGATAATTCTTTAACTCTGGATTTGGAGAAAGTTGGAAGATCAGTGTCTTTTGCTATACCAAGTTTACCAAGTTTCAAATTATTCACTTATAATGATGATGAATCCATTTCGGATTTTTTCTTGGACCAACAGTTGACCCAGATTTTCAATAAGAGAAGAGACCAATTGACTGATTTCATCAATGATCTTACCACGGGGTTTTCCATCCAAAATGCAGCTGAAAGATTACAACTGTTAAGAGATGTTGTTCAAAACACTGTCGAATTACCCGTGTCAAGTGATGATGATGATGAGGAATCCACAGAACCTCATGGTGTTGTGCCTGCAGTGGAAAAACAGTACCCTATAATAGATGAATTAATTATACCTGCTAAGAAAAGATCAAAATCGATAAATAAATTTGATCATCTCACAAATTTGACTGGTGAAGAATTTCAAGATGAAAGCTTGCTCAGATCAAGAATCAAGAAAATCATGTCTTTACCAATCACTGATATTCAGAAAAATCGATTAATTCAAAAATTGATGATGAGAAGTTATTATGAAAAAATTAAACATGCAACATTAACAGATAAGAATGCTAAGAAATTACAAATGCATTTGAAATTACAAGAAGAATCTTCCAGTGAAGATTCAGATGTTTCTTCTTCTGATGATGACGAAGATGAAGTTGTATTAACTTCAGATGATTTGAAACCTTCATATCATTCGGATGATGTCTTGGGTTGTCAACATTATCAAAGAAATTGTAAAATAGAATGTTCCATTTGTAATAAATGGTATACATGCCGTTTTTGTCATGATTCGGAAATCACAGATCATCAATTAATACGAAATCAAATAAGACATGTATTATGTATGCATTGTCAAACACCACAATTACCTTCACAAATTTGTATAAATGAAGAATGTGGTAAGATCTTGAGTCATTATTATTGTGATAAATGTAAATTATTTGATAATGATTTATTAAAAGATATTTATCATTGTGATGACTGTGGCATATGCCGATTAGGTCAAGGTTTAAACCAAGATTTTTTCCATTGTAAAGGTTGTAATGCCTGTATATCAATTGATTTACAAGATCATCACAAATGTATCGAGAATTCAACACATAGTAATTGTACTATATGTGGAGAATATATGTTTAGTTCGATAAAGACTGTGGTTTTCATGCAATGTGGTCATCCGATACATCAATCATGTTTTGATGAATATACAAAACATTCTTACAAATGCCCCGTTTGTTCAAGATCTATAATTAATATGGAAGCTCAATTTAGAGTCTTGGATCAAGAAATTTCATTACAACCTTTACCTGAACCATATGGTTTATGGAAATGTATTGTTCAATGTAATGATTGCAAGGCTAAGAGTATGGTTAAATATCATATCCTTGGTTTGAAATGTGAAAATTGTAAAAGTTATAATACTTCACAATTAAAAGTGTTGAAAAATGAAAAAGAATTACAAGAAATGGCAAATAGAATTGAAGAAGGTGAACATTTGAAATTTCCTATTGAGATCATTGAAGATGAAACAGATGAAGATGAAACTCTAGGTAATCTTATAAATAATGACACATTGACAAGTTTCGATAAGTATAAAGAATGGTTTTTCTCCACGATGGATAGTTATTTAACTGGTTCTAAAAGTGATGATAATGATGATGATGATGATGATGATGATGATATTGATGATTACGAAGAAGATGACTACGATGATATGAGGTAAAAATAATACACGTTCTTTCTTTATTTAGTACAGTAACTATTCTTCATAAATTGTTGACAACAAGCATACCCCCATTTCCCATCTTTCCAAAAACTTCCCCAAACTGAGTGATGATTCCCAGGGTGTACATCTTCTTCGTACATTGATTTTTTCAATTTCGGATTATAAATATCACTAAAATCGTATTCTTCTTCTTTTGGTGCTGCTGCAACTTCTTCTTCAACTACTTTTTTTGACACTAAAGGAGCAGGCTTACTGATTTCTCCATATTTGGCTAATAATTCCAGTTTTTTCAGTTGTCGTATTTGTTTCAAATAGTTATCTTGTCTTTTCATCTCCAACAAGGCCAGTGTAGGAGATGCCTCAACGTGTTTATCAAGATGTTTCAAATCTTTGTTATCCAATTGATAATTCTTGTTCAGGTCCCATGCAAATTTCTTTAACCTTTCATATTCTTGCAGCTCTCCATTTAAATGCCTCACAAATTGATTATGATCATCAACATACCCTAACTCTGTAGATCTATCGGTTCTTGATTTGGGATTATACGTCACTTCACCTCCAAGTCTTGTCAAATATATAGGTTTATCTTCTCTTGAACGAACTGGTAATTTTTCAGGTTTCTCCATCAAATTAATAATTTTCTCCTTCTTCTCAATATTAATCAATCCCAATTCTGCCATCTCTTCTGCTTCATCTTCATCTATCTCTTCATCATCTTTTACTTTATTTAAAAGATTCTCTTCTTTCAATTTCCAATGCTTCACTTGATTGTCCCAATCTTTCTCGGCATCATACCCATTCCATCTATCTCTTTTACTATCCCAATCCGATATATTTTTCAATTTCTCAAATTGCAGATCCATTACAACACCCATTGCTTTAGCATTGACTTTTCTCGGTTTCTCAAGACAATCTTTTTTCAAATGATTCATAGATCCACAATTCGTACATGCATTTTGAGGAAAAACCCGTACTTTCTTATATTTTGTATCATCATCAAATTCACTACTCCTCTTCCTTGTGATAACTTCATCCACTATTCCCAGACCAGCTTTAGGTTCCAGATGAGATTCAACAGGTTTTGACGGATCTTGACGTTGATGTGCTAGGTAATCTTCATCATCATCTTTCTTAGAACTATACCATGGAGCATTTGATATGAATTTAGGAATATAAGGGTTCACAGCCTTCCCATTGGCATCGACTCTTGATCTCTTATCATCCATTATCTCATTAAAATGACTTCCCATATTAAGGAAAAACCTAAAAAAAAAAAAAAATTTTTTTATATAAAAAAAAAAAAAAAAAATTTTGTGTGAAAAGTTTTCTAACTTAATCAAGTTAAGAAGATAATACAAGAGATGGACTCTAAATCCTCAGTATTTGTCAAGAAGTTGGCCTCTAATAGTAAGTGAGATTTATTTTGTGAAAGAAAGAGGGGAAAAAAGGTACTAACTCGAGTGTATAGATCGTCTGACTAGAGAAACTGCAATTGAATCATTAAAACAATTTTTATCTAGATCCAAACCATTACCAGATTTAGAATACCAGAAGTTATGGAAAGGGTTATTTTATGCCATGTGGTTCAGTGATAGACCAAGACCGCAACAGAGATTAGCCAATAATTTAGGTTTATTATTCTTGGAAACCATTTCTTTGAAAAGTTTTATACCTTTTACAGAACTGTTTTGGGTAGTTATTTGTAAAGAGTGGAGTGGTATTGATCAATGGAGAGTGGACAAATTTTATATGTTGATAAGGAAAGTGGTTTACTACTGTTTTGAAAGATTACAAAAAGAAAATTACAACACTGATTTATTAACACAATTTTCACAAGTATTGTCAAAGATTCCTCTTAGTGGAGATCGCAAGATCCCAGTTGCCATACCATACCACGTTATCGATATATACGTTGATGAATTATCGAAATCCATGTTCAAAGATATAGACGAAGATAAAGAGGAAGAGAAAGATGAAATCATAGAATCCACACCTGTTGAAGAATTATTACTGCCGTTTGCCCAATTGCAGAAAGATGCATTGTTGAAGACATTAAGACAAAAAATCCTGCAAGACATATACAAAGATGATAGATTAATCGCATGGGGTGTCATAGAAAGCAAACAAAAGCAAGTCCCTGAAGAAGACGTAGAAGAAGAAGAAGAAGAAGAAGAAGAAGCAGAAGAATGGACAGGGTTTTAATATGTAGTGCATGTAATTACCAATTTTATTAGCATTTTTTTTATTGAAAAAAAAAAAAAAATTGAAAATTTGAAGAAGAAGACAGCCAACCATTAACAGTAAATTTGAATAAATCATGTCTGATAGTTTCGAGAAAGTCAAAGAGATCCCAACAGAGTTCATCAAAGAAGGAACACAATTCTTAAGCAAATGTACTAAGCCAGACAGAAAAGGTATGTTTTAAAATTCTCTCTCATGATTGATATTATACTAACATAAATAATAAAGAATACACCAGAGTTATAAGAGCTGTTGGTATTGGGTTTATCATGATGGGTGTTGTAGGTTACGGTATCAAGTTGATCCATATTCCAATCCGTTACTTGATTGTTTAAATAAGTGCTATTCAATGAAATGCATCTATATAAGATAATTTGTAATTTTTATTTCATTTCTTGCTATTATATTATAGTTTAATCTAGTAATCTAGTTTAGTGATCTAGTGATCTAGTAATCTAGTTTAGTAATCTAGTAATCTAGTTTGATCTTGTAAGAGAACCTTGTCATCCCAACCAAATCAGTGCCAAAAAACCTGAAAAAAAAAAAAAAAAACCAGTCAAAAAAAGGTTTAATAGATAAAATCAATCATCACCATGAATTTTGCCAGTTTGCTTGCCCAGATGAAGAAAGGCAAGGCATCAGAAGAAACTAATACGAAACTGGTTCCAATTAAAAAAACAGCTACTCAAAGAGAGCAAAACCAGAAGCAACTGTCATCAACAACTTCTATAAGTGCTGCTAAACCAAAATATGATCCAGCTGTGGCGAGATTGAAAGCTGCAAGACAAGCTGAAAGAGATGCAGCTGCAAATAAGAAACAACATAAACTGCCACTGGTGCTGAAGAAAATGCCAGTCAAGATATCTAAGCAGGAACAATTACAAAAACAAATACTACAAGATAAGCAACAACAAAGATCACTGAAAAAATTGTCATACAAAGAATTAATGCAACAAGCTGCTAAAGTTGATGGTTCTAAGATGGCTATCACGATAAAATCTAAGAGCACTAGTCCTGAACCTAAAATCAAATTGTCACCAAGAAAACCACAACCTAGACAACAACAACAGCCACCACCACCACCACCAGTTGCTCCTAAACAATTAAGTTCCCGAGAATTGACAGATATAATGAGACAAAAACAAGGTAAGCCCCCATTACTGCGAAAGAGACAACAACCCAGATATGATGAAGAAGAAGAAGATCTTTCTGATTTTGTCGTTTCAGAAGAAGATGAATTAAATGATTATCATTCTGAGATTCTGAATATTTTTGGCCGTCAAAAGAGAACTTATGCGGATATTTATTCTGATGATGATGATATGGAAGCTACAGGTGCTGATATCTTGAATGAAGAAAATAAATCTTCAAGAATGGCAAGATTAGAAGAAGAACGTGAGGCTGAGATTGAAAAGTTGAAAAAATTGGCAAAATTGAAAAAATTTAAAAAAAATTAGGTTATAAATCGTCATCACTGTATTCAAATTCGTTATCGTCGTAGTAATTATCATTTGTAGGTGTCTCGTCTTCTTCGATCCCATCATTAGCTAACTCTAATGAGTCTATAGATTCAACATCACTAGTTGCAATAGCTTTAGGTTCTGGTAATAATGCTTGTTGTAATGCTGGGTCGTATAAGAATTCTTCATCACTGACATCTTCTTTATCTTCAATGATACCACCACTATCTTGAACAACTGCACTTGTTTCTTCGTCATTATCTGCCGTATCTTCGACGACAAAACCACCACCACCATTGTGATCTTCATCTTTATCGTCATTATCTGCCGTATCTTCAACGACAAAACCACCACCATTGTGATCTTTAATGACAAAACCACCACCATCACTCTCTTCATCCAAATAACCTTCATCTTTCAAAGTACCATAATCATCATAATCTTTAATTTCTTTCTCGAACCCGTCTTGCTCTGGGAAAAACCCACCACCTCCTTCAAAATCACTATTCGCTTCATTTGAAGGAGTACTATCGTAATATTTTGCATAAATATCACTATCATCATCATCAGAGTCATAATTTTTGGCATATTTTGCTTCAATTTTTTTGAATTGCTCGTCAGCAACTTCATCAAGACCATCGATATTCCCATATTTCTTATTCAATTCATCTTTAATTCTTAATTTAGTCAATAACACTCTCCAACTCCTCAATGCTATCAGCTCTGCCCGCTTTCTCTGTCTTTCATCTTCTTCTTTTTGTAACTCTTCTTCCAATTGAATCATAATTTCTTCATATTCTTTTGCTATAACTATACCTTTTGTCCTTGCCGTTGAGTTACCACCTTTACTAAAATCAAAACCAATGCACGCATCAGCATAATCTATTCCAAGTGTCTTAGCTGCTTTACTTGCTAATTTAGAATCTCTATAACACGCATTCAGTGGGAGCATACTAGGTACGTATAAATCAATATTGCCATACGCATTCTTAGGAACTTCACCATCAACAACCATCGGAGGAATGTATAATTCAGTTTGTGACTCGGCATATAATCTAGTATCTGTATCTTCACCATCACTCTCATCGTCCAGCCCAAATAAATCATCTTCATATTCAAATTTCAGCTGCTTATTTGTCTTGGTCAACATTGGTCTTTCACCAGCTTTCAAGATACGACCACGCATATACCAAGCTTTTGCAGATCTAACAACATAAACATTCTCTCTCTTATAAACTGGTATCGTTTCTGATGTCTTGGAATTTTTCTTTCTCGTTCTGCCACATGGGGTCTTTGGTGAGATGATCTCATTTGATTTCAATTGCTCTTCTAATACATATATAGGATGATTCTTGAAATCTTGAATACTATTTGGCATCCCTTCTTGCAATGATTTCCTATTAAAATATTCTAATTCTTTAATATCAAATCCACACTGTTTCTTACCAATCTCAGAACAAAGAGCAGTAACCAATTTATTATACCATATTTCACCTTTTGGATCTCTTGTTATTCTCTTTTTCCTTGTCTTAGCATTATAATTCTTCAGATACCTTCTAGTGATATCTCTTACTCTTCCATCATTATCATACCCGAGTACGTAATATGCATTATTTCTCTCGTCAGTAGTTGGTGGTTCAAATTTTGAATTAACTCGCACAACTTCAATATATTTAAAACATATAGCATCAATACTTATCCATTTTTGACTAAATTTATCCCAAACTTCAGCCCAAAAAACAGGATACTCCGACTCTTTATCGATACTCTGTGAACCTATATTAGTCTCTTCTGTAACAGTTCTTTTATTTCTAAATTGCAGTAATAATTTCTCACCAGGTCTTAAACCTTTCAAATTTTTAGTTGCCTGCTGCTGTGGTGGCCTTGGTTTCTTCGAGTCAGTTGAACTCTGTTGTTCAAGCTTGGTGTTATTGGTGAAATCCGGTGGTTGTAACGAGAAAACCAATCTTGTATGAAGTCCAAGAGATCTCAAAAGTGAAACAAAACCTTGAGCTGCAATATCTCTTGAACCTCTTTTTTTCAATATCCTATTTACAAATCGCAGCTTGGTTGTAGGTTTTGTCTTTCTGTTTGTATCCAATTCATTCCAAAAATTCTTATATATTCCAACATCACCATTGACAATAAAATCTTGATTCCAAAATTCCATAAGTTGTTTTAGACAATCGAGTAATTTTCTAGAATGAATTTTTTTTTCAGTGAATGACATTTCTTCAGAACCATGTGGATCTGGTAAAAGGCATTCTCTCAAATTTTTCACTATATCTCGTGGAACAGTTTTTTGTAAAGATTCAAGTAACATAGCATCACTGATCCATTTATTCCTTATCAAACCATGACATGCCATGAATGCTATTGTCCACATATGGAAAGATTTTCTAAACAGTTTCTCTTCTTTATCTATAATATTCACATTCTTCTTAGTTTTCTTTAATGTAACAGGTTTTGCAATTGACACTGTGATATGTTCTTCTGAAGGTTTTTCAAGTTCTAAATTGAATGAATCGTTCTCCAAGTCAACATTCTCGAATTCATCTGAATCGAATTCATCCCCTGTGTCTTCTTCAACTGGTTCAAATTTGAGATCCATCTCATTTTCGGAGTTTAAGAAAACTTTTGGTTTCACTTCGGTCACGTCAGATTCTTCCACTGGATCAAGTTCCATTTCAACTTCATTATTATTTTTTGGAATATCTGAAGGCTTTTCTGGTTCTTTTACTTCTTCCTTCTTAACTCGTTTGCTCTTCTTTCTTTTCTTCAAAGGACGTTGAGGCTCAGGTGGAAGTTGGCCCCTTTGCTTTCGCACCTCTCTTAGCAATGCCTGATACTGAGACATATCTGACATGATTACCAAACTTCAAACGAGACAAGTTTCATCAGGGGGGATTTAAGTTATTGGTGGCAAGTTGTATAAAAACCTTTTATTTTATCTATAAAATTTATTCTCACACACTTTATAAAATTGATCTATACACGACCGAAATATACCAATATTCATACTTGTCTTTCGTCTTCTATAGGTTCAACCAGATTCAATTCTTTGTTATCCTCTGAGGCAGTATCATCATCTTTATCCTTTTCCTTGCGAAGCACACGGAATCTGAGATACCAGATCCCTTGACTTGTGAATATGCCAATTTCTAGCAGAATGCAAACAGCATATAAGATCATCCCCATTATATCCATACTACCTGTCAATACACTAACCATTGAGAAAACTGCACCTGTGCAATCACATCCAATGAAAAGAAAATTGATTCCAACAACCCTGCCTTGCCTCTTTGCCAATTCGAAATAAGGAGGTAATAAGCCAACAGCAAGTAATATAGATGCAAGGATCCCAAATATAAGATCAGGCCAATGAATGCCCCTCTCATACAAAGGTTTCAAATATAGCACAAATCCAACTTCTAAACCTATCAGGATCAAGAAAAACAGTACTAAGAAACTGATAATTTTAGTTCTTGATAAGCTCACTGGTGGATAATACATTGCCTGAGTCCATGACACGGTACAAAGCACGGTGAATATCACAGGCTGCACTTGCACTGCGATTGAAGGTTGTGACACTAAGAAATATATGGAAAATGGTACTCCACACAGAGCCCATAAAAACATCATTATCGGTGGGAACCCTGTACAATCTTTACGTTTGTAATTGTATATAACTTGAGGCACAAGTTGTATGGTCCAACAAATAGTACCAATGGTACCAGTGACATCTGAAGCTACTTTCGAATGAGTCCCCATCTTACCTCTGTCTCTTTCATTATAGTTATTAATATAATTATGTTTCAAATATGTTGAACCACAAGCAATATTTTTGCGACGGGATTTTTTTGCTGATAAAAGAAAATTTTTTATTATTTTTAATTTTATCAAAGATCAAAGCAAATATAAGATACTTTGCAAGGGTTTTTGACATGTCAGCTAAGCAGAGGAAGTTGAAAAAAGAAGATGTTGTTCCAATAGATCTTGAGAAAGTTGAGGAAGAAGAAGAAGGAGGAATCACTATAGACTTGGTCAAAGTTTCTATTGTGGTATCACTGATACTTGCTTTAGTTATGGGATGGTTATTATACGAGACTTTTAATTTATCATAATATATATATATATTTAATGACCGGATTTTTCAGCTTTTGGTAAATCAACTAAAGCTTTTCTAATGGAGTCGACACCTTTCAACAATTCATCTTCAGAGATGACTAATGGAGGAGCCAATCTGATGATATGATCATGAGTTGGTTTGGCTAAGACACCGTGGTTTTTCATCAATAAACATAAATCCCATGCGGTTTTACCTCCTGTCTTTGAGTCATCAATGACAATAGCAGTTAATAAACCTTTACCTCTAACTTCAGAAATGACACCATTAGATTCTTTTTGTAATTTGAGTAATTCATCTTTAAGGAATTGACCCAATTTGGCAGCTCTTTCAATTAAATTTTCATCTTTAACAACTTCTAATGCAGCAATGGCAACTCTACAAGCTAATGGATTACCACCATATGTGGAACCATGAGAACCTGGTTCCAATGTAGACATGATTTCATCTGATGATAAGACACAAGAGACAGGTAAGACACCTCCCGAGACGGCTTTACCTAATAAGACCATATCAGGTTTAACACCTTCTGAATGTTCATAACATAAAGTCTTACCAGTTCTTGCAATACCGGTTTGAATTTCATCACAGATAAGTAAGACGTTATGTTTTTTACACAAAGCTTGAACTTTTGGTAAATAATCAGATGGTGGTACCACAATACCTGCTTCACCTTGAATTGGTTCCAATAATATAGCAGCAATTTTATCACCATGAGATTTGAAAGCTTTTTCGACATCTTCAATGATACCATATCTTAATGGAGCACTGGAATTTGGAATAGTGGCTTGTAAACCTGGAATGAAAGGACCAAAATTTGTAGTGGCATCAGTGTCATTTGACATTGAAATGATACCAATTGTTCTTCCATGGAAATTATTTTCAGCAGCCAAGATTATGGCTTCATTTGGAGCAATACCTTTCTTGACATAACCCCATCTTCTTGCAATTTTTAAAGCAGTCTCAACGGCTTCTGCACCGGTATTCATTGGCAAGACTTTTTCATAGTTGAAATACTCGGTGATATATTTGGCAAATGGACCAAAGACATTTGAATGGAAAGCTCTTGAGCATAAAGTCATGTTTTGAGCACCTTCTAATAAGGCAGCAATGATTTTTGGATGTAAATGACCTTGATTAACAGCAGAATAAGCAGATAAGAAATCCAAATATTCTTTATCTTCACAATCCCAGACTTTAGCACCTAAGGCTTTTTTCAATACAACTGGGAGTGGATGATAATTATGAGCAGCATATTTGTTTTCAAGCTCAACAGCTTGTTCAGAGGTAACGTTGAATAAATCAGCAGACATTGTTGAATGGATGAAAATTTTTTAAAGAGGACAACCCCAACCTTTTATATATATATCCATCTTTTCGCTTTCAAATGCACTTAAGGGAAAATACTCATCTTGAGCAAAATACGAATTATTCATTTTATAACATTTTATATATAATTGTAACAAGAGAGAAAGCTAGATGCCAGTTGGGGATAGCTAGATCTGGTCTATATCTTATTAGAAAAAAAACCCAATTCAAAACCCGTATCAGATGGTGTTTAAATCCTATATGATCGCTTCAATATAACCAATAGTGGAATTTTACTTCGCTTTTGTTGAACTTTAAAGGAACAGGGGCTGTTTAGTATTAATACACACTACTACTTTTCAATTTATTCCCAATTAGGAAATTTACCAACACACTACAATTTTTTCATCAATCATTTTTCTTTACAAGTTACTTTATAATCTACTTAAAAGGACCATCTGATGGAACTTTGATCATATATATATATATACTTTGATATATCTTTTTCAATCAATCAGTCAATCAACCAGTTAAGATGTATAAGAAAGCTAATTATACCACTGTTGCTTCTCAGCAACCTTTAGATCAGACTACGTTACAATTACAATCCCTTGGGATGCGTATCAGGAAAGCTGTTGCTGATGGTTATTCAGTATCAAGGTCAAATGGATATGCCACTGATTTCGAGATCCAACAGCAACAGCAACAACTCACTCCACAAAGAAGAGTGCCATTACCTTCACATATATCACAACCACCATCTTTAAGTTATGGAAATTCTTCAACACTTGAAGGAGAATCATTTAACGAAAGATTCTTATCACAGGAACCACAACTTATTTCTAATAAGAGATCAAGAGAAGATGACGAAAATGATGAATATGTCCAAGATGAGGCAATCTCATGCAGCCAAGTTAATAATAAAGAAGCTCCTCTTGAATATTTCGAAAACAAGTATGGTTCATTATCTTTTAACGAAGAATTCTAAACACACTTGTTCAACTCTATTTATTTATTTGGTTCATATCTAACTTCATTTTTCATGTCTTTTTACTGGTGCAAGTGGGTTTTTTTTTTTTTGTTAATACTGTTATGTTTGTGGGTCTCTCTTGCTTTTTCTATTCTTTATACTATACATCTATTTAAATCAACCTCATTGTAGTCAACAGTCTCTATTATAGTCTGATCTAACTTCAGCAGAGTTGCCATTTGATCTGTTAATTGGAGAAAGGCAAAGCAAAAAAAAAAAAAAACGAAGGGAGGAAAAAAAAAGTTTCAAAGAAAATTAAAAAAAATCATAAAAGACCAACAACTTCATCTTTACACATACACACTTTCGTTGAGATCATCTTATGCTCTTCTTCTCTCATTTCAATTGACTGAGAACTTTTTGTTTTTCTTTTTGCCTGTGTTTTGTACCATTTTTAATGGAAATTATCCCACATATTTGCTGCTGCTGCTTGAAAAAATTATGATGAGTTCGCTGGAAGCTAGAGCTAAATTTAAATCACATTTCTTGCGATTGGGCGAAAGAAAAGATATCTCTTCTAATGATATTTATTGGGAGACATTTTGGGATACTCCTAAAATTGCTTCTGATTTTTTTGAAGGTTTATCAAATAATGATATTAGATCAGTTTGTCAGACAAGGAATTTTGTCAAATTGCTAAGAATTGTATCACTTCGTTTAATATCTTTTGCCAATGAACCAAGAGATATGCAAATATTACCATTGTTGAATTGTATTAGGATTTTAACAAGATTATTACCTTATTTCTATGAGAATCCAATTTTCAATAAAGCTGAACATCAAATTTTTTGGTCCCTTAATTCCATAACTAAAATAACTAAAACTTCCCCACAATCAACCACCGCAACAGCTGGAACGATAGATTCTGCTAGCACCAAATCTAACCAAGATCATGATAATGCCAGTATAGAAGCACAAATGGATTTTGAAACAAGAAGTGATGTGAAATCGGATAAAGTTGAAGTATCTTTAAATGATGCTTCTCCACCACTTGGAGCACAATTGGTGAACACTGCCGTGAATTTATTATTCACCAGAGGATTCACCGTCGAGTCGGGTGATAGAGCATCTGTAAATGGTGTTGAATTTTCCATATGGGAACCAGGAATTGGATTGGTTGGTGCTCCTGCTCAAATAAAACCGGAAATCGATTCTAATAGATTAGAAGTGATGAGATTCTTGACTACATTATGTTCACAATGTATGTATTTCCCAGCAAGTAATGTTGTCTCAAAGGGTTCAAGGTATTTATCAGTTCTTGTGTCAGCTGTTCCAAGACTTCATATTCTCACATTGTTATCATCATTATTAAATTTAGCGTGCAGATCAAGCAGGACAGAGAATAATGGCTTGGAATTGGGTAACAGTACTTTAAACCATCTGAGAGTATTGACCGTCACTACTGCAATACAATTATTGACAATGATGATTGTTTACCCATTACCAAAAGATGATATTGCATTTTTGGAGAAAACGGGACTCGTGACGGGGAATCCATATAATTCTGTGAGATTTTATTTTGGTAAACTTCATAAAGAGCAAGAGTTGAAATTTATTATACAAAGCCTTATTAGTTATTTACAAAAACCACTTGTTGAAGTTTCAGAAAATGAACAATCCTCATCACTTTCATCGATGATCAAATCCAAGACTGCAAATATTCAACCTTCAATTTGGGGAATTGAATCCACTATGCTTCTTTGGGAATTATATCAATGTAATAAGAGATTCAAATTACAATTGATAAATAGTTATGGTAACGAATTGGCAATCACTTTATTGTACAATGTCTCAACTTATAGGAAAAATGATGTTTATCAAAATTTCGTTAGACTTTGTTCATATTTTTTCTTATTATTGACAAGTGATCAAATATTACTATTGAAAATTTTACAACCTTATTCAAAATTACAATACGATAAGCTCCCTGAATCTTTCAAAATCACTCCAATACCAATCACATATCGTGATTTCATCGTCTCCAAGATTTGCCAATTACTATTATCAGATGATATTTCCATTATTTCTCCAACTTTGATGGAATGTCTTTTCAACTTGATACCCATTGCTGGTCTGTGCGAACCACAAGTGGAAAATAGACGTGGTAGCACCGATTCAATTGTAAATCAAGGTTATAAGAGCCCCGGAGGAGGTCTTTCTTATTCAACTTGTAATTTAATATGCCAATTAGTTGTTAAATTCAGTGCTCATAGATTTTTAACTGAACAACCATCAAATCTGGATTATTTGGCATTATTAATGAGAGCAATTGCCCAGGCTATATGTCGTTTCCCGAAACAATCTCGAAATTTAATTTTCACTGTAACCAAAAATGCCAAATATTTTGAAAATATTAATGTCACTATTGAAAATATGGCTATTGAGGAAGAATCCAGTGATGATGAAGAAACTGTTGAGCCCAATGAGGATGGTGATGATAAACAGGAAGATGGACCTCAGTATACACCTTATGGATATCATAGAAATAGTGAAACTTCTAATTATGATGAGGAAGAAATTGAAGTCAATGATTCACTGTTAAGACCTAAACCTCCCATTGGAATGTCTTTGAAAGCTAAAGGTAAGGCACCTAAATATGCATCATTGAAAAGAACATGGGCAGGATACACATCGTTCAACATAATTTTAAATTTTATCGAAATTGTCAGAGAACGACTTCATGAATTTGATAATTTATCTAAAATTGATACAGTATTACTTTTAAACAAGATTGAAAATCTTGAAATGTCTGAATTTATTGAATCCATTGCTAAGACGGATTTCTTACAATCAAAGAGTAATTTAGAACAATTGAAATTTGTTTGGACGAATTTATCTCTTGGTTGGTACGAAAGTATTCTTTGGGGGTCCATTTTCAGTAATAATGAAACTATAAGCAGGAGATTCAGTAAGACGATATCATTGAATTCGACAATTTCCACTTTTTCAAAAGTTAGTTCTGATTGGGGGTTTGGGAAATGGTCTAATTCGGAGGCTGATTCCATAGAGATAGTGAATAGGTCTCTTGTATCGACAAATATTTGGTATGGGACAAGAATTCGCCTATTTAAAACTGATAAATTTCTTATCTTGCAAAAAAATAATTTATCAGATCAATTGATAAGAAGATTTAGTGATTTTAAAATTCAATCCCCACCTACATCACCTACAGCAACAACAACAACAGCAACAACAGCAGCAACAACAACACCTCCAACAGGTGGACCACCAAGAATTTCAAGACAAAATAGTGTGTCATCAGTGAACACGGTAAGTAATCCATCATCACCGGTGATTCAAAAAGATGAATATTTTACATCTGATATTGCAAATTCCATTAAAGTGACACCAAGAAATTCTATGCATAGACTCTCTGTGAGTTCAAATTTCAATTCTCCAAGAAACTTGACCAGAAATAATAGTACAGTTTCCACCCCGATAGTTGGGAGTCCAAGAAACTCGATATCATTATAGAGTCATCTTCTCTAATATTTATATATATATACGTACATAATAGAAACCCCCTAATTTCTTCTACTTTTCCCTTTTTTCTGAACAAGTTCAAAACCATCTTCATCTATAATAGGTCCTTGCTTTGCTTCCACCACATCTTGCATCACTAATTGTGGTATTTCTTCTTCTTCATCATCACTACTTGGATTCAATGGATCATCTTGTACATGCACATGTTGTTCAACTGCTCTTCTTTGTTGTTTCTCTTGCCATTTCAAATACATCTCTTCCACTGTTTGATAATTTTGAAACAGACATTCTCTGTAAATTTTGAAAATTAATGCAGCTATAGGCAACACAGAATCATCTTCAACATGAACATCAAATTCATCTTCCATCGCATAGAGCATCACTTCTTCAATACTCTGCATATCAACAAGCCTATCTTGAAACAACTCAACAACTATCCCAGTGATCCAATCTCTCTTGTCACCAGAATCTGGACCCCCCCATTGGTTGGCAACTGCAACATCTAAAGCATCCCATTTATATACACACATCGACACCCCAAGCTCGAATCTCGCTTGTTGTTTCGAATCCCCAAAAACCAAAGTGTTCACCCCTTCAGGTGCCTCTATAAAATCTGAAATATCCACTCTAATACTATTCACAGACATCTCCAACTCGAATCTCTCTATCTTTACAATTTTGAAAAATTTTTCTTTATATAATTTTTTATTATTATTTATAGAGAACAGCCCCTGTTGTTTTATTTAAAAAAGTTTTTTTATTGAAAGTTAATCAGCCTTCACCAATATAAAAATCAAAGATGCCACAACAAGGTAAAGCAACACCCAAGGAGAATTCGAAGAAGATTGACAATGCATTAAGAGCTATTAAGTATAAGCCAAATATAGATAGGGATTTTTCTATTTATGTGTCTGAAGAAGGTGAGAATATTCGTACAACTGATAGGATTGTTGATAGTGTGCCTATGGTTGCTGGGAAGAACCCAAAGGATGAGGATGTGTTTTATGAGAATGGGTTACCTAATCATGAGTTTTTGAAAAATCATTTCATTAGGGAAGGTAGATTGAGAGAAGACCAACTGATTAGGATTATAGAGCTGGCCACTGAGGTGTTATCAGAAGAACCAAATTTGTTGAATGTTCCTTCACCTGTTAATGTATGTGGAGATGTACATGGACAATATTATGATTTGATGAAATTGTTTGAAGTTGGAGGACATCCAAGTACTACACCATATTTATTCTTGGGTGATTATGTCGATAGAGGTTCATTTTCCATCGAATGTTTAATCTATCTTTTTGCATTGAAATTGAATTACAAGGAAACATTTTGGATGCTTAGAGGTAATCATGAATGTAAACATTTAACTGGATACTTCACTTTTAAGAAAGAATGTCTTCATAAGTACTCTAACAAAGTTTATAAAGCTTCATTATCAAGTTTCAATGCATTACCATTGGCAGCCATCATGAGTAACCAGTTTTTCTGTGTTCATGGAGGTATATCTCCGGAATTACACTCATTGGATGATATAACAAGTTTGAATAGATTCAGGGAACCTCCTTCAAGAGGCTTAATGTGCGATTTGTTATGGGCAGATCCAATTGAGAACTATGATGATGATCAAATACATTCCGCCTTCTTACCCAACGAAAACAGGGGCTGTTCATATGCATTTACTTATAAAGCGTCGTGTGCATTCTTGGAGAGAACCGGTATGTTATCAATAATAAGAGCTCACGAGGCACAAGATGCTGGTTATAGAATGTACAAGAAAACGGAGACGTTGAAATTCCCATCGTTGATAACAATGTTTTCAGCTCCTAATTATCTTGATAGTTATAATAATAAGGCTGCTATTTTGAAATATGAAAATAATGTCATGAATATTAGACAATTTAATTCATCACCACATCCATATTGGTTACCTAATTTCATGGATGTCTTTGAATGGTCTGTGCCTTTTGTCTCTGGGAAAGTTGTCGAACTGTTATCATCTGTATTGAACGTTTGTACCGATATGGAATTAGAAGAAGAAACAGAACTTGCTCGTGCCCCGGCACAATCTTTTGATGATGTGACAATGGCTGATTCTCCAACTAAAGGTAAGTTCAATTTGAATGCATTTGTTAAGACTCAAGGTCCAACTACAGATGTCAGTGAAGATGACTCATTAGAGGCAAAGAGAGTCTCATTGAGAAATAAGATTATGGCAATTGGTAGAGTTAGTCGTATGTATCAAGTCTTGAGAGAAGAAAGCGAGAAAGTTGAACATTTGAGAGAATTGAGTGGTGGTGTTAGCTTACCAAAAGGTGCCTTATTGGGAGGAACATCAACTATTAATAAACATATCATGACTTTTGAAGAAGCAAGAAGAAAAGACTTGAAAAATGAAGCAATGCCTCCAAGTCTTGAAGATGCAGAGAGAAGTGAAAAAGAAGAACAAGAAAAATTACAAAGAAGAGTCACAGAAAGAGTTAATAGTGATCCTCATTTACAAAAATTGGCAAGAAGATTATCAGATTTTAACGGATAATATTCATATTGTTTTATACTCGGAGTTTTAGTCAAATAGAACTATTTTTATTATCTCTTTTGTAAATTCTCTTATCAATTTGTGTAAAATTATCATATTGAAAAAAAAAAAAAAAAGGCTGGAGAAAAAAAAAGCGGTGAGAAAAATTTTCTACTAGAGATCATCAAAGACAAAAATGACAACAATAGTGGTGAAACCTTCGATATCAAATACCGACACGATCACGTCGTTGCAATTAACTACTCCTGCTTCTTTCTCTATGGTGGAAAATCCGATACTATATGGAGGTTCATCAGGGTTAACGTTATCGAGTTCAAATATTTCCAAATTTTGTCATTTTATAGATCAAGATTGGAATCAGATTGATGTTGAATTATACGTGTTGAATTCGTGTTTTATAATATGGTTTGAGAGTTTCGGTAAAGGTGTGGAGATAGGATATCGTTCGTTGATATTGCATGCGTTGACTAAAGATGAAGGTGAAGAATGTATATATTTACAAATTGAGCAAAATGAGATAAGTAATGATTTGGAGAATACTTTTGAATTGACTATAAAGAGTAATCATAAGGAAGAGACAATTCAATTGTTTAAAGAATTGAATTTACAAGATGTTATTAAGGATACTTATAAAGCATTAACAACGTGTACTTCATTCCATGCAGATCCAGCTTCCGATGTCGAAGAAGACCAAGAACAAATACCTACATTCCCAATAAGAGAACAAATAAGTTTGACAGAGACGGATCCTAATAATGTTGCTGATGATTTGAATAATGAGTATTATAATGACGAGAATGATGAGATAAATGGAGGTATGATTGTAGATGTTGGTGCAGGACCAGTGATTGGAGTTGTTAGAGTTAGGGATGATGATGATCAAGATGAGAGTAGCAAGAATAGAAAATTGAAATAAGATTAAAAGATACCTATAAAAGGAGAGAAATAAAAGGGGGCCTTTTGAAAAGGAAAGAAAAGAAAAGAAAGAGAGGAAAAAATGTTAAACGTATTTGACTTCTGAAATTTGTTTGAAACCGTTGAATGGTGTAGAAGCAGCTAAAGTGTAGGCACCGATATTTTGGAAATAAAGCCAATCACCAACTTGAGGAATAAATTTCAACATTGTTGAATTTGAAATACAATCCAAACCATCACATGTAGGACCCCAAATTGATACATCATGTTGACAAGTATCGGTATCTGCATAATAAAAATTGTTATTATGGGTCAAAGTCTTTGCTATGGGGAATTGATGATCGTAGATGATACAATTTAAATTGCCGTAAACACCATCATTTAAGTAAATCATATTTGATTCTTCACCTGTCTCAGGTTCAAATGAGTTACGTTTTGCTATAACATGACAAGCTAAAGTGAACAGTGTTGAACACATGTATCTACCTGGTTCCGCGATGATTTGCAATGAGGGGAATTCTTGATGTGGGAATTGTGATTCTAATGCATGATTAACCAGTTGACTTGAGATATCGAAATTTGCTGAATCGAAACCACCACCGATATCCAAGATATCCATCTTGATACCAAGTTTTGAAGCAATTTGGAAAACGGTTTTGGAGTCCCTGATGGCTTTGTCAATTGAATTTAAATCTGAAGATCCAGAACCAATATGGAACGCGACACCAGCAACGTCTAATTTCAAAAATTGGGATAATTTCAATAAATTTTCAACGTTATCCATTGAGCAACCGAATTTTGTCGATAATCTACATTGAGCATTTGAATCATCTGTAATGATACGTATCAAGATCTTGGAATTTGGATGATACTTATGTAATTTCCATAATTCGTCAGAATTATCAAATGTTGTTAAATTGATATCTTGCTGATTGGCAAACCTGATAAATGACGAAGACTTACACGGGTTTGCATAAATAATACGATTTGGAGAAACACCAAGTTTCAACATTTGAGTAATTTCACCCTTAGAGGCACAATCAAAATTACAACCTAATTCAATCAAAGTTTGTAATAAATTTGGGTCATTATTACATTTAACCGCATAAAAAGGTTTAACCCTAGGTAATTTGAAACACCAATTCATGTATAATCTCTTGACTTCATCTAAATCACAAACGAAAAATGAATCTTCATCTCCCAGTTCACATGTATCATGATCAATACGGTAAATATGATCATACAATGCTTGACCAATCTTATCTTGAACCATAGATACATTCGAATCCACTGGAGTCATCATTACAGATGACTCAATTTCATTCTTTAATGGTACAATAGACATAGCTCTCCTGTATAGACCAAGATAATTATTAACTCTTTTGAACATTCAATCTCTCTTCTTTTAACTTTCCTTTTTCTTCTTTATATAATAAGGGATGATGATAGGGACTCTTGCTTTATTTCAATCACTATTCCATGCGGCAGCTCACGTATGAGAGTTCTTTGGTTTTGTATTAGAGATATATTGATATCTTGAATTTTTTTAAAAAAATTTTTCACCACCAAATTTTTTTTTTTGTTTGCTTTGCTGATAAATATAGAACTCTATTGATTAGAACTTACTTTATGAGATTATCTACAGTATGATTTATAGATAAATATTACAATATATATATATACTAGATAAGTTAAAGCAGAATTATAGCAAAATATAGCAGATAAAAAATTATTTCAGGGTTCACAGCCCTGTACCGAATTGAAAAAACTCAAAAACCCCAAAAAAACACCCCTAAAAATTATTCATTTACTTCAACTTCACCATTACAATGCAAACATTTATAACAGTATTTCAATTGTCTTGTTTTTTCATCGTAAAATTCCAATTTGCCTCTATTTTTCATCAATGTCCATTCACCTTTTGCCGGAATTCTTAAACAATTGTCATTAAGACAATGAGCACCAGTTTTCTTATAACGTAATCCACAAGAATTACACAATTGGCCCTGAGTTATAGACCATGAGGGTCTCCAGCATGGAGAATGAATAGACTTACATGAAATACATGTACGCACGTGATGATGATGATGGTGACCTGATTTTGGTGATGTGATAGGTGAAGGTAATTGTGTCTTTGGAGTTTGAGGAGGTAGTATTCTTGTTGTTGTTGGAGAAGTTCTTGTAGAATGGACAAAAGTGTGTAATTGTGGTTTCTCGAAATTTAAAGGTAAATCAGTGATCATGCCATGCGATTTTCTTTGTTTTTTGATTTCGATAGTTGGTTCATGATTTGAATTGAATTGGTTGAAAATATGATTATATTTAGATAAATTAATCGATTGGTGATCAATTTTTCTCAAATATTCGATATCTTGTAAATAACCTGAATTTTGGTAGGTATAATTGTTTTCAAATGGGAAATTGATAATTGACGAGATTTTCATCATATTATTTTGTTGATATTTGGCAGACACGAGATCTGCTAATTTCTTATTTGGTATCTTTGATGAGATATTTGAATTAAAATCAACATTATCATGATGCGTCTCGATATCATTACAATAATCTTTGAATCGTGAATACACGACAGGATCATCGGCTTTCACCAAGATCTCTAATCTCTGTTTCCATTCTTGATTATATTGCGAATAACAAGTATCAGGGTACTCTTTCATCGAATTGACAAACTTTTGTGGTATCTTTGCTGGTGATAATGATCTCGAATTTCTTAAAGGAGATCTCAATTTCAAATCTTCATCGATCTCATATGGCGGCGAAGGTGGTGCAGTTCTCGATCTCTTGAAATCATAATACTGTTCATTTTCCATTATCTCATCGAAATCTAATCTTTTTCTTTTTATACCTGCATGGAATAAACTGTCATGATGACTTGCTGTTGTTGAACAAGATGAAGACGAAGATAACTTGGCAAAATCAGACTCAGGAGTCTTGAGATGACAGTTCTTTGTTGGATCACTCTGTGATCTTGAATGATTATGTTGGATAGCTATCATTTTTTATATCACTATGACAACCGAGGGGTGTAACTTTAAAATGTGAAAAAAAAAAAAAAATTCTATTAATGAAATGAAAAGGGGGTATCAATACAGTATTTCTCTTTTGAATAACGAATGGAGCTTCTATCTTATCCTCTTATCTCTTTGATTTGCTCTCTGACTATTATATTAATTAATATAATTTTTTTCCTTTGATTTTTTTTTTTTTTTTTTCTTCCTTTAGGAATGATATTTATGATCTGTGATTAAAAGAATGAATGATAGTGGGTATGTGGTGAGACAAGAATATAAGATGTTCAGAGAGATCAAGGCTTTTAAATAGAATTCTTGCGAATAGGGTGCTTGTGTAGTCAAATAACCTAAAAAGAAGAAAATATAAAAAGGGGAGGAGGCATGTTTTCATATAAGATGTCAAAATTTTAAAGAGAGAGAGAGATGCTGGTGATTAGAGTTACCCTTCCTTTGATCTGATCTGATCTGGTTGCATGCTCTTCCCACCATCTCCCACCATACCTAGACCTACCTACCTACCTACATACTTACCTACTTACTTACCTCTTTTGATCTGATATGTGTTGTAAAAGAAAGTCGTTCATATTAGACTCAAAAAAGTCCATATTAAAGAGAGAAAATTTTTCTAAATGAAGAGAGAAGGCTAAACTTTAACTAAAAATGGATCCAAGTATGTGTGTTATATATATCCAGCCATGAACTAGTCTACTAACCATCTATGCAGCTACAAAGATTGAACCATTTCTTAAGAAAATAATCCTGACTTTGGATTTACAATTTATTCAACATACACAACAATATCAAAATAATATCGATTTTTTCAAGAATTCGATAATACCTCAATTGAAACAACAATGTGCCATAATAATAAATGGATCACCATCTTTGGGTAGACAGAGTTTCCAAGAAATGTGGTATCAATTGCCACTGACACAACATAATTTATTATCATTTGATACACATTTAATTCCTGGTTCTAAGACATTTATGATATCATGTTCGATTAAAGTTCGATTTGATGAGAGTGGTAAGACAAGGATCGGGGATAATGCTGAATTGATCAATAATCCAAATAGAATGGATCTGCAACAAAATATAAATAAACCAATTTGGGGGAATTGGTATGGTGTGAATTTGAATATAGTATGTGATGATGATTTAAACAGTGTGGAGTTGATTAACTCATTTAATTATAGATTTACATATAAACCAGAAAATGCAGTAATTGATTTCTAAACTATAATTTCTCAACAACATCGTATCTTCTTCTAAAACCTGTTGAACAACAACATATACTAAATAACCAAAAAATTGTAGCCACTAGGGATGCTAATATGGCAATCCAATAAAAAACCAAATAATTTCTCGATAAATTTGCAGTAATACCGTATTGTGAAACAGCATTATTAAATTCTTTTCTTATATAAACAAAAGCCAGTGTCGAAGCAGCAGCAGCTAATATTAATGAAATAAATGATAATACTGATAGGATGAATACAAAACATGAACAACTCTTTGAGCAAATAGTGACAACACTTAATACAAGACAAATAAATGATAACACGAGGCCAATTATGGTACAAATGAATATTAATTTCGACAACGGTTTAACCAATTTCATATAATCTTCCACACCGGAAGGTAATGATATGCCAATATCTTTTAATGCACTCACTATATCATTTAAATCTGAATTTGAATCATCTTCAGATTCATTTGTCATATCACCAAATATTACTGCAGCAGGGTTGAAAATGTACATTGCCTTAGGCTTAGAACAATATGTGAAATTGACATTTGCTGTATCGTATTCACTCAATGAACCTGTCAAATCTCCTTTACAATACCCCCACATTCCAAATGAATAAACATCACTTAAACCTAATACTTTATTAATTGAAGTATCAACACTATTAACTATCGATGTGACTTCTGAACTTATACTCGAATCTGATAATATAGCAGTAGCATTTAAATCACTTAAATTTAAATCGATATAATAAATACTTGTCAATAATTTATTATTCTCACTTGTACCAGCACAACTCAATGCTGTTAATACTATAGTAACAAGTGTGAAAAAAGCTGGTATTATGATAAAACAAAATCTACAACAACTCATATTTATCCTTTACTTCTACAGTTCTACACTTCGTGATCTCACTCTATATATATATCCCATCTCATCCTAAGAGCAAAATAGGAAAAAACTAAAAATAACCAAAGAAAAAAAAAACACAAAGGAGGCTGGTTTAATTGATTTGATGATGATACATGGGATCGATTTCTATTTTTATTCTCACACTCTATCTTCGAGATGGCTTACCCATGACCAAGGTTGATCCATGATCTATATCCTGACACGTGAAATAAGACAGACATATGTATACCACCACACCGATAACGGGGGCATTCTTGTAATTGAAAAAAATGTTGACTCCTTTGAAAACATGTGTGAAAACACATGTGCTATTCATACTATCTACTACACACCACCTACCACCTACTAACTACTGTCTACTACTACACCTACCACTACACCTACCACTACACCTACCACCAACAGCACTACCTAGGCTAGCTGCTAGCCTAGATAGGAATGACAAATTGACTCTTGTACAAGATCACGTGAAATTGTATACGATAAACAACATTCTCCCCAGATACACTACCATTTTGTTGGGGAAAGAAAAAATTTTTCATCAACAAATCTGAGATAATATAAATATCAATTGGAATCTCCTTTTAGAATATTATCTCATTATATTTATATATTTATAAAAAACAAAACAAAATGGTTCAATCATCAGTCTTAGGTTTCCCAAGAATTGGGCCAAACAGAGAATTGAAAAAAGTCACTGAAGCTTACTGGTCAGGTAAAGTTGATCAAGCTGAATTATTCAAAGTTGGTAAAGAATTAAGAGCCAAGAATTGGAAATTACAAAAAGATGCTGGTGTCGATATCATTGCTTCAAATGATTTCTCCTTTTATGATCATGTCTTGGACTTGTCATTATTGTTCAACGTTGTTCCATCAAGATACACTAAATTCCAATTAGACCCAATCGATGTCTTCTTTGCCATGGGTAGAGGTTTACAAAGAAAAGCCACCGACTCAACTCCAGCTGTCGATGTCCCAGCTTGTGAAATGGTTAAATGGTTTGATTCCAATTACCATTACGTCAGACCAACTTTCTCTCATTCCACTGAATTCAAATTAAACGGTTCTAAACCAGTCGATGAATTCTTAGAAGCCAAAGAATTAGGTGTTCAAACTAGACCAGTTATCGTTGGCCCAGTTTCATATTTGTACTTGGGTAAAGCTGATAAGGATTCCTTGGATTTGGAACCAATCACCTTGTTAGAAAAAATCTTGCCAGTTTATGCTGAATTATTACAAAAATTAGCTGCTGCTGGTGCCACTGAAGTTCAAATCGATGAACCTGTCTTGGTCTTAGATTTAGAAGATAACGTCAAAGCTGCTTATAAGACAGCTTTTGAATTTTTATCAAAACAACAAGGTTTACCAAAATTAATCTTGGCCACTTATTTCGGTGATGTTGCCCCAAATATCGATGCTATTAAGAATTTACCAGTTTCAGGTTTCCACTACGATTTCGTCAGAGTTCCAGAACAATTCGATGTTGCCATTGACGCATTAACTGCCGATCAAACTTTATCTGTTGGTATTGTTGATGGTAGAAACATTTGGAAAACAAATTTCTCAAAAGCTATTGAATTTGTTAACAAAGCTGTTTCTAAATTAGGTGCCGAAAGAGTTATCGTTTCAACTTCTTCATCTTTATTACATACTCCAGTTGATTTGGAAAATGAAAAAAAATTAGATGCTGAAATTAAAGGTTGGTTCTCATTTGCTACTCAAAAATTAGATGAAGTTGTCACTATTGCTAAAGCCGTTAGTGGTGAAGATGTCTCATCAGCTTTGGAAGCCAACAAAGCCTCTGTTGAATCAAGAGCTAACTCAGCTATCACTAATGATGAAGCCGTTAAGGCAAGATTAGCCACAATTGATGATAAATTATCAACAAGAGCTGCTGCATTCCCAGATAGATTAAAAGTTCAAGAAAAAGAATACAATTTACCAGTTTTCCCAACTACTACAATTGGTTCATTCCCTCAAACCAAGGATATTAGAATTAACAGAAATAAATTTGCTAAAGGTACTATTACTGCTGAAGAATATGAAACTTTTATCAATAAGGAAATTGAAACTGTTATTAGATTCCAAGAAGAAATTGGCTTAGATGTCTTAGTCCATGGTGAACCAGAAAGAAATGATATGGTTCAATATTTCGGTGAACAATTGAAAGGTTACGCATTCACTACATCCGGTTGGGTTCAATCTTATGGTTCAAGATATGTTAGACCACCAATTGTTGTTGGTGATGTCTCAAGACCAAGTGCTATGTCTGTTAAGGAATCAGTCTATGCTCAATCATTAACTTCCAAACCAGTTAAAGGTATGTTAACTGGTCCAGTTACTTGTTTAAGATGGTCATTCCCAAGAGATGATGTTTCACAAGAAACTCAAGCTTTACAATTAGGTTTAGCTTTAAGAGATGAAGTTCAAGATTTAGAAGCTGCTGGTATCAATGTTATTCAAGTTGATGAACCTGCTATCAGAGAAGGTTTACCATTAAGAGCTGGTAAGGCTAGAACTGAATATTTAAGATGGGCTGCTCAATCTTTCAGAGTTGCCACATCAGGTGTCGATAATAAGACTCAAATTCATTCACATTTCTGTTACTCAGATTTAGATCCAAATCATATCAAAGCCTTGGATGCTGATGTTGTTTCAATTGAATTCTCAAAGAAAGATGATCCAAATTATATTCAAGAATTTGCCGAATATCCAAACCATATCGGTTTAGGTTTATTCGATATCCATTCTCCAAGAATTCCATCAGTTGAAGAATTCATTGCTAGAATTGGTGAAATCTTGAAAGTTTATCCAGCTGATAAATTCTGGGTTAACCCAGATTGTGGTTTGAAAACTAGAGGTTGGGAAGAAACCAAGGCTCAATTAACCAATATGGTTGCTGCCGCCAAATATTACAGAGAAAAGAAATAAATCTCTATTGTTTAGTTCATATTTTAATGTGGTGCTTTTAACAAACACCAATGCATTTATTCAACATTAATGTATTGCATTTTTTTCAAATAATTTTTGAAAAATTCTTTATATATGCTTTTTTTTATATATCTATTTTTTTGTCTATATACTTATGATAGTTACTTATCATTATTTTTCTTTTGGGATAGTTTTTATCAGGGATTTCAACATCGGTTTTAATATAAGTTAGTTTGTTTTATTTTAAGTAGTGTTTGTAAATTATAAATTAATTTTTCAATTATATTTTGAATAAAAAAAAAAGTATACACAAATAATTGTGGCAAAATATATCAATACAATGTCAGATCAATCAGAAGAGTTCAATAGAAGAGTTTCTGAGTTTGTATCAATTACAGGAGCATCTACAAATGTTGCTCAAAGTTTTTTAGAAAATTCTAATTATGAATTGGAAACTGCATTACAAAATTTTTTTGAAGAATCAAAACCAACAGCAACAACAACAAAGAAAAAGATTAGAACTTTCCAAGATATTGCCAATGGGGTCAATGATGATACTTCGGAAGATGAAGATGTGAATCTTTTCACTGGAGGTGAGAAATCTGCTTTACAAGTGGAAAATCCTAATAAGAATAATCCTGCTAATTTAGTTCAAGATATATTAAGAAAAGCCACTGATCCAAATAATGGTATAAGAGATGATGACCCTGCAGTAAGTAAGCAGAAATTCACCGGCACGGGTTTCAAATTAGGTGATAGTCAAACTCCTTCGACAACTATACCTGATAGGTCATCAGTTTTCAAGAAACCAGAAAGAGTCGAGAGAAAAATCACTTTTTGGAAAGATGGTTTTAGTGTTGGTGAAGGAAAATTGTATAGATATGATGATCCAAGAAATTCATCTTATTTACGTGATTTGAATTCAGGCAGGGCTCCATTAGAATTATTAGATGTACAATTAGGTCAAGATGTCGATGTCAATGTTGATAAGAGATTGGATGAAGAGTATAAACTCCCAAAGAGGAAACTGGGTGGATTTGTTGGGTCAGGACAAAGATTAGGTTCTCCTGTTCCTGGGGAAGTGGAAGCTGCTCCAGCTCCAGCTGCTACCACCACAAAGTCGAAAGAACCAGTACAAGGAGAAGGTGATGCTAAAGTACAAATTAGATTTGCTGATGGCAGGAGAAGAATCCATATATTCAAATCATCAGATCCAGTACAAGTAATTTATGATTACGTGACACTGGAAAGTTCCAGTGACCTAGATTTCAACTTATCACTACCATACCCTGTTAAACCTATAGATAAAAATATAAGTATCAAAGATGCTGGGTTAATTAATGCTGCTGTTATACAAAGATGGTGTGTTGAATAAGTAAGAAAAAAAAATTTGTATGTTAAAAAATTTTTTCAACGATGAAAAAAAAAATGTAGTGAATCATAATTAAATACCAAGATCAAAGATGGACGGCAAGATACAACCTGATTTTGATAGCTTATGTGATATCATTGCAAAAGATAAGCTCAAGTATAGTTCTGAGGAATTACCAAATTTGTATCCGATTTACTCATATGCTTCATCTGAATATTCGACACCTCATTTAGCATATCTTAAATTGACAAGACCTGGTGATGTAACTTATAAGAAGACACCAAGTTTCTTATTTGAGAGTGCTAAGAATGGTGATACCATTGATAGATATTCATTTATGGGAGTTTCACCGAGGAAAATTATCAATACAGGACCACAATTTGGTATAGAATCTGATCCATTAATCTTATTGGAGAAAGAGTTACAAAATATTAGACAAGCCGAGTTACCTGCGATTCCCAAGTTGAGTGGTGGTGCTATTGGATATATTTCGTATGATTGTATTAAATATTTTGAGCCAAAGACAAAGAGAGATTTGAAAGATGTATTAAATTTACCTGAAGCTTCATTAATGTTATTTGATTTAATTGTAGCATTTGATCATGTTTTCCAAAGATTACAAATAATAAATAATATTCAAGTGGCCACAACTGACACGAAGCAAAGTTTACAATTAAAATATTTAAAACTGTCACAGGAAATTGAAAATATTAGAAAACAATTAACTGATATGACTTCTCCTGTACCATACCCTGAACAACCAGATATCAAGTTAAATCAAAATTTCACGTCAAATATTGGTCAAGAAGGTTATGAAAATCATGTTAAGAAATTGAAAGAGCATATCTTATGTGGAGACATTTTCCAAGCTGTACCTTCACAAAGAATTGCAAGACCAACTTCATTACACCCTTTCAATATTTATCGTCATTTAAGAACTGTTAATCCAAGTCCATATCTTTTTTATATCGACTATTTGGATTTCCAAATTGTCGGTGCTTCACCAGAATTATTAGTTAAATCTGACTCACAAAATAAGATTACAACACATCCAATTGCTGGAACATTACCAAGAGGTAAGACAAGAGAAGAAGATGATTCTAATGCAATTCAATTAAAAGCCTCGTTAAAAGATACTGCTGAACATATAATGTTAGTCGACTTGGCAAGAAATGATGTTAATAGGGTTTGTGAGCCAATGTCGACATCTGTTGACAGATTATTATCAGTTGAGAGATTCTCTCATGTAATGCATTTAGTCTCAGAAGTTAGTGGTACTTTAAGACCCGACAAGACAAGATTTGATGCTTTTAGATCAATTTTCCCAGCAGGGACAGTTAGTGGTGCCCCAAAAATTAAAGCCATGGAATTGATCAGTGAATTGGAGAAAGAGAAAAGAGGTGTTTACGCTGGTGCTGTGGGACATTGGTCATACGATGGTAAGACAATGGATACTTGTATAGCATTAAGAACAATGGTCATTAATAACGGTGTTGCATATTTGCAAGCAGGTGGTGGTATTGTCTATGACAGTGATCCATTTGATGAATATATGGAAACTATGAATAAGATGAGAGCTAATAACAATACAATTGTCCAAGCTGAACAAATTTGGTCACAAAGATTAAAAGAAGATAGACATGACAGTGAAGTTGAAAATTAAGTAAAGAAACCACTTCAAATTTATAGACCCCCATATTGTAGACCACTTTCTGAGCTTGCCAGTATTTTTAAAACCTCAATTTGACCATGTATACCTGTTTAAAACACCAGTTGAACATAAATTGTCGATGCTAAAGTGCTTTTTTTCCGTGGCTACCGTTTTGGGAATTTGCAAATTCGGGAGTCTGTAAGGATGTCATTTAAAATTAAAAAGATATTAAATTGATCGATTTTATTGGATAATCGTGGTCGTTGGATGGTGGTTATTCCATGGATTTGGGTGATATATTATATTTATCTATGGTGATAGTGTATATCTCGTCATCTGATGAGTAAAGAAAATTTTTCTACAGTGAAGAAAAAAAAAATTTAAAATTATCATATCATTTAAAGAGTATAAGAGACAGATGACTGATATAGTGCCACCAGTGTTATCTAGTGAGCAAGAAGAGCAATTCAAATTTGATAAATTTGATACAAATCTTAATTCGAGGACATATTTAGGACCAAATTTGGGTTCTGAATCGTTGAAAGATGTTATTAGAGACTATTATAGTATTGATAAATTGATCAATTTTTTGCAAATTCATGATAATGGGGCACCCAGATATAAATCGATAACTTTGCAATTCCCCGATGATTTAATAACAGATTCTGCTATTATTGTTCAAATGTTACAAGAAGGTTTATCAAATAAGACAAATGAAATTGATATGAATTCTTGTGATGATGAAGATATCGAAGTTGTTCATAAACCTTGCACTGATAAGAAAGATGGTGCATGTACGTGTGGTAAGAAAACAGAAACCACAGGGCAAAAAGTATGGATCCTAGCTGATACTTCATATTCACCATGTTGTATCGATGAAGTGGCAGCTGAACATGTACTGGCAGATATCGTGATACATTTTGGTGATGCATGTTTAAATCGTATTGAAAAATTACCTGCTGTTTATGTATTTGGTAAACCATTTTTAAATCATGAATTGGTTTTGCAAAATTTTAAAACCACGTTCACAGATCATAATACTAAAATTTGTTTAATGGCTGATACTTGTTTTAGTTATCATTTACCAAAATTGTTTGAATCACTTATAATAGAATATCCTAATTTAGTATATTCAGATGTACCAAATTTAAATGATGCAATAATAATAGATCACGTCAGTTCTCAAGATGATAACACAAAAGTCTCAAATAGATTAATTTATAATCTTGATGGTGATACTCAAGATTATGAAATTTTCCATATTAATTTACCTCCACCTCCAAGATTATTAGAACTTTCCACAAAATTTTCCACTATAACAACTTATGATACAATAACAAATAAAATTTCACAAGGTCCATATCCTTCATTAATGAAAAGATATAGATTTATGCATATTGCAAGAACTGCCGGAACCATTGGTATCTTGGTAAATACTTTATCATTATCAAATACCAAGAAATTATTAAATAGTGTTGCTAAATGGATTAAAGATGCAGGTAAGAAACATTATATGTTTGTTGTTGGTAAGCCAAATGTCGCAAAATTGGCAAATTTTGAAAGTATAGATATTTGGTGTGTCTTAGGTTGTGGACAAAATGGTATCATCATTGATAATGTCGGTGATTATTATAAACCAATTATCACTCCATATGAATTACAAATGGCTTTAAGTGATGAATTAACTTGGACTGGTAATTGGATTGTAGATTTCAATCAAGTCTTAAGTTTACAAGATGATGAAAAAAAAAGTTATGAAACAGAGAAGGATGATGATGCTCCAGAATTTGATCCAGTCACAGGTAAATATGTAAGCAATTCAAGACCATTAAGAAGATATGTTCAACATTTAGAAATAGGAGCAGCAGCAGAAGAAGAAGAGAAGTCACTTGTCAAGAAATTTTCATCACTGGTGGCTATCAAGGGAACTGTATCAACTTCAGCAGTCACTTTACAAAATAGACATTGGACCGGGTTAGGTAGTGATTTTGCAACATTAGATGATGAAGAAGGTGCTGTTGTTGAAGAAGGAAGAGGTGGGGTTGCAAGAGGTTATGATTTTGATAGAGAAAATAATAATATATAGATCTTTGATCATGAATTATAGACCGATAAGATACTTTGTGGAGAATTCTTGAACAATTGTATGCACTGATATTCGATGCCAATTCATGTCATGACTTTTTTTTTTTTTTGGCTTTTTGGATTTGCGTTTAAGGGACTGATAGAGACAGGAATTCAAGATAAGTAATCTCACATTATTGTAACTTTTTTTTTTTGTTTCCGGTAATGTGTCAAATCAAAATGGTTCGTTAAAAATGTCCAAACTTAGATACCACAATGATATGATAACTAATGCTCTATGAGTGAAACTCTCTTGAAGTATTCTTCTCCTCTCCGAGGCTGCTTTTTTTTTTTGCATATTTGGTTTTTGCTTTTTGACAAGACCCTTGGCAATATATATATATATGATAAAGCTAAAAATTTATGCTTTTTTTCGCTATTTCCCTTCTGTTGCTCGACCCTCAGATCCCCCCAAATTTGCCAAGCTTAAGAAGTCATTTGCAGGGTCTCTTTTACCCCAGATAAACAACCAGCAAAAAAATGACAACAGAGGTTTGAATATAAATTCTATCATTTGTCACTTCTAAATTTGGTTCTATACTCAAGTTAAAGATGAGTGACATTAATAAACCAGGTGTGACACATGCCGAAGATATCAATGATGAATCAAAAAATGAATTCTATTCAGTTGGATTAGAGAAAATCTCTAACGAAGATATACAAGGATCTGAAATGGACGAGTATATTGCCAAATTTCTCGGAATCTCTGAAGATGCAAGAGCTAATGATGCTCAAGAAAAGGCAATGCCATTATGGCAAGGTTTGAAAACTTACCCAAAAGCTGCATTATGGTCAATTGTCTTATCAACTGCTATTATTATGGAAGGTTATGATACAAATTTATTGAATTCATTTTTCGCATTACCGGCTTTCGCTAAGAAATATGGAGATATCACAGATTCCGGAACTTATGAAGTGGCAGCAAAATGGCAAACTTCATTAAGTATGTGTGTTCATGTTGGTGAAGTTATTGGTTTACAATTTGCAGGTATTATTGCTGATAGAATCGGATACCGTTATACATTGATAAGTTCATTGTTTCTTGTTTGTTGTTTTATTTTCATCTTATTTTATGCACAAACTACTGCACATTTAGCCGTTGGTGAAATCTTGTTAGGTATTCCTTGGGGAGCTTTTCAAACTTTAACTGTATCATATGCTTCAGAAGTTTGCCCATTAGTTTTAAGATTTTATTTAACCACATATGTCAATGTTTGTTGGGTTTTCGGTCAATTAATTTCAAGTGGTGTCTTGAAATCTTATGCAGAATCCACTTCGGAGATGGCTTATAAAGTTCCATTTCTGATCCAATGGGTTTGGCCAGTACCTATCATGGTGGGAATTTTTTTCGCTCCTGAATCTCCGTGGTGGTTAGTTCGTAAGAATAGAATGACAGATGCAAAGAGATCTTTGACAAGATTGATGAGTAAAAACGATGAATTGAAAGATTTGGATTTATTCATCGATGCTGCTGTATCTAAGATGAAAATCACCACTGAAGAAGAGATAAAGAGACAAGAAGGTGCATCTTATTGGGAATGTTTTAAAGGTTCTGATGGTAGAAGAACAAGAATTGCATCATTGACTTGGGTCACGCAAAATGCTTGTGGTGCAGCATTGATGGGTTATTCAACTTATTTTTATCAAAAAGCTGGATTAAGTACAAGTTTCTCATTCAGTTTTTCCATCATACAATATTGTTTAGGTATCATAGGAACATTGCTCTCGTGGTTTCTCTCAAGAAAATTAGGAAGATTTCAAATCTATTTCTATGGATTATTGATTCAAACCATTTTACTCTTAATCATTGGTGGATTAGGTTGCTCAAGTAATGAAAATGCCTCATGGGGGATTGGCTCATTATTATTGGTATACGTTTTCTTTTATGATTTAGGTGTTGGACCAGTATGTTATTGTATTGTCTCGGAAATGCCTTCAACCAGGTTACGTACCAAGACAGTGGTATTAGCAAGAAATTTCTATAATATCATGGGGATCATAAATTCAATTTGGACCCCATACATGTTAAACTCTGAACAATGGAACTGGGGGGCCAAAACCGGGTTTTTTTGGGCTGGTATTTCCATGATCTTTCTCACTTGGATGTGGTTGGATTTACCTGAGACAAAAGATAGGACATTTGCTGAATTGGATGAATTGTTTAATCAAAAAGTGAAAGCAAGAAATTTCAAAATTACTGAAGTTGACCCTTATAATGCCAACCATTTGTTTGAAAAATTGGATAAACAGCAAATTGCAAATATCGTCAATGATAGAACCGAGACTGTTGAAATAATTGATGAAACAAAAGCTTGATGATCCTTTTCTCCTTTTTCTTAAATCCTTTTATTATTCTTCACTATTTCATTTCTTTTAGATAATTTCAGTGTTATTATCATTTATTATCATTCTTGTAGAGCATCTCTAATAGATTCGAAATGTAAGCAATGTTGTATTTGTTGTATTGAAGGAATTCAAGTTCCGAGTACCCACTTTGAATTTATTTTATTTTTTTGTTGATTCAATTTCTCGGTATGTGGGTGCTAACTGCTAACTCTATTTGAGTTGAAATGGAACCATGTAGTCTTTTGACATTATCGGTGAAAGATATGTGGGAGATTGATTGAAATATTATTTAATCATTTTTGCTATTTGTATGTAATATCACCAATTTTTTTCAACAACCCTGGTAATTGATCAATGCAACAGTAAATCTTTTTGTTCAATTATGGGGGTATTAAGGAGGGGTGAGAGCTAGGATCAATTAGGCATTTAAATTTGCTATCTTATCAGAGGAATCAAAGGAGATATGAGTTGAAGAAGGGTATAAATTGGAAGAGAAGGTTGTCCTTTTTTCTGTAATTCATGATCATCATTAAAATGTATGAAATTATCTTATTATTAACTTATGCTATTACCAGTGTCTTTGCATTTGACTTAAATGCTAAAGACAATATGGTCTTATATTGGGGGCAAAATTCTGCTGGAAACCAACAACGTTTATCTTACTATTGTGAATCTGATGCTGCCGATATCATGATCTTGTCATTCTTGTACATTTACCCTGGTACTGATGGTGTCCCGGGTTTAAATTTTGCCAATGCGTGTGAAACAGCCTTTGATAATGGGTTATTGAAATGTGATGAAATTGCAGAAGATATCAAGACATGTCAATCTTTAGGTAAGAAAGTTTTACTTGCCATGGGTGGTGCACTGGGAAGTTATGGTTTTACCAATGATGATGAGGCCACGGAGTTTGCAACTACTTTTTGGAATTATTTCATGGAAGGTACCACTCATCAAAGACCATTTGGAGATGCTATTATTGATGGTGTTAATTATGATATTGAAAATAATCAACAAACAGGTTACGTTGCATTTAATAACAAATTGATGGAATATTTTGCTTCATCTTCAAGACAATATTACACCTCTGCTGCACCTCAATGTCCATACCCTGATGCCGGGGTTGGTGATTTATTAGAGAATTCCAAAATCGATATGGCTTATGTCCAATTTTATAATAACTATTGCAGTATAGGTAGCTCATTCAATTGGGATACTTGGTCAAATTATGCCAAGACTATATCACCAAATCCTGATATCAAGATTTACTTGGGATTACCAGGTTCTGTTGGAGGTGCTGGTAGTGGATATGTCGATATTGATACCGTATCAAACGCAATTACACAAGATATTGGTGATGATTCATGTTTTGGTGGTGTTATGTTATGGGATGCATCTCAACTGTGGAACAATATAGTCGATGGTGGAAAGAACTATGCTGAAGCCATCAAATCCATCTTAAATTGATATATATACTTTAACTATCATTTATACCCAATACTTCATGGTAAACATTGTAAATAAAATTTCATGTAAAAAATGTTGAAAAAAAAAAAAAAAAAACACAACACAAAATTAAAAAAAATCCATTAATAGATATTGAAATTAATTAAAAGATAATGGGATTAGGACTGTCAACTATACTGGGAACCTTAGCTGAAGGGACACATTGTAAGTAAATATGTTTGATTCTCTATGGGAGATATTCTAACCAAGAGATAGTCACACCTGATGAAATTGATAGATTGAGTAAGAGATTTATGAAATTGGATAAAGATAGTAGTGGGATGTTGGAGAAAGATGAATTCTTAGCTATACCTGGAATCTCGGCAAATCCATTGTCATCAAGATTAGTTGAAGTATTTGATGAAGATGGAGATGGGAATATTGATTTCCAAGAATTCATACTAGGTTTATCCATATTTAGTGATAAATCATCGATTGAAGATAAAGTGAAATTCATATTCAGGATATATGATATTGATCGTGATGGATTTATATCTAATGGAGAATTGTTCTTGGTGTTGAAAATGATGGTTGGTAAGAATTTAGAAGATGAACAATTACAACAAATTGTTGATAAGACTATAATGGAAAATGATGATGACGAAGATGGTAAATTGAGTTTAGTCGAATTCACCAATCTGATTGACCATAGTGATTTGCTTGAGAATTTTACCTTATCACTGTTTTAAGTATGTGTATATGTCTTGGTACTTAAATTTGATCCAGAACTCTCTCTCTCTCTATAGAGTGCTACTATTTTAAGAAATAACTGATTTTGATGTGACCTCATCTTGATATGTACATCTCAATTTAATCACCTCTGATCCTAATTGTTTTTAAACTCAACGGAAGGAAAATATAGATCCAGAACCTTTTTTTTTAACCTATTTTGCTGAAGTTGAGTGGAGTAAAATTTCTTCAAACTTTTAGTCATTGAAAAGGAAACAACAAATCAGGCTAGATTTTCTTCTTATTATTTGTTTCATGAAAGCAGGTATGGTATGAGAGAGTGTTACAACTAACACTACTTCTTCTTCTTCTTCTTCTTCCTTTCGGAAACCCAACTCTAAGGAGAACGGCCCTTACATGATGCTTGTCAACTGCTGATCATTGTTTCGGGTACAACAAAAAAAAAAAATTTTCAAGAGAGATCCGTTTTGTACATTTGGAAACTGTCTGGCCATTTGAACCTCAAAATGCAAAGAATTAGCAGTTAATTCCAGTTCTAAACAACATATGAAAACTTGTCTCAAATAGAGTAAGTGTATATATCTCTTAGTTAGCCTATTGTATCAACACTTACCAAGGTATGAACTTGTAGAATAAAAAACTTTTTCTCTTTCGTATAATTAAAGTTCGCTTAGTTCCAGCCCAAATAAGTGAGGCAGATACCTCTAAATCATGCTATTCTTTTCAAATGCGGCAAGCAGCAACTCTTAAAAAATCCAAACAACTAAAGGTTTTAAGAGGCAACCAGAAATTTCAATACCGAATTGAATAAAAAGTTGTTTCGAATCTTGTTGTTGTTTTTCTCAATTAGGCAATGCTCTCAGGCACCGAAGAAATTTTTTTTTTTTTTTTGTTTTGCTTTTCTTGCATTTTTGGTTCATTTTATTTGGTGAATGATGGGATGATAGAGAGTGAAATGTCTCAGATATTGGGTGCTTCTTGTTGTTTCTGTTAATGTGTTTTGTTTTGTTTTGCTTTTCGAAGAATCCAGCCTTGATTGTTCTCTATCAATGAATTGAGAAAAATGGTACCTGAGTCAGATACAATGCTAAAACGCAAATCTCCTCGGACGGAACTCTGCATATTTATTGTAAAAAATGCATGTTATGGGTTGGCTAGACTCATGTACTCTCTCAGGTACCAGATCTAGACTGTTCACTTCTCTCTCTCTCACTTTTCCATTTTTTATTTTCTTTTATTTATTTGATTTCTTTGTTTTAAACATTTTATCTCATTCTCTCTTGATAAGCCCAATCTTTCATATATATTAATACACTTCAATTCCTCATTTCACTTTCCATTATCTCATTCAATCATTATCTCATTACCAACTTCATTCATTCCTTATTCACCTGTTTATTTATTTATTTTGCCTTTTCACCATGGACATCAAGAACCTTATTAATGACGATGACAATATTTGCAAGACACCATTTACCTGCTCTTCTTCGTCATCACTGATGTCCTCTCCGATGGACTCATCAGGTCAGGCTTCATCTTCTTCCCCGAGATCAAGCCCTACAATATTGGCCAAATTGAACGAATCTCCAAAAGTCTTGAACACAATAATGAAGACAAAGAAAAAAGGTATATATAAATGCTCACATTGCTCAACACATTTTTCAAATTTTATAGAATTGGCAAAACATTATGATGAATACGATATCAAGAGAGAATTTCATTGCCCTATGGAAGATTGTCCATGGCACGTATTGGGACTTCCGAACAAAAATGAACTTAATAGACATATTAAATCTCAACATCAACCAAGACAGTTTGCCTGTAGGTTAGGATGTGATTATAAATTCCATAGAGCAGACACGAGAAACAGACATGAGAAACAAGTTCATCTCAATGAAAATTCAAGATTAAACAAGTCACAAAGAAATAAGAAGTTAAAATTGCAAAATGCTGCTGCTGTTGCTGCTGAAAATAGAACAACCCCAAAATCAACAAGATCATTATCCTCAGAACCTGTGATAAGGTACTCTGATTTCTATAACTATGAAGGTTCTCAATTTCTTCAATATCTGCAACAACAACAACAGCAACAACATAACTCTGAATTGAGAAGAACAACGTCTCTACCATTGATCCCAATCTTACAACCTCCATTCGGTTATCCTCCTCCTCCTCCAATGTCCATTCCGCAGCCTCAACTCCAACCTCCAGTTCATTTCCCTCCCACAACAATCCCTTTACAACAACAGTCCCCAAGTTCAAATCAGCAGCAACGAAGCCCGGGCCATTTTTATTATGGAACCCATTATAGAGTCATATAGATGTAAATAGTCATACAATAGAGAACCCCCATTCCAACTATAACAACCTACCACGATATCCCTCTGATACCTATTGCCCCTTGTACTAATTACCTAAATAAACACTAAGAAAATTTTGGAAATATTTAAGGAAAAAAAACAAAAAAAAAAATAACCAAAATTCTAGCCATATCAAAAAGAGATGAGATATAACTGATAAGCAAAATACAATTATGTCACTGGATGGATCTTTTAAAGTGGAATCCTCTTTTCCTTCAAGAGGTAATAAGAAATCTGAAGGAAGTTATGTGTCATCAAGAAGTCCAGGATTACTGCAAAGCGATTCATCATCTTCATCATCTTCAAACATGGCACAACAACATGATCCAAATGAGTTTTTAACGTCTGATATAATATATCAGAGCCCCTATGATAATGACAGCAACCACAACATATCTTATGAACTAGGTCCACAGGTGGAAGAAGGTTCAAGAAGTGAATCTAACCATTCAAATTGGGCAGAACTCCCTGACTGGTCAATAAATCCTTTACAACTGTCATCTGTGCTATTATCAAAGGATAGACTAAAACGGACTCAAGATTTAACTCAAACTTCTATGAGTTGGATGAATTTGCCTGTACCTGCAATGAATTTGAATGAAGATGATCCATTAGTTTTTTTGAAATCACAAGAGACAAAGATCTTATCAAATTTGAATGAATTATTGCAAAGACATTCAGAATTCTTGGCAAAAGGTCAAGGTAAAGTGAAGAAAGTGAGAAGTATAATATTGAATCAATTAAATCAATTGCATGAAGTTCACCAGGCTATGAATGAAATATACGTATCTGAAAGGGCAAATAGAGTAAATCTATTACAGAAATTTCAGGATTGGGAATTTAAAAAACAACAATTGTTGACCAAGATTAATGATATACAAAGTGACTCAAATGAAGAAGGTGTTAGGTATAGGCAATTATTGGACCAATCAAATGATATTAATTCACAAATAGATGACTTGGAATTGAAATTGAAACAATTGAAACAGAAAAGATCAGTTGTTCGCAAAGAATTGGATTCATCTCAAAGTGTCATTCAAAGTAGAGCTTCTTCATATATTGAATCATTGGACATTATTGAAACTGACGAACGGAATGTTATTAACAAATTATCCAATACTCAAATTTCAATGTCATTACCTGATATTGTTGTTCCTACAAATGTTTCAGCTCCAAATAGTTCAAAAGATTCGGAAGATGAGACGTTGAATATATTGGAATTATCAAAATTGAACATCTCGAAGTTTTTCTCTAATAGTGAAAAAATGGCTAGCAAAATCTCTCCATTGGAAACTTTTAAACCACAAGTTGATGTTACAAAAGTTGTTGATTCTTTAAGATTACAAGTGGATGCCATATCTGATGAACTTGAAAAACAGGAAACTTCAAGTTTTAAATTTCAAGAAAGTACCATTATCTGGGGTGAATCTGTTGGTAATGTTTCTCTGATGGAAAATTCTTTAAAACTGAGTAATAATATAGATGAACTGTTTATCTTGAAAAATCTTGAAGACACTGTGGAATTATTATCAAAGAGACTTGAAATTGCATCCAAATTGCAATTATCAATTGTCAAGAGCGCTATAGTGAATGAAATGTCCACGATTCAAAAAGCATTGTACATAATAACAAAAGATGACAAGTATTTACCATCTGGATTCAATACACCTTCCTCACTGTCTTCAAATTCAGATAATACCAGGAAAATTAGAAAATCAAGTTCAAGTTCTTCATTCCCAACACTTGCAGTTAATAGTGGTGGTTTGAAAATTCCCACAAACAACCATAATCATGATTCAAATCCATTGTTCAAATTGAATACTGCATCTCCTCCGGCCGCAACTTTTGCCAGCTCGGGTCCACCTATAATATTGAGTAGTAGTATCAACAGTCAAAAGAGGAAATCTTCAATGTTTGGTAATTTAGGGTTAAATGAGAAAAAAAATGTTAAGAAAGATTGAAAACTTACCTTAGTATATATAATGTGTATAATTTGATAAATTTAAATCTTTTTGAATATACATCTATTTAGCTATCTTGGTGGAAGCTGACCAGTATTTGAACCAGGAACATTTGGTGTCTGATATTTCTTCTTATTTCTGTGTGGTTTGTTATTGTTGTAATATGCATTATTGTTATACTGCTTAGGGTTGTTATTATTATTGATATGCTGATTGTTGTTATTATGCTGATTATTGTCGCTATCAAATCTCACACTATTATTACTATAATATCTCTTATGATGTTCTGGTTTATTATTCGGTTGATAACGTGGTTGATAGTTGTACTTATTATATTTATTATTATGCTGTTTCCTTGGTGGGTATTGGTTATTGGGTTTTTGTGGTACTGTGCCATATTTGATGTGTAGATTATTTGGCACCGATGCATCGGGAACAAGTTTACCATATTTGATTTGTATATTATTTGACACCCGTGGTTGTGTTGGTGGAAGAAGCTTACCGGATGACATTGACAGTGATCCGTTAAACAGAGATTCATTCATTGAAGTTTTTCTTGGGTTATCCATGGCCTGTGATGATGATGATGATGATGTTGCTGCTGCTGCTTGGGCAGGTGGTGGTGGTGGTGGTGGTGGTGGTCGAGGTCTATTCGAGACAGTAGAAGCTTTAGTGATCGATTGCTCAGGTTTGCTTGAAACAACTGTTGGTTCTGGTGCTGCTTGTTTTGGTGCCTGAGATTCAAGTCTGTTCGAAACAGTAGGAGATTTAGTGATTGTTTGCTGAAGTTTGCTAGCTGGTTCTTCTTCTGACGGTGGTGGTGGTGGTGGTGGTGGAATGGTTCCAGATGAAACTGTAGGTACCTTATTTATAGTATCACTTGATGAAGACAGTTTTGCAAGTTTTTTGGCATTTTCTGCTTCTCGTGCGTTGCTCAATTTTCTTTTCAACCTTGGATCAACTGTCTTGAATTCAACAGCATTTTCAATTCTTTTATCTGCTATGTCAGCTTTTGGTAAATTTCCAGACGATGTAGCCTTCAATTCAACATTTTCAATTCTTTTATCTAGTACATCAGCTTTTGGTAAGCTTCCAGATGATGTAGGTTGCTTAGATGCTCTCTTCAAAGATTCAGCTGTTAAGACATTTCTTTTTTGCTTGACAAATGGAACAGTTACTCTTTTTCTTGGCTTTTCAACAATACTGGTCACCGAAGGTGGTGGAATTGGAGACTTAAGATTACCACTCTTTGTACTTTCCACTTCAGATTTTGAAGTAACTACAGTTGCTGGCTTCTTCTTCTTTGGCTCTAACGAACCAGAAGAAGCCGGTTCAATTTGGTTGCTTTTCTCCAACTTGTTTACAGATTTCAAGAAACCAGGACTAGCTTTTAAAAGTAGGCCTCTCGAATCTGCATCATTGATCAAGTTCAGCCAAACTTTGTTTTGAATCAATGAAGATTTACTTCCGAGAATCCATAAGGATGTCTTGGAACGTGTTAATGCAACATTCATACGACGCACATCACTCAAGAAACCAACACCTGATGCTTCACTAGCACGAACACAGGACATTATAATGATTTCCTTCTCTTGTCCTTGGAAACCATCAACTGTATTAAAATCAATCTCTCTTAAGATAGGATTACCAAATTTCTTGACAAACATATCTCTTAATAATCTGATCTGCTCCTTATATGGAGATATAATACCAATTCTACCAGCCCAGTTTTCATCATAATAATCATGGAACAATTTACCGACTAATTCTAATGCAATAGATGCTTCAACAGAATTATAGAAAGATTTAGTCCTTTGATTTTGAGTCTGTTTAGCACCAACAATGTCATAGAACAAGTATGGTTTAAAAACACCATCTTTGTGCCACACTCTGGTATTTTGTCCAGACATATCTGGGCCATCAATCAACTTAGAATCATAAAACTGTTTACTTGGGAATCTTGAAATTTCAGGATGCATACGATATTGAACATCCAAAAGATAAATCGAATCTGGATGCTGTGTCTGCATTCTAACGAATAATGACTGTTCATATGCATATGAAGCTGCAGCTTGTGATAACACCGTTGGTGGTAATTGATTAGGATCACCAACCATGATACACTTCTTACAACCATATCTTAATGGAATAATGGCAGATAACTCAATACATTGAGCAGCCTCATCGATAACTACTGTATCAAAGTTTAGTGACAAACTTGCCAACACATCATGAGCAGATCCAGATAAAGTTGAACAAATAACTTGAGCTTGAGTCAAGAGTCTTGCTTGAATTGCACGCTTCTCGATCTCTCTAGAACGCGTCGACTTTGATATCTTCTCTCTTTGCTCATCCAATTGTTTACCTAACTCATTTTTCCTTTGTACACATTTTCTCAATTTCAAATTTAATTCATCCAATTGATCCGGAGTTAAGTCATCTTGTTGTAATTGATTCTTGATCAGATCTCTTTCTTGAACACATTTCGTATGCTCCAGTCTGATTTTTGGATCGGCACTCACTGTTGAAAGTCCCTCTTTGGCATCCAATTCTTTATCAACAAGCTCTTCCAAAGTCAAATCTCTTACAGCTGGATTAATAGCATCTGAACGACCAAGTCTAACAACTCTTGGATTGAACATTTCACCACTGGCATTTTTAATACCAGCACGGAGACGCAAAACCAATTCATCAACGGCAGCATTTGAAGGAGCACAAATTAAAACGTTCTTATTCATTTTTGGAGCCTGATCAGGTTTCTTAGATCCAGGCACTTGTATTGATTGTGAAGAAGAGTTTTTCAATGAAGTTAAAATGTAACCAACGATACCCAAAATTGTCTTTGTCTTACCTGTTCCAGGTGGCCCTTGAATAAGAGAAAATCCTTCTGTATGAACTGAACCTGCAATGGCTTGAGCTTGTGAAGGATTAACATCATACAATTTTCTCATTTTTTCCTTTTCAGTAGGGTCCAATTTTTCTGGTATATTAGGAATAGCTTGAACAATTTCTTTTGATAAGTCATAATATGGTAAACCTTTCAAAGAAGTATATTCTCTCTCAATTGTTATCATTTGCATGACCTTCATGGCCATTAACTCGGTTCTAGGTGTGAGGAAAGATGTCAAAGGATTATTTCTGTTGTTTACCCTCAATGTGATATCACAAAATTCAGCATTTACATTCTTCATTTCCTTAATTTTAGCCAAACAGGTCTGTTTTGAATTCTTTATTACATCAGCACCAAGTCCCCTTTCACTGTTTCCTGAAATTTCAGGATTAAATGACAACACAATCATATCTGATTCACCAAACTTTCTGTCTTGAACTATATTTCTTTTGACAGATGCATAAACTTCAAAAAATTCATTTACTGTAGAACGACTACCAATAACAATAGAGAAAGGAACCTCTTGACCAATCTGCTTAGACTGTTGGATAGATTGCCAACATTCTAACAACAATAATGGCTCAAATGTTTCAATATATCTTTGATGGGATGGGAAAGAGTCGGTGATTCTCTTGTAAACATCTTGATTATCTTTCAAATCTTGTGGGAAATCATCAGTTCTTGAATAATTCCAGGATAAGACATGCTTGTACAAAGGATTCAAATCCACATTCAACCTCATTCTCATGTTATAAGCATCAATCTCTTTTTGATCCATTTGTTTCTTTTGAACGGCTTTATTGAATTGAAGTGATCTTGGAGGTCCTGACATAGTTTTATTTTTCAATTTTTGTGAAATGATCTTGTCTTTCTTGACGGGACGGAATAAACTATCATGCTCGTCATCAGAATCTGAATCTGAAGAATCTGAATCCGAATCTTGCTTTCTGTTGAAACCAGCTGGACGTGGTGGAGCAGGAGCAGCTACTGGTTTCGGAGTGTTCCCACTTCTCTTACTAGCCAAAGACAGTTTGGCTGCCATTAACATTGAAGTCTTCTGTGGAGGTTGTTTTGGAGGAGGTGCAATAATTGGAGAGTCTGACCTAGATAAAAATTTAGAAAGATTTGATTGACTGGCTTTTTTAATACCATCTGAAGCTTGTCTTTTGACCTGTTCCTCCTCTTCATCATCGTCTACAATTTCGACAACTTCTGGTTGAGTAGAAGATGCTCTTGACAGAGATCCTTCCCTTAAGCCAGATGCCGCATCAACAATCTTGTCAACCAATTCTTCATCAAATTCTCTAGCCCTTTCCAATATTTCAATTCTTTGCTTCTCAGTCAACCTGTTGTTAAACTTTCTCAGTTTAGCACCATATTGTGCTAAAAGCTCAATGACATCACGACCAATTGGTAAATTTTGTTCTTCAGATAAATCAAGGGTCTTAAAAATCAATGACACACATGATGATAACAAAGACATATCACCCAATCTTAACCAAACCAACATATTTTCAAATGTGTTCAGAATATCTACAAAGAGACTATCATCTCTAGTTATGGTCTTGATTGTGTTATAACAATCAATTAACATGTGGGACAAATCTAATGAATCTCTTGTGAAATCTGTCAAAGCACTCAGTGAAAAAACTTGAGCCCATTTCAAAGTCGTCTTGTATATGAAGTTCAAAAAGAGCCAACATTTTTTCCAAAACACTTTTAAATCATTGATTACCGTTACAGGTTGTTCTGATCTCATCATTTCGGTGAAAACACCATCGACAGCATTACTAAGTGAGCTCACGATATCCATTAACACACGTACGGCACTTGGACAAGGATCGTAACAACGAATACGCATGAGCCACGATAGTTTTCTTTGAAGTGAAGACAAGACTGCGTGAGGATTAAGACTCAACACAGCTTTCACACCTTCTAATCTACCTTCAACGTCAAAAGCCTCGTATAATAAGTTCACAGCTGACTGATATGTAGCCCTGTCCGATGATAATATACAAGCCCAATAACCTTGAGCTGAATATGGATCGACCAAGACGGATTTCAACAGTTCACCGTCAAACGCATTCAATTTGTCCAATAGTTTCTGTATATATTTAAAAACCAAAGCAACTTCTGCATTATATGACAGTATTTGTTTGAAAACAGTTGTGGTTTTGTTGCTTGCATCCAGAATATTGTGCTGTAATCGGAAAAGTTTTTCATTGATAGGCACAATGCAGCACACTTTTGAAAACAGTTTCATGATCTCTATTGCAAATGGTATATCATTTGGTTTCAATTTTGAGATCAACTCATCCCAAAAAGCAGTGTTGAATGTTGTATTCCCCAAATTGGAATTTTTATTTTCTTTCAAATTGTGGCCCTTTCCTGCGAAATAATAGACATCATAAAGCACTGCATTGCAAGTAATATTAATAGCCTTTGCAGTTAATTTATTTTGAACTTGATCGATATTTACAACAGTTAACTCGGGTCTGTAGTTATTACCACCTCTAGCTATGTCAATCAAGAGTTTGGCTTGCATATTAATAAAGTTTCTGGTATCTACTTTTGATAAAAGCTCTAAAGCTTGTTGTGAATCAAGTAAACCACTTTTGATCGATGAGGATTGCAGCAAGATGTTCAATGCTGTGAATACCAATACAGCATTGTTAGATCCGTTAGCTAATAAAAAATTTGCTATTTTCAACCCAGCTTGTTGTTGTTGAGAAGGGAAATTTGCCAATGAGTCATATAGATTTGGTATCCAATTAAGTAAATCAGCAAATTGATATGCAGCAGACGGACCGATATAAGGTACCGGGGTTCTTAAAAATGGGATATAGTGTGGACCCCCTAAAACCGAGTCAAGGAAATTAATAAATGTGAAAGGTTTCATGACTTTCCAAAAATTGGAACCCAATTTGCTGAGCAAAATGCTTAAAACAGAAAGAAGAATGGGTAAAGGTGAAGCTAAGAAAGCAAATAACTGATTTATAAGCACAACATTTACCGGCACAACTTGAAAAGGGAAAGTCTTGGTCTTTGCAATATGGTCCAATACTGGTATTTTCAAAAATTTGTTTTCAATGCAATCCGGTGACAAAAGTGCTAAAAATGGTTTGAAATTTAACCAAAATCTGATACAGTTTTGGTCACTAAAATATTGGGGATTTTGAATGTTAATTATATGTATTGTGGATTCATCATTCATCAAATTATCCCACTCACAGGACTTCAAATGTTTCAAAAATTCCAATGCCCATAATTTTTCTTCTGTGGTTCCATCAAATAGAAAATATAAAAGGCCAGGAAACATTCTGTCAGGGGGCACAAGGGAACCTGAGCTTAGACAGTTGATAAAGCACCTGCTGAACAAAGACTTCAAATTTGGATTAACCCTAAACATAGTAGGGGCATAAAGACACTCAGTCAACGTCAATCCAACATTGCACACCAAGGGAACTCTTGCATCTTGCATATTTACTAAAATATTTTCCACTAATTTACTCACTCTTTCTGCTTCCCATGACAATATGATATCGTTAAACTCCTTGACACTTGCGTACGGTATTTTCCTTTGTAAAAGGAAAGTTTCAAGCAAAACACATCTACCTTTGTGGAACTTTAACATACAATCGGGGCACGAGCTAATTGCTGCCAGTATCTCTGGTTTGTACCATTCAAGGGCCTCACTTTGCATAAATGAAAACAATATTAAAGCATGAATAGCAACTGGGAATTTATTTGAATCACAAAAAAGATGCGTTCGATCCAGCTGCGAGAGAAACAGAAAAGCAGCCCGTAGCACCGTTTCTTGGAACGCATCATCATTCGGACGGTCGTGAGATTGTGCTATTAGTTCTAATAATGTAGGCATTTCATATGATCATTTATCAAACCTTTAGTGATATATCCTCTTGGATTCTCTTCTTGCCCCTAAAAATTTAACTCAATGTTAGAAGCAAAAGGCGAAAAATACGGGAAATTAACACTGATATATTTTCTATAAAATGAATCAATTATCAACACTATCAGAAACCTCTTCAGTACAGTCCTCAACTGATATATAAAATGATTTGAAACAATTGGATTTAGACAAAATTTTTTTTTCTCTCATCCTCAAAATTAAGAACGCGAAAAATGCTTTTCCAGTTGGGGCAGTTGGGGGCTCTGGCCCGAGATTTTGGGTCGGTCTCAATCGACGAAAAATGGATTTATATTTCAGTTGAAAACAACAACAACTATAAGAACAACAAAAGATGAGGTAAGTGTGGTTTGAAAGTATGGTTGAATTGAGTTACATACTAATTTTAATGATGAAAAAGTGGGAGATTTGTTCGTGCTTCTAAGTACAGACACGTCTTTGGCCAGAAGGCTAAGAAAGAAGCCAGCTACGAGAACTTGAAGATCAGTACTAATGCATTCGATGCGAACTTGATAAAAGCCAATTCCAAGTATATAGGATGCTGCTGGCAAGCTAGTGGAGGGGGTGCCTTCGCAGTTATACCATTGAGTGAAGTTGGTAAGGCTCCTGACTTAGTTCCATTATTTAGAACCACAGCTACCGTGTTAGATATTGATTTCGATCCATTCAATGATAATATCATTGCCTCTGCAGGAGATGACGGTAAGATCTCAATTTGGGAGATTCCAGATGATTTTTCTTTCCGTCACTATGTCGATTCAAATGATCAAATTAAAGATGTGACTGAACCTTTGAAGGTCTTGACTGGACACAAGAGAAAAGTTGGACACATCAAGTATAACCCAGTTGCACAAGATATCTTGGCCTCATCATCCATTGACTACTCAATTAAGGTTTGGAACGTCAAGACAGGTGAAGTAGTTCAAACTTTGCAACATAAAGACCTGATCACCTCATTTGACTGGAATTACAACGGTACCCTTATAGCCACCACTTCCCGTGACAAAACTATCAGAATTTGGAATGCAAGAACAGGTGAAGTTCTTAGTGAGGGACCAGGTCACACAGGTGCTAAGCTGTCCAGAGTTGTCTGGTTGGGCCAATCTGATAGAATTGCAACCACTGGTTTCAGTAAATTATCTGACCGTCAAATTGGTGTTTGGGACACCACTGATATCTCAAAAGGTTCCATTGGAGGTTTCTACACCGTTGATTTATCAGCTGGTATCTTAATCCCTCTTTACGATGATTCAACCAAGATGTTATTCCTTGCTGGTAAAGGTGATGGTAACATTCGTTATTTCGAATTTGAAAATGATGAATTGTATCAATTATCAGAGTATCAATCAACAGATCCGCAAAGAGGTTTTGCCTTTGCCCCAAAGAGAGATGTCAATGTTCATGAAAATGAAGTTTTGAAAGCTTTTAAAGCATCTGGTAATGACACTTATATTGAGCCAATTTCATTCATCTGTCCAAGAAGAGGTGAGTTTTTCCAGGATGACATTTACCCAGATTGTCCAAGTGATAAGCCTGCTTTAACAGCAGATGAATGGATTTCAGGTAAAGATGTCAATGGTCCAGTATTGGTGGCCATGCTGGATTTGTATAATGGTACTACACCAACTTTAAAAGCTTCTTCTCCTGTTTTATCATCACCTGTTGCTGAGGAACCTAAGAAACAAGAGGCACCTGTTAAGAAGGAAGAACCTGTTGAAATGGAAAAACCTGTTGAGAAGGAAGAACCAAAAAAATCTCCAGTTTCCTCTGCTCCACCATCAAGAGCTACAACTAATGTCGATGAGTTGTTGAAGACTTCTTCTTCTGTCACAAATATGTTGGATAAAGTCAACGACTTATCAGAAGATGAGTCAAAAGATACTCCAGATGCTGATGACAATGAGTGGAATGATAAGGAAGCTTCAAAACCAGTTGAGAAAGTTAAAGAGCCTGTTAAGGAAACTAAGAAAGAACCTGAACCTGTTAAAGAGATCAAGAAAGTTGAACCAGTCAAGGAAATTAAAAAAGATCCTGAACCTGTCAAGGAAGTTGCTCCTGAACCTGTCAAAGAAGAAACACCAAAACTGGAAGCGGCACCAAAAGAAGAAACTCCTAAACCACAATCCAAAATTGCAGGAGCTGCTTCTGGGTTGAAACAGAATGTTGAGAAATTGGCAAGTTCCATTGAGACATTAGAGGTAATTATAGAAAAATTGGTTAAGTCAGGATTAGACAAGGATGAAAGAATTAAGTCATTGGAAGAGAAAATTGACCAATTATTAAAGAAATGATTAATATTCTTTGAATTCCTGTATTTGTAATGTTAGTGTAACATCCCCCCCCCCCCGTTTTTATTTTATTTTGTTTACTATATATATCTTGAAATAGATTTATAAAGATGTTTTGTGATTTTTGAAAGTATTAATGTAGCCATTGTCATGCTAAAACTAAAATAAAAGAAATGTCATGTAACGTTATGCAATAAAAAAAAAAGAATAAAGAGGATAACATACTATTACTGCATTGCAGTGCTCATCAAGACCAACTTCTTTTTGCCTTTCTTTCCCATCTTCTTCTTCTCTTCTTTCTCTTTGGAAATTCTCAATAATTCATTGAAATAATCATCACCATCTTCATCTTCATCTTCGTGATCCGACTCGGGTTTGACAATCTTTGTTCCCCAGACAGTAGTTTGGTAATGAGAACCATCATCACCTTCTTCTTGTGCTGGAGCACTCAATGGTGGAAGTATGCCATCGGTTTCATCATCATCACTCATGATCAATGGATCAAATTTGTTGTAAGAAGAAGAAACACCATAGTCTTCTAATTTGAAATTATTTTCATTGGCATAAAACTCTCTTGTCTTAAATTCTAATTCGTCCTGATATCGAAGTCTTGATTTTTCTTCTTTGAAATTTTTCATGCGGATCTTATCTGACCTGGAAACCAATTCTTTTTGGAATAGGTGGTATATGTCCGGAGGTAAGATAGATTTTCTCTTTGGTGTATTATTATATTTTTTACCTTTTGTGAAAGGAAGAGCAGCATCTTCGAACCAATTTAGTTCTAAAAATGCAACTTCTGTTCCATGTGGAATATAACTCAAAAATTTGAATCTCTTAACCAACTCATCATTAACAACATAATCGTGAACAATGTTTTCAATTTTCATTTTCAAGCAAAGTGGGAAATTGCTATAATTACCATATAAAGCTTTTAAGATCTTGTTATCCAATGCAGACACAAAGAATTTGATCTTGGAGTTGAAAGAAGTTTGATAAAAGAAAAAAGTGTTTGAATCATCAAATTCCCTTTGTGACATTTGCCTTTGAGATAATTCCTCTAAAGGTAAATCTGAACCAACTTGTGATGAGTTATGCAATGAAACTTGTGATAATTGGTCATCTAAAGAACCAACTTCTGCCACATGTATCATAGATTCAATTTCTTTCACAGCTTTGTTGTAATAAATTCCATCATCATTGAACAATACTTTGTCTTCTTCATATTGTGCTTTAATTTCCTGGATCTCTCTTAAATAGTTATCAACCGTGAAATTCACGCCTGCTTTCATTAATCTTGAATATTGAAATAAGTCATTCCCAGTGATATTGAGATCATTTGGGTTGTACTTGTGTGAATCACTTGAACTAAACCAAGGTATGTTCCCGTTATAAATTTCAAAGTCCCTCAATTTCAACTGATATGGGAAGGCAAGAATCTTGTTATGTGGACGATACATCAATTGTAAAATAGCATCTTCGCCTATCTTTGGAGTTTCAAAACGTTCATCAATTGGATTTATCAACACAGGTAATGTCTCATGTTGCTTGATTTTTTTTGAACATAAAGGACATTCTTTCAACTTTGGAGCTGTCTTCACAGGGTCGTTCTTCTTTGGTGGGACTGGGTCTTCACTATCTAGATATCTTAATAGACATGTCAAGCAAAATGTGTGACCACATGATGCCATTCTTGGTGCCACCAAATCTTCCGTTAAACAGATAGGACACTGAGTATCATTCTTTGGTATTATAACTCTCAATATATTATTTCTTTCTATAGGCAAATTCGTATCCAATATTTGAGGTCTGTAATCACCTCTATGATCAACAACGAATTTATAATTGACATTAATATAACGTTCCCCAGTGAGATGGATTTTCGGACCATACACGTTATTGCTGCTCCTTCTTCTTCTATTATGTCTTCTAGGAGGAGGTTGAGAGTAATTATCCTGATGATGATTATCTGGTAATGAGAAATCTAACAAATGGTTGATTGAAATTTGACCTCTTCTACTGTTAGGTCTAATTTTACCATTCAAGATTTCCTCTTCAAATGGATCACTTAATTTGTTATTATTATTATTATTATTACCAGTTCTTGCAGACCTCTTGTTGTGTCCACCACTTTCCTTCTGTCTTGCCTGTTTTGCAAATTTTGGTTTATTCCTCTTATTCAAAAGCTCATTCGTTCTCTGATCAGGCCCAGAAGGTGATGCATTGATGATGACTGATGAAGTAGAGACCAGACGTTGATCTTTCTTTGAAGGAGTAAAAGAAGGAGCACTCATATTGAACTTTACGGGATTCATGTTCAAAGAAGTTGCCGAATCTTGTCTCTCCATTTATTTTGAGTTAAAGTGTGATGCTTGATGGATTGGTGCTAATCACCTTCTTCTACCAATAACACTTTCCATTCACTTTTTTTTTTTTTTTTTTCTTAAGGTATTTTTTAGTTAAATTTACATAGAGATAATTTGACTTATCAAGACGATAACATCTAACAATCCTGCTAAAATGAAGGCTCATAGAATTGATTTCATCTCTCTTACTCTTTCTTAGCTGAAAGTATCGGATCAAATTCGATCTTTCTTTGTGAATTCGCCATCAAAGAAAAATGACTTAGTTGAAAATTCTTTGGATATTGCTTATTATTGTAGTTCAATACAATCCCTAGTGATCTCTGAAACAATTCCAAATGTCATGAAAAGCAAGAAGAACCTTGAGAGGTCGTTTGTTGATGGAGTCTTGAGTTATAGTATCTCTGTTATATACAGCCCCTTATTTCCTTTTTTGATACATGTATCTTTTTTGACCAAACTTTTCAAAGAAAACCGTGTCTGTTAAAAAGATTATAACACCAGATAATCAGAATGAGTGAGAATAAGAAAATCAATTTGGCATCAGCTAGTGACTTGAAGAACAATTGTGATGACCATTTGGGACCTATATTGGAATATGAATATAAGCAGGACTTTAAGTTGATCGATACAAAATTGTTTTTAACTTACCTGTCGATAGCTATATCTGGTCTTACATTTTACTTGGACAAGAAGTTCAAGAACGATTTTCATAATCAAATTTATTATCAGCTCATGGTGGGGTTAACGGCTTTGTTTTATCTGTTCACTCTCCTGGTATATTTGTTCTCAACAAAAGTGCAAAAAGATATCAAGTTTGTTGGTGTTGATTCAAAACAAAACAAATTAACAATTTCAACAAAGTTGTTGAAAGACTATGATCCTCATTATGTGATGTCAATTCAGTATAATGACAAGAGTGTGGAATTGAAGAAACATTTCACTGAGTTATACAATAAAGAAGGATTCTTACAATTGAATGTGTTCAAGAAAATCATCACGGATCAAGTTAATATTTTACAAAAATCAAAGAACTAATGTGTTTATATAATACATCTTATTTTATTTGGTTGTCCATATCACTGTAATTTCTCAAGAACTCGTAAAACCCAAACGGTAGACATTTCAACAGTGGTACAACATAACAGTATAATGGGTAACAGTAAATACCTCTCTTTCCCTGTTGTAATACTTCAATTATTTTCAAACTTAACTTATTGGCATCCACTATAGGTGCCAAGAAAGACTTTGTCACCTTGACTTCCTTAAACATATCAGTATCAAGTTGTCCCGGTAAGAATAACGTGAATCGTACGTTCTCTTTATCTTTTAATTCGTATGACAAAGACTCATGTACTTGTATTGTGGCAGCTTTTGATGCAGAATAAATGGAAAGGTTCTTGGGCCCCACAGTACCCAATATTGAAGCTATTGTGATAATATGAAGTTTACTAGCTCCTTTTGTTAGTCTCCTTAGGAGGTGAATTGTAGAGAAAGTGTTAACATTGAATACTCTATCTATTTGATCTTGAGTTAGTTCATTCAATCCTTCACTATGTCTCACCCCAGCATTGTTGATTAAGACATTCACTTGGTGTTCTCTATAAATTTCCAGTATCACTTTGTCCAATTCCTCGATATTGGAAATGTCACACTTATAGAAAATAAGTTTATCTTCATCCAATTTTTCAACTGGCTCAATGACATCAATAATGAGTACCTTTTTCACTTTTAAATAAAGCAAACTGTTTTTCGCTATATTCAAACCGAGTCCTCTTGAACCACCAGTTATTAGGATAGTCTTTGCATCTCCGTCCACTTGTCCTCTCTTCTTATAATTTTCATTCAAAAGAGATAGAAAATGACACATGGAAACCAAGATGGAAAATTTGATATATCCAGTATTATTTAACAGCTGGTATAACACTAAATTAAACAGCCATGTGTATACCGGGTGGAGATAACTAGATAGAAGATAGTGAACTATCAAATCTATCGAAACTCTCTCCGTTTTCACCACTGGTTCATACATAGTTTCCACCAAGGTTCTTCGTATGTAATTTTTTACAGTATTAATTTTTTTTTTGGTAAGCTCATATAAGGTATCATTTCAAAGAAACATAAAACGTATTTATTCCTGGCTTGTTGATGTGAAAAGAGCTACATGGATTACTTATAAAAAATTATTCTTACATATATACCAACTAATTACCATCTTTTTTAACAGAACGAGCAATCTCCACACCTGCAATCTTCTGGTTGTGACCAGGAGTTGGTTGGAATCTCCTTGTGGAACGAATTTCATCACTCGAATAACCTGGTATTCTGATATTCCAATTCCTTTCCAAATGCAATTGAATGTCTTTAACATCAATGTTATCAACTTTCCTATGCTTAGCCAAACGGCAGGCAAAGCTGGTAACATTTGTCACAAACTCGTCTGCTAAATCCAACAATAACTCTTCTACATCCCCATCTATAACTGTCTCCCCGTCACCTTCGTCTGATCCAATGCTTCTAACCAACTCTTTTAATTTTCTCTTGTGCAAGACTCTATCACCTTCCATCTCAAATTGAGGCAATTTGTAAGCAGCTGGTTGTGTCAAAGCCAAAGAATTGAATGCTCCACCTCCTAAAGCTGAAGGACGTGAGCCTTTCATTGTAGTTGGAGCAGGTGCTTGAACATTAATTGTTGATGAGATTGGAATGCTAGGAACTGGTGATTTTACAACAGATGCAGCAGCTGTAGTCCCTAATCCAGAACCACCATGAGCTGCGGCACTTGGTCTTGCCAGTGCATTTACACTAGTAACTGGAGTTGAACTTTGTGGTGGTGAAGCTGATCTTCCAGTTGCAGATGCTGGAGTACGTTGTGGTTGTGATGACTGAGGAACCAGCCTATTTGCCAGATTTGTATTATTAACCTGGGCAGGAATCTCAGGTGTTTGTTTCTTTTGAACTTGTTGTTGAGGTTGTTGCTGCTGTTGTGTTTGTTGACCAACTGGAGATTGCAGAGCTGATCTTGCTGCTGCTGCTGCTTGCTGTTGCCTTATCAGCAGTATTTGCAGTTGTTGCAGTTGCAGGGTTTGAGCATTCAAAGAACCTTGTTGCGAGTTATTTCTTTGAATCTGAGCTCTGGCCTGTTGTTGTTGCTGCTGCTGAATTATAGACTGGCCTCCTGGAGAACCAGCTAACAGCAGTGGTTGTTGTTGTAAAGCTGGTGAGCTCGCCAGAGAACCCCCAGCAGCTGCTAATTGAGCACGACGCAGCTGTATCTGCTGAGACATCTGAACTGCTGCCCTGGTATATTGGTCATAACGCAGCTTCAACAACTCCTCCTGTTGCACCAACCTTGCCAATTCTTCTGGCCCCAATGTACCTGATCTTTTGGTATTCTCAATGGCCCTCAACCTACCATGGAAATCATCCAAGATCTTCCTGATCTTTTGAAGCTGAAGTATACTAGCATTTGGCTGTTGTGCTTGTTGTGGACGTTGCAGTTGCAGTTGTTGTGTTGGTTGACCCAGCAGTGAAGAAGCTTGAGGAGTCGATTGTGAGCCCTGTCTTGACAGAAACAGAGCTGGAGACGACAGATTCATTGGCCTAGAATTGTTACTATTGCTGTTATTATTATTGACAGCCTGCTGTGGTGTAGGTTGTTGTTGTTGTTGTTGTTGTTGCAGTTGTGTGACATTTTGTAATGACTGTTGTCTTGATACTGGTGCAGGCAGCTGCTGAGGAACAGGTGTCAGTTGCTGAGGAACAGGTGTGGAGTTGACTGAATTAGCTGGTGGAGTTGAATTTCCACCTTGTTGTTGCTGTTGTTGTCTCTGCAAACGTTGTTGTTCTTGAAAACGAAGCAAAATTAGCCTAATTCTCCTAGCTCTCCTCAAGTGCTCTTGACCTTCTTCAGTCTGATTACCTGCTTCACTTGCCTTAGCAATCTCATTTCTATAACTCTCAGTCAAACTATGGATCTGCAGAGGTTGAAGAACAATCCTTTGTTGTTGTTGTTGTTGTTGAGGTGCTGGAATACCATTGTTGTTATTCTGTTGAGATGGTTGCTGATTCATGATGACTTTTCAATTAAATCAATGCGAAAAAAAAAGTTTATTGAGAGATTTTGAACCAAGCAAAAGTCTTTCTTAGAATTGATGGAATACCAAGTGAATCTTATTCAATTCGATAAACTATCTTCTGCTTAAATGATATTTTAATGTTTTTTTTCGACGTTTTTTTTTTTTTTTTTTCAATTAGAATACAGGGGCTGTCTGTTAATTACTATACATATCTATACAAATCATACTAATATTTAGGATTTAAAGCTAGCAATAGCTGTCTCTCAGGGAATTCAGGATGGATCATTGAGAATATACCTTTTCCTTGATCATCGCATATCATTTTCAAATCCTGTGCAGCTATTACTTGTACCAATTGGTAGTTAACATCTTTGGTATTGTTTATATACCATATTTCGATGAACTCTTCATTGGCCAAGATCAACAAATTCTTGTCGAAGAACAGTTTATGAGCTTTTATTGAGAACCTCACTAATCTATCTTTGGAAATTGCACCACTCTTATTGACAAACATAGCAAATTTGTTGAACACTACCAAGAGTTCCAAATCATTTATCAATTTGTATATACCCAAAGGTTTCAAACCTGGTTGATTAAGAGTTTTCTTTAAGTTATCCAATCCATCAACATTGCTGCCAATTATATTTGTATTTAAATCTGGAATTGGTTGTGGATACAGGATCGATAAAGTCATAACTTCAAAATTCTTCTTCGTGTGGATGATTATGGTAGAATTGAATATGGTCAAATCACTACATTCCCCTGGAATGTAGAATTTCTTATACTCCTGGAAGGATTCAACTTTTCCGGTAGATTTCTCCAATATTGGGATTAATACTTTAAAGTATGAAAACGATTGTTTCAGCTTCATAAAAAAAATCATTGTGACATTGTTTTGCTTACCAATTTTGAAAAATGATACATCTCTTTTTGAAAGTTTCTCACCAACTAGCTTCTCATTGTTCATAAAAGGATCCAAGAAATAGTATGAAAAAGATTTATCACTTAATATAAATATCAAGCTAAATTCTTCTAAAACTTTTACTTGGGACACATTTTTCAGATCTATAACTTTCTTCCAACTTCTTGGTTGTCCTATATTGGAGATAAATAACCCATTGGTAGTACCTAGCAAGATGAATTTTTTGTTCATATATTTGAATCTAGTAAAGCACAAAATCTTACTGACAGATTCAATCCTTGGTAGATCCATATCAAAGCTCAAAAGTGCCAATGAAATGTTATCATTACTCGATAACACCTGTCTGAATTGAGGAATGTCACTTTGGTCAACTCCAAGTAAAGAATCACCAATAACGGACAATTTAAAAGGCTCAAATTTTGATGCTTTAGTGTTCATGTTCATCTTCAGTTTCATTAATACAGTGAGCCACTCATTTTTCTCTTCGATATCTTCTGCCTCAAAAGTGAAATTCAAATTTTTGATGAAATGTCTTATTCTGAAAATATGTGATATAGGATCAGCTTGTGTACTTCTTCTAGGTGTCACTGATACCAATGGAGCCGATGGTTCATCGTATTTTTTATTTTCCACAAACAAGTAACTCAAGTGTATTGGAGCTTCTGAAATTTTGTAATTGCCATCATTGGTCTCCTCTGCTAAAAGCAAAAAATTATCTAACAAGATCAACATCATAGGATAATCATTTAAAACTCTGTGCAAGATATCCCTTTTTCTTGTCAACGATCCTATCTTGTATATTTCTCTCTCCTTATTGTCCAAGTCCAAATCAATATCTGGATTCTTGTTATATTTCAAAAGCAATTTTTTCTTCAAACTATTGATTAGAATCTTTCTTTCAGCATCAGCTTGTGTCTTATCTGACTTTTGTACAAGCAAGTCAAGTGCCTTCAAAACTTTAGAAAGCGACCTAAATTCCGGATCAGATTCATCGGTTTTTTTCAATACAGCTAACAACGTAACTTTCAAAGTTGTGAAAAAAATTAAAAATGTCACTGAAAATAATCTCTCAGATGTATGATCTCTGGACACAGACAGATTTGTCCTCGTTATCCACTCAGTGAATTTTGAGTTTTTCAAACTGGACTCAGACTTTATCAAGTTGAAAACTGGTACTCTCTTCTCGGCATAGATCAAGAGAGGTGCTTGAATCTCTTTCAACCAATTTTGGAAAATCTCACTAATACCACTGACAAATTTTCCATCATCATTAAGTTTTTGGATCAAAGGTTCGAAGAGATATTCTCTTGTTACTTCATTCAAATCCTTCACTGTAACAAAAGCATCCTCATAAAACTTATCCCAGTTTAAGTTATTTTCACCACCAAAATACATTTTGTTCTTTAAGAAACCTTCTCCGAATACTTCTAATAATATCTTGCCGGCATTGATGAAACTTCTAACTGATTTAATCAGGTCAAAAATGTGTGACTGTTGAATTTGAACTCTCTTGTTGATATCTTCCAACTGGTCTTTGCTTAATTTCCAATGAGAGACCCAGTCTTCCCCTAAAATCATATTACTGGTTTGAATATGTGTGCTGATAGAGTAATTCAATCTTTCATAAGTACAGCAATGAGAATAACACCTATACGGAGTTGGGAAAATATGATTCATTGGAGAGTAACAGTCTTTTAAACTTGGATACACTCCGGAAACAGGAATATCGTTGAATTGAACTATCTCATCTTGTATCACCACATTTTTATTTCTAATCAAAGTCTTCATTACATCATTAGCAATTGCTTCTAAGAATATCTCTGACAATTCGGGTATTTGGAATTTAAATAATAGGTAAAAACATTTCTCCAATTCTTGCAGCGATATATGTTGTAAAGGAAACCAAGTTTGCAAGTTCAAACACCACTTCCAAATGTTCGACAAATATGAAGAGTTTGCACACTTGTTGAAATGCTTAGCCCCTAAGAGACTAGCTGAAAATGGTAAATTTGGTAGCTGTAAGTCTGATTTTTCTTCTGGCCGTGTGTATTCTCCATCATATTTTACTGGAGGTAAGCTTGGTAATGGTTTGTCTGTCATACTCTCCATAGATTGTCTTTGTCTCATTGGTTTCAATTCTGGTAATTCCAATTTTTCTTTCAGCTTCTTACTTGGTGTCAATGGTGTTATCGGTAAGCTTGTTGATGCATGAGAATCATAATCGAAATAATCCATTTGCTCTTGTATAGAAACACCAGTTGAATCCAAGATAGATGACAGAACCCTTTGGTGGGAGTTGTACTTCTGCACTTCCATTGGAATTGGTAGCACTGGCAAATCCGCATCATATTCATCATAATCGTCATCATAAGCAGAGCTACCAATTTCGTCCACCATAGGGTAGGGCAGGCTCTGTGGTCCCTGATTTTCTACAACTTTATAGAAATCATTTGTATTGTTCGGTATATCTCTAGGACCCATCATTGAAGATCTCAATACACCTACTCCATTGGAATCGGGTACTGTTATTGTTGGATCGAAACCTATTCTCTCGCTGATACTTAAAAACTGTAGTAAATTGGGTGATCTCTTATGGATCAATTCATCCGGAGGTCTCAGAGGTTTCCTTGGAGGCAATGTCGTGTCTAAATTAAGTGAACCATATCTTTGTATTACTTCATCATCTTCATTATCACTATCATTAGCAGTGTCCTGGATAACATTCCAATTGTTCATCTTTCTATGTTAACTTTGGTTATCAAAATATACTTATTTACCTTTTTACTGTGTAAATTTTTTTTTTTTTGTCAACAACAAAAAAAAAATTCAATCAGTTAGTAGATTTGGAAGATAAACAGCAGAAGACATAAGTGATGGATAAGACTTTGGTGATAGATAATGGATCCTATTCTGTTAAGTTAGGGGTTTCTGGTGCCAAGTCTCCGTTGGTTATGCCAAATTGTATAATGAGGACCAAGGATAAGAAGATTTATCTCTCAGATCAAGCAAGTAACATACAGGACATTTCACAAGTTCAAATCAGAAGACCTTTTGAAAGTGGGCAATTGACATCATGGGATTTGCAGAAGCTGATATGGGATCATTCCTTCAGTTCTTTGGGATTGAATAACTTCCAAGACATGAACTTGATATTAACTGAGACACCATTCCAACTACCACAGTTGTCAAAACTGACAGATCAGATAGTCTTTGAAGAGTATAACTTTAAGTCATATTATAAAGCATCTACTCTGTCTTTAGTCCCCTGGAATGTCAAAATGAATGATACATTATTTGGAGACAATACAGACAAAGACTATAATGATTTTCAATTGATCATTGACTCAGGATTCAATTGTACATGGATAATACCCATGATTCAAGGTATAGTGTACTGGAAAGGTGTGAAAAAATTGAATATTGGAGGAAGGATGTTGAATGGTCTATTAAGAGAGTTAATCTCTTTTAGATATTATGATGTTACTGAGGAAACCATTTTGGTCAATAATATAAAAGAACAATCTTGTTTTGTAGCTGAAGACTACAACCATACTATTGACAAGATAACGAAGCTGAGAAATGGAAAAGTTAACCAAGATTTGGTGTTGGAATATGTGTTACCTGATTTTAAAACAACAACTCAAGGGTACGTGTTAACAGATGAAATGAAACTGGAAAGAGACACGTCTGATTTGCAAATATTGAAGCTTTATGATGAAAGAATATCAATTCCGGAATTTATGTTTCACCCGGAGATAGGAAATTTGGATAAATCAGGCTTATTGTCAGTCATCTTATCTTCAATCAGGTCTTGTCCAGAATTAACTCAACCTTTAATATGTTCCAATATTGTCCTTATAGGAGGCACTTTTAAGATTCCTGGTTTCGAAAAAAGAATTTCACAGGATTTGAAATTGAATTTACCTCGAGATTGGAATATAAGGGTAGCAATAGGTCTGGATCCACTGACTTATGGTTGGCAATCAGGATGCGAATTATCTACAAAAGGTTTTGAAAAAGTTTGTATCACCAGAGAGGAATACATGGAAAATGGTGTAAATATTCTAAAAAAGTTCAAGCCAAATTATCCTTGAAATATTGACAATATGCTTATAGTTTAACTAAAGGTCAACAGTACTAGACTTCTTAAAAATGGAATTTATTCTTAGCATGTTTTGAGTTTTATAGTTAAACTGAGCAATTTACGAATTTATTTTTTGATTTTTCTTAGCATTTTACGAATCTTTGTGATTTGAATAATTGATATTTTGCTCAGTTTTTGGATTGTAGCTCTTTGGGGATATAGATTACTAGTCGAAGTCTCATTACTTATAATATACAATTTTTTTTGAACTCTGCAGTCAATTATATCTTATGGCTCACCTTTGGCTTGTAAGAATAGCTGATCATTCTTTGATTTTCAAATAGAATCTATTTCTCTCAGTTTCTAAGTTATATAAAATATAAGATGAAGAAGACAAGTTCAAATATTATAACATCAAAATAAATTAACAATCAGATAGACTTGTACTATACAATGTAATTGCCTTCTCTGTAACTATCAAATGTGGGTATTTACTATTACTATTCTCTAATAGCATTTCGAAAAATTTATTAGAAATTTTAAACTACACAGGTATCAAGATATCAAGCGAAGTCACGACATAGATCAATGTAATAAATTTCTAGATTATCATGTGGTGAAATTTGGATTCTCTCTATAATTAAAAGACAAAGCAAAAGTCCTTTGTCAAAGCTGTTAGGCAAAACTCAAACAAACCATCATATTGAAAAAAATTGCTTGTTTTTTTTTAGTATGAAAAATTTGAAAAAGTAAACAATACATTAAATTTATCAATCTATATTGACATCAGAAGTGATACAACCATCAATTAATTGACGAATCAATCATGAAATATCATTAATATAAATCATCTGATTTCAATCATCACATTTTCAGAAATTTTCAAAACTTGCAATATTATCTACAATCCAGGATAGTCAGTACCCTTATGCATTTCATCAAATTCTTATATTCAATTTTGTCACTTGAATAAACATATATGTGACATCGACGCTATACTAGCCGATACAAAAACATACTGGCTTTTCAATGCATGTATTTTAGTTATCGATACTTTGATTGATTGATCCAAAATCAAACAAAGTTGCCGTCAAGATGCATTTTATATCATTTGATACATGGTATTTACATGATATCGTTTTCAAATATCAATTTATCCCAATATTAGGCTCTGACTTTACTACTAGATGCATTTTTATGGTCGTATTTTCATTAGATAATTCACTGGAATGTAGAAAGTGGAATTTTATTTTTCAAAAATGACGTTAAAATTCATGATTTGGTAATGGGTTTTCGTAATTTTTACGAGATATAGAGTTCCCATGGTGTTGTATTATAGGTTGAAATATTGATAGAGTTTAGTTATTGCGACGAATTGGGAAGTTATTTTAATGGCTTCGTTAGATGAAGCAAGATTTTGATTCAAAGATTTGTCGAAAATTTCACTAAGTTTTGACTCATCCGCACTCCAGACTCAATTACAAAAGCTACAAAAATGCAGTCAACTTCATTTATTATGATAAAAGAAGTCCAGAAGAAAGGCTTTCAAAAACTTCCATTGTCGTTGCTGGTTCTTGATTGGAATTTGTCACACTCAAATTATTCCAAAAAAAATCCAGTAAAAAATCGAGCGAAAATTGAAGAAATTTCGATGGACTTTTTTATCAGTGCAACAATCCAGTTATGGCTAGAAGATGAAAAATGGGTCAAAATGATGCCCTGATTGTGCTATTGTTCAGACTTTTGGATTCATCTCAATACCTTCAATAGTGCCATCGCTGTGTCGGTTCAAAGTTTTTTTTGAAAAAATTGGAAAAATTTGACAAAAAATCCAGTTTTTTGCACGATTTTGACTCATCCGCACTCCAGACTCAATTACAAAAGCTACAGAAATGCAGTCAACTTCATTTGTTATGATAAAAGAAGTCCAGAAGCAAGGCTTTCAAAAACTTCCATTTTTGTTGCTGGTTCTTGATTGGAATTTGTCACACTCAAATTATTCCAAAAAAAATCCAGTGAAAAATCGAGCGAAAATTGGAGAAATTTCGATGGACTTTTTTATCAGTGCAACAATAGACTTATGGCTAGAATATGAAAAATGGGTCAAAATGACGCCCTGATTGTGCTATTGTTCAGACTTTTAGATTCATCTTGATACCTTCAATAGTGCCATCGCTGTGTCGGTTCAAAGTTTTTTTTGAACAATTTTACAAAAAATCCAGTTTTTTGCACAAAATAAAATTTTCCTGAGCAATTTACGAATAAATAATGAAAGTTTGTCTATAATTTTAGCAACAATCCACTTATGAATAGAAGATGAAAAATGGGTCAAAATGAAGCCCTGATTATGCTGTATCGGAGATTTTTGGAATCACTTCAATAGCTGTACTAGGGAGGCTGTCACGAAAAATAGAAATTTCCTGAGCAATTTACGAAAAAATGATGAAAACTATTATTTGTTGTGAACAACAATCCACTTATGACTAGAAGATGAAAAATGGGTCAAAATGATGCCCTGATTATGCTTTTTCTCAGACGTTTGGATCCATCCCGATACCTTCAATATCTCAATCATCACCTTGACAAGATGTCATTTTCACTATTTTTCACCTTCATTTGCTTCTGATACCACATGATCTACTTATCACCAGACCTTCCAAATGGCTCAAATGAATCCCCATATCAATATCTTTCCATTTCCATCATCAACTTCAACAAGTCTTCCATGTATCTTTCATCACCAATCCCATTATCCCACTTTCCCATACTTAAGCTCACTTTCCCATAGTTAAGGATTTCATTTTTCCTAGCACAATCAACTTTCACCATACTTAAGAAAAAACAGGGGCTGTCTGGAAAAAAAAAAAGACCACCTTCCACAAAAAACATAGGAAAAATCACCAAAAAATGGCTCCTTTTTCTATGTCACAATTACACTTTAAATTGTACCAATGTCAAAGATATCCATTCCTGTAGATATTTTTACAAAGAATCAGCCAAACCAAAAATGAATCAAATTAAGTTTCTATTGGGACCTCCAGCTCTCTCATAGAAAAGTGGATGAGAAATGCCAACTTCTTCAATTTTGATCCAATTGACTTACTTTCAATTGAGTATGAAAATTCCAAATTTTCTTATCATCTGGGACATTCAAGCTTGGTAATATCAGTATTTTTGAGGCATTTAGAGAAGCTGGAAGTGGCTAAAAATGGAACTTCAGAAAATGTGAAAAAAATCACCATTGCGTTATTCAATCTTCACAAGGGAGTATTCATTGGAATCGGAATAATCCATTTTATTTTATGATTTTTTCAAATTTCAAAAAATTTGCATTTTTATATGAGATGTCGAGCAAAATAAGGTTATTTTGCTTGATTTCGACACATCTTCATCAATAAAAGTCATTGGATGATATGAATCACCGTTCAACATATGCTCGTCGCTGAATTGAAAAACGGTCTATCCAGGGAATGTACCCACTTCACTGGATCTTTATTGGATCAGGTACAGATTTAGTTTATCCAAAGAAAAATTGCGAAATTTTGACTCAATTTTGACTCACCCTCACTCCATCCTCAATTACACAAGCTACAAAAATGCAATCAACTTCATGTATTATGATAAAAGAAGTCCAGAAGCAAGGCTTTCAAAAACTTCCATTGTCATTGCTGGTTCTTGATTGGAATTTGTCATACTCAAATTATTCCAAAAAAATCCAGTAAAAAATCCGATCCAAAATTGTGAAATTTCAGTGGATAATTTTTTTTCAACGACAATCCACTTATGGCTACATAATGAAAAATGGGTCAAAATGACACCCTGATTGTGATATTATTGCCACCTTTGGATTCATCTCAATACCTTCAATGGTGTCGGTTCAAAGTTTTTTTTGAAAATTTTTACAAAAAAATCCAGTTTTTTGCACGATTTTGACTCATCCGCACTCCAGACTCAATTACAAAAGCTACAGAAATGCAGTCAACTTCATTTGTTATGATAAAAGAAGTCCAGAAGCAAGGCTTTCAAAAACTTCCATTTTTGTTGCTGGTTCTTGATTGGAATTTGTCACACTCAAATTATTCCAAAAAAAATCCAGTGAAAAATCGAGCGAAAATTGAAGAAATTTCGATGGACTTTTTTATCAGTGCAACAATAGACTTATGGCTAGAATATGAAAAATGGGTCAAAATGACGCCCTGATTGTGCTATTGTTCAGACTTTTAGATTCATCTTGATACCTTCAATAGTGCCATCGCTGTGTCGGTTCAAAGTTTTTTTTTGAACAATTTTACAAAAAATCCAGTTTTTTGCACAAAATAAAATTTTCCTGAGCAATTTACGAATAAATAATGAAAGTTTGTCTATAATTTTAGCAACAATCCACTTATGAATAGAAGATGAAAAATGGGTCAAAATGAAGCCCTGATTATGCTGTATCGGAGATTTTTGGAATCACTTCAATAGCTGTACTAGGGAGGCTGTCACGAAAAATAGAAATTTCCTGAGCAATTTACGAAAAAATGATGAAAACTATTATTTGTTGTGAACAACAATCCACTTATGACTAGAAGATGAAAAATGGGTCAAAATGATGCCCTGATTATGCTTTTTCTCAGACGTTTGGATCCATCCCGATACCTTCAATATCTCAATCATCACCTTGACAAGATGTCATTTTCACTATTTTTCACCTTCATTTGCTTCTGATACCACATGATCTACTTATCACCAGACCTTCCAAAATGGCTCAAATGAATCCCCATATCAATATCTTTCCATTTCCATCATCAACTTCAACAAGTCTTCCATGTATCTTTCATCACCAATCCCATTATCCCACTTTCCCATACTTAAGCTCACTTTCCCATAGTTAAGGATTTCATTTTTCCTAGCACAATCAACTTTCACCATACTTAAGAAAAAACAGGGGCTGTCTGGAAAAAAAAAAAGACCACCTTCCACAAAAAACATAGGAAAAATCACCAAAAAATGGCTCCTTTTTCTATGTCACAATTACACTTTAAATTGTACCAATGTCAAAGATATCCATTCCTGTAGATATTTTTACAAAGAATTCAGCCAAACCAAAAATGAATCAAATTAAGTTTCTATTGGGACCTCCAGCTCTCTCATAGAAAAGTGGATGAGAAATGCCAACTTCTTCAATTTTGATCCAATTGACTTACTTTCAATTGAGTATGAAAATTCCAAATTTTCTTATCATCTGGGACATTCAAGCTTGGTAATATCAGTATTTTTGAGGCATTTAGAGAAGCTGGAAGTGGCTAAAAATGGAACTTCAGAAAATGTGAAAAAAATCACCATTGCAGTTATTCAATCTTCACAAGGGAGTATTCATTGGAATCGGAATAATCCATTTTATTTTATGATTTTTTCAAATTTCAAAAAATTTGCATTTTTATATGAGATGTCGAGCAAAATAAGGTTATTTTGCTTGATTTCGACACATCTTCATCAATAAAAGTCATTGGATGATATGAATCACCGTTCAACATATGCTCGTCGCTGAATTGAAAAACGGTCTATCCAGGGAATGTACCCACTTCACTGGATCTTTATTGGATCAGGTACAGATTTAGTTTATCCAAAGAAAAATTGCGAAATTTTGACTCAATTTTGACTCACCCTCACTCCATCCTCAATTACACAAGCTACAAAATGCAATCAACTTCATGTATTATGATAAAAGAAGTCCAGAAGCAAGGCTTTCAAAAACTTCCATTGTCATTGCTGGTTCTTGATTGGAATTTGTCATACTCAAATTATTCCAAAAAAATCCAGTAAAAAATCCGATCCAAAATTGCGAAATTTCAGTGGATAATTTTTTTTCAACGACAATCCACTTATGGCTACATAATGAAAAATGGGTCAAAATGACACCCTGATTGTGATATTATTGCCACCTTTGGATTCATCTCAATACCTTCAATGGTGTCGGTTCAAAGTTTTTTTTGAAAATTTTTACAAAAAAATCCAGTTTTTTGCACGATTTTGACTCATCCGCACTCCAGACTCAATTACAAAAGCTACAGAAATGCAGTCAACTTCATTGTTATGATAAAAGAAGTCCAGAAGCAAGGCTTTCAAAAACTTCCATTTTTGTTGCTGGTTCTTGATTGGAATTTGTCACACTCAAATTATTCCAAAAAAATCCAGTGAAAAATCGAGCGAAAATTGAAGAAATTTCGATGGACTTTTTTATCAGTGCAACAATAGACTTATGGCTAGAATATGAAAAATGGGTCAAAATGACGCCCTGATTGTGCTATTGTTCAGACTTTTAGATTCATCTTGATACCTTCAATAGTGCCATCGCTGTGTCGGTTCAAAGTTTTTTTTGAACAATTTTACAAAAAATCCAGTTTTTTGCACAAAATAAAATTTTCCTGAGCAATTTACGAATAAATAATGAAAGTTTGTCTATAATTTTAGCAACAATCCACTTATGAATAGAAGATGAAAAATGGGTCAAAATGAAGCCCTGATTATGCTGTATCGGAGATTTTTGGAATCACTTCAATAGCTGTACTAGGGAGGCTGTCACGAAAAATAGAAATTTCCTGAGCAATTTACGAAAAATGATGAAAACTATTATTTGTTGTGAACAACAATCCACTTATGACTAGAAGATGAAAAATGGGTCAAAATGATGCCCTGATTATGCTTTTTCTCAGACGTTTGGATCCATCCCGATACCTTCAATATCTCAATCATCACCTTGACAAGATGTCATTTTCACTATTTTTCACCTTCATTTGCTTCTGATACCACATGATCTACTTATCACCAGACCTTCCAAAATGGCTCAAATGAATCCCCATATCAATATCTTTCCATTTCCATCATCAGCTTCAACAAGTCTTCCATGTATCTTTCATCACCAATCCCATTATCCCACTTTCCCATACTTAAGCTCACTTTCCCCATAGTTAAGGATTTCATTTTTCCTAGCACAATCAACTTTCACCATACTTAAGAAAAAACAGGGGCTGTCTGGAAAAAAAAAAGACCACCTTCCACAAAAAACATAGGAAAAATCACCAAAAAATGGCTCCTTTTTCTATGTCACAATTACACTTTAAATTGTACCAATGTCAAAGATATCCATTCCTGTAGATATTTTTACAAAGAATTAGCCAAACCAAAAATGAATCAAATTAAGTTTCTATTGAGACCTCCAGCTCTCTCATAGAAAAGTGGATGAGAAATGCCAACTTCTTCAATTTTGATCCAATTGACTTACTTTCAATTGAGTATGAAAATTCCAAATTTTCTTATCATCTGGGACATTCAAGCTTGGTAATATCAGTATTTTTGAGGCATTTAGAGAAGCTCGGAAGTGGCTAAAAATGGAACTTCAGAAAATGTGAAAAAAATCACCATTGCAGTTATTCAATCTTCACAAGGGAGTATTCATTGGAATCGGAATAATCCATTTTATTTTATGATTTTTTCAAATTTCAAAAAATTTGCATTTTTATATGAGATGTCGAGCAAAATAAGGTTATTTTGCTTGATTTCGACACATCTTCATCAATAAAAGTCATTGGATGATATGAATCACCGTTCAACATATGCTCGTCGCTGAATTGAAAAACGGTCTATCCAGGGAATGTACCCACTTCACTGGATCTTTATTGGATCAGGTACAGATTTAGTTTATCCAAAGAAAAATTGCGAAATTTTGACTCAATTTTGACTCACCCTCACTCCATCCTCAATTACACAAGCTACAAAAATGCAATCAACTTCATGTATTATGATAAAAGAAGTCCAGAAGCAAGACTTTCAAAAACTTCCATTGTCGTTGCTGGTTCTTGATTGGAGTTTGTCATACTCAAATTATTCCAAAAAAATCCAGTAAAAAATGGGATCCAAAATTGCGAAATTTCAGTGGATAATTTTTTTTCAACGACAATCCACTTATGGCTACATAATGAAAAATGGGTCAAAATGACGCCCTGATTGTGATATTATTGCCACTTTTGGATTCATCTCAATACCTTCAATGGTGTCGGTTCAAAGTTTTTTTTGAAAATTTTTACAAAAAAATCCAGTTTTTTGCACGATTTTGACTCATCCGCACTCCAGACTCAATTACAAAAGCTACAAAAATGCAGTCAACTTCATGTATTATGATAAAAGAAGTCCAGAAGCAAGGCTTTCAAAAACTTCCATTTTTGTTGCTGGTTCTTGATTGGAATTTGTCACACTCAAATTATTCCAAAAAAAATCCAGTGAAAAATCGAGCGAAAATTGAAGAAATTTCGATGGACTTTTTTATCAGTGCAACAATAGACTTATGGCTAGAATATGAAAAATGGGTCAAAATGACGCCCTGATTGTGCTATTGTTCAGACTTTTAGATTCATCTTGATACCTTCAATAGTGCCATCGCTGTGTCGGTTCAAAGTTTTTTTTCAACAATTTTACAAAAAATCCAGTTTTTTGCACAAAATAAAATTTTCCTGAGCAATTTACGAATAAATAATGAAAGTTTGTCTATAATTTTAGCAACAATCCACTTATGAATAGAAGATGAAAAATGGGTCAAAATGAAGCCCTGATTATGCTGTATCGGAGATTTTTGGAATCACTTCAATAGCTGTACTAGGGAAGCTGTCACGAAAAATAGAAATTTCCTGAGCAATTTACGAAAAATGATGAAATCTATTATTTGTTGTGAACAACAATCCACTTATGACTAGAAGATGAAAAATGGGTCAAAATGATGCCCTGATTATGCTTTTTCTCAGACGTTTGGATCCATCCCGATACCTTCAATATCTCAATCATCACCTTGACAAGATGTCATTTTCACTATTTTTCACCTTCATTTGCTTCTGATACCACATCATCTACTTATCGCCAGACCTTCCAAAATGGCTCAAATGAATCCCCAGATCAATGTCTTTCCATTTCCATCATCAGCTTCAACAACTCTTCCATGTTTCTTTCATCACCAATCCCATTATCCAACTTTCCCATACTTAAGCTCACTTCCCCATAGTTAAGGATTTCATTTTTCCTACCACAATCAACTTTCACCATACTTAAGAAAAAACAGGGGCTGTCTGGAGAAAAAAAAAGACCACCTTCCACAAAAAACATAGGAAAAATCACCAAAAAATGGCTCCTTTTTCTATGTCACAATTACACTTTAAATTGTACCAATGTCAAAGATATCCATTCCTGTAGATATTTTTACAAAGAATTAGCCAAACCAAAAATGAATCAAATTAAGTTTCTATTGAGACCTCCAGCTCTCTCATAGAAAAGTGGATGAGAAATGCCAACTTCTTCAATTTTGATCCAATTGACTTACTTTCAATTGAGTATGAAAATTCCAAATTTTCTTATCATCTGGGACATTCAAGCTTGGTAATATCAGTATTTTTGAGGCATTTAGAGAAGCTCGAAGTGGCTAAAAATGGAACTTCAGAAAATGTGAAAAAAATCACCATTGCAGTTATTCAATCTTCACAAGGGAGTATTCATTGGAATCGGAATAATCCATTTTATTTTATGATTTTTTCAAATTTCAAAAAATTTGCATTTTTATATGAGATGTCGAGCAAAATAAGGTTATTTTGCTTGATTTCGACACATCTTCATCAATAAAAGTCATTGGATGATATGAATCACCGTTCAACATATGCTCGTCGCTGAATTGAAAAACGGTCTATCCAGGGAATGTACCCACTTCACTGGATCTTTATTGGATCAGGTACAGATTTAGTTTATCCAAAGAAAAATTGCGAAATTTTGACTCAATTTTGACTCACCCTCACTCCATCCTCAATTACACAAGCTACAAAAATGCAATCAACTTCATGTATTATGATAAAAGAAGTCCAGAAGCAAGACTTTCAAAAACTTCCATTGTCGTTGCTGGTTCTTGATTGGAGTTTGTCATACTCAAATTATTCCAAAAAAATCCAGTAAAAAATGGGATCCAAAATTGCGAAATTTCAGTGGATAATTTTTTTTCAACGACAATCCACTTATGGCTACATAATGAAAAATGGGTCAAAATGACGCCCTGATTGTGATATTATTGCCACTTTTGGATTCATCTCAATACCTTCAATGGTGTCGGTTCAAAGTTTTTTTTGAAAATTTTTACAAAAAAATCCAGTTTTTTGCACGATTTTGACTCATCCGCACTCCAGACTCAATTACAAAAGCTACAAAATGCAGTCAACTTCATGTATTATGATAAAAGAAGTCCAGAAGCAAGGCTTTCAAAAACTTCCATTTTTGTTGCTGGTTCTTGATTGGAATTTGTCACACTCAAATTATTCCAAAAAAAATCCAGTGAAAAATCGAGCGAAAATTGAAGAAATTTCGATGGACTTTTTTATCAGTGCAACAATAGACTTATGGCTAGAATATGAAAAATGGGTCAAAATGACGCCCTGATTGTGCTATTGTTCAGACTTTTAGATTCATCTTGATACCTTCAATAGTGCCATCGCTGTGTCGGTTCAAAGTTTTTTTTCAACAATTTTACAAAAAATCCAGTTTTTTGCACAAAATAAAATTTTCCTGAGCAATTTACGAATAAATAATGAAAGTTTGTCTATAATTTTAGCAACAATCCACTTATGAATAGAAGATGAAAAATGGGTCAAAATGAAGCCCTGATTATGCTGTATCGGAGATTTTTGGAATCACTTCAATAGCTGTACTAGGGAAGCTGTCACGAAAAATAGAAATTTCCTGAGCAATTTACGAAAAATGATGAAATCTATTATTTGTTGTGAACAACAATCCACTTATGACTAGAAGATGAAAAATGGGTCAAAATGATGCCCTGATTATGCTTTTTCTCAGACGTTTGGATCCATCCCGATACCTTCAATATCTCAATCATCACCTTGACAAGATGTCATTTTCACTATTTTTCACCTTCATTTGCTTCTGATACCACATCATCTACTTATCGCCAGACCTTCCAAAATGGCTCAAATGAATCCCCAGATCAATGTCTTTCCATTTCCATCATCAGCTTCAACAACTCTTCCATGTTTCTTTCATCACCAATCCCATTATCCAACTTTCCCATACTTAAGCTCACTTCCCCATAGTTAAGGATTTCATTTTTCCTACCACAATCAACTTTCACCATACTTAAGAAAAAACAGGGGCTGTCTGGAGAAAAAAAAAGACCACCTTCCACAAAAAACATAGGAAAAATCACCAAAAAATGGCTCCTTTTTCTATGTCACAATTACACTTTAAATTGTACCAATGTCAAAGATATCCATTCCTGTAGATATTTTTACAAAGAATTAGCCAAACCAAAAATGAATCAAATTAAGTTTCTATTGAGACCTCCAGCTCTCTCATAGAAAAGTGGATGAGAAATGCCAACTTCTTCAATTTTGATCCAATTGACTTACTTTCAATTGAGTATGAAAATTCCAAATTTTCTTATCATCTGGGACATTCAAGCTTGGTAATATCAGTATTTTTGAGGCATTTAGAGAAGCTCGAAGTGGCTAAAAATGGAACTTCAGAAAATGTGAAAAAAATCACCATTGCAGTTATTCAATCTTCACAAGGGAGTATTCATTGGAATCGGAATAATCCATTTTATTTTATGATTTTTTCAAATTTCAAAAAATTTGCATTTTTATATGAGATGTCGAGCAAAATAAGGTTATTTTGCTTGATTTCGACACATCTTCATCAATAAAAGTCATTGGATGATATGAATCACCGTTCAACATATGCTCGTCGCTGAATTGAAAAACGGTCTATCCAGGGAATGTACCCACTTCACTGGATCTTTATTGGATCAGGTACAGATTTAGTTTATCCAAAGAAAAATTGCGAAATTTTGACTCAATTTTGACTCACCCTCACTCCATCCTCAATTACACAAGCTACAAAAATGCAATCAACTTCATGTATTATGATAAAAGAAGTCCAGAAGCAAGACTTTCAAAAACTTCCATTGTCGTTGCTGGTTCTTGATTGGAGTTTGTCATACTCAAATTATTCCAAAAAAATCCAGTAAAAAATGGGATCCAAAATTGCGAAATTTCAGTGGATAATTTTTTTTCAACGACAATCCACTTATGGCTACATAATGAAAAATGGGTCAAAATGACGCCCTGATTGTGATATTATTGCCACTTTTGGATTCATCTCAATACCTTCAATGGTGTCGGTTCAAAGTTTTTTTTGAAAATTTTTACAAAAAAATCCAGTTTTTTGCACGATTTTGACTCATCCGCACTCCAGACTCAATTACAAAAGCTACAAAAATGCAGTCAACTTCATGTATTATGATAAAAGAAGTCCAGAAGCAAGGCTTTCAAAAACTTCCATTTTTGTTGCTGGTTCTTGATTGGAATTTGTCACACTCAAATTATTCCAAAAAAAATCCAGTGAAAAATCGAGCGAAAATTGAAGAAATTTCGATGGACTTTTTTATCAGTGCAACAATAGACTTATGGCTAGAATATGAAAAATGGGTCAAAATGACGCCCTGATTGTGCTATTGTTCAGACTTTTAGATTCATCTTGATACCTTCAATAGTGCCATCGCTGTGTCGGTTCAAAGTTTTTTTTCAACAATTTTACAAAAAATCCAGTTTTTTGCACAAAATAAAATTTTCCTGAGCAATTTACGAATAAATAATGAAAGTTTGTCTATAATTTTAGCAACAATCCACTTATGAATAGAAGATGAAAAATGGGTCAAAATGAAGCCCTGATTATGCTGTATCGGAGATTTTTGGAATCACTTCAATAGCTGTACTAGGGAAGCTGTCACGAAAAATAGAAATTTCCTGAGCAATTTACGAAAAATGATGAAATCTATTATTTGTTGTGAACAACAATCCACTTATGACTAGAAGATGAAAAATGGGTCAAAATGATGCCCTGATTATGCTTTTTCTCAGACGTTTGGATCCATCCCGATACCTTCAATATCTCAATCATCACCTTGACAAGATGTCATTTTCACTATTTTTCACCTTCATTTGCTTCTGATACCACATCATCTACTTATCGCCAGACCTTCCAAAATGGCTCAAATGAATCCCCAGATCAATGTCTTTCCATTTCCATCATCAGCTTCAACAACTCTTCCATGTTTCTTTCATCACCAATCCCATTATCCAACTTTCCCATACTTAAGCTCACTTCCCCATAGTTAAGGATTTCATTTTTCCTACCACAATCAACTTTCACCATACTTAAGAAAAAACAGGGGCTGTCTGGAGAAAAAAAAAGACCACCTTCCACAAAAAACATAGGAAAAATCACCAAAAAATGGCTCCTTTTTCTATGTCACAATTACACTTTAAATTGTACCAATGTCAAAGATATCCATTCCTGTAGATATTTTTACAAAGAATTAGCCAAACCAAAAATGAATCAAATTAAGTTTCTATTGAGACCTCCAGCTCTCTCATAGAAAAGTGGATGAGAAATGCCAACTTCTTCAATTTTGATCCAATTGACTTACTTTCAATTGAGTATGAAAATTCCAAATTTTCTTATCATCTGGGACATTCAAGCTTGGTAATATCAGTATTTTTGAGGCATTTAGAGAAGCTCGAAGTGGCTAAAAATGGAACTTCAGAAAATGTGAAAAAAATCACCATTGCAGTTATTCAATCTTCACAAGGGAGTATTCATTGGAATCGGAATAATCCATTTTATTTTATGATTTTTTCAAATTTCAAAAAATTTGCATTTTTATATGAGATGTCGAGCAAAATAAGGTTATTTTGCTTGATTTCGACACATCTTCATCAATAAAAGTCATTGGATGATATGAATCACCGTTCAACATATGCTCGTCGCTGAATTGAAAAACGGTCTATCCAGGGAATGTACCCACTTCACTGGATCTTTATTGGATCAGGTACAGATTTAGTTTATCCAAAGAAAAATTGCGAAATTTTGACTCAATTTTGACTCACCCTCACTCCATCCTCAATTACACAAGCTACAAAAATGCAATCAACTTCATGTATTATGATAAAAGAAGTCCAGAAGCAAGACTTTCAAAAACTTCCATTGTCGTTGCTGGTTCTTGATTGGAGTTTGTCATACTCAAATTATTCCAAAAAAATCCAGTAAAAAATGGGATCCAAAATTGCGAAATTTCAGTGGATAATTTTTTTTCAACGACAATCCACTTATGGCTACATAATGAAAAATGGGTCAAAATGACGCCCTGATTGTGATATTATTGCCACTTTTGGATTCATCTCAATACCTTCAATGGTGTCGGTTCAAAGTTTTTTTTGAAAATTTTTACAAAAAAATCCAGTTTTTTGCACGATTTTGACTCATCCGCACTCCAGACTCAATTACAAAAGCTACAAAAATGCAGTCAACTTCATGTATTATGATAAAAGAAGTCCAGAAGCAAGGCTTTCAAAAACTTCCATTTTTGTTGCTGGTTCTTGATTGGAATTTGTCACACTCAAATTATTCCAAAAAAAATCCAGTGAAAAATCGAGCGAAAATTGAAGAAATTTCGATGGACTTTTTTATCAGTGCAACAATAGACTTATGGCTAGAATATGAAAAATGGGTCAAAATGACGCCCTGATTGTGCTATTGTTCAGACTTTTAGATTCATCTTGATACCTTCAATAGTGCCATCGCTGTGTCGGTTCAAAGTTTTTTTTCAACAATTTTACAAAAAATCCAGTTTTTTGCACAAAATAAAATTTTCCTGAGCAATTTACGAATAAATAATGAAAGTTTGTCTATAATTTTAGCAACAATCCACTTATGAATAGAAGATGAAAAATGGGTCAAAATGAAGCCCTGATTATGCTGTATCGGAGATTTTTGGAATCACTTCAATAGCTGTACTAGGGAAGCTGTCACGAAAAATAGAAATTTCCTGAGCAATTTACGAAAAATGATGAAATCTATTATTTGTTGTGAACAACAATCCACTTATGACTAGAAGATGAAAAATGGGTCAAAATGATGCCCTGATTATGCTTTTTCTCAGACGTTTGGATCCATCCCGATACCTTCAATATCTCAATCATCACCTTGACAAGATGTCATTTTCACTATTTTTCACCTTCATTTGCTTCTGATACCACATCATCTACTTATCGCCAGACCTTCCAAAATGGCTCAAATGAATCCCCAGATCAATGTCTTTCCATTTCCATCATCAGCTTCAACAACTCTTCCATGTTTCTTTCATCACCAATCCCATTATCCAACTTTCCCATACTTAAGCTCACTTCCCCATAGTTAAGGATTTCATTTTTCCTACCACAATCAACTTTCACCATACTTAAGAAAAAACAGGGGCTGTCTGAAAATTTCCTTTTTTGGACATTAAAATTGCCTATTTAGGAAGTCAAAAAATTCCATAAAAAATAATTTGTTTTCTGTGGTGTTGATTTCTCTCACATCGAGAATATGTTTTTTTATATATTAGGTGATATATTTGAAAATATTGTTACTCGACGAAATATTTTTAGCTTGAATGTTATTATGTTGATTAATTTGTTATGGTTACCGATTCTTTAGAGTTTGTAATTTCTATTGATCATGTCTGGTATGAATACTGGTATTTTCTTAATGAGCATAAGTGGGATTATATTGATGTCCGGGAAGCAGTCAGATTATAGTCTCTTGAATCTGTATGCCCATTGGTCCATTTTATTGGCTGATATGTTGATGTGCTTTTAGATCTATCACGAATTAGTTTTATTTAATTTAATTGGTTCCATTATTGAAATAATAAGAAAAGAAGCATACAAACATTACTTACGCCTGACATGGCACAAACAACTCTGTTTCAAGTTCTGAGTTTTCATCTGCCATAAACATTCAAGAAATGATCTCAAGAATTTGCTTCAGCAGCTTAAACAATTAGATATAGCTGTCCAATATCAATATGACTTCTGATATTGTGCGAGATCTAAAGAGGAAACAGTTTGATCGAGTTGCTCCTGTTTGAAGAGTAGCAAAGTGTTTAGTAGTCATGTTTTCTTAGCTGTTTCCTACTAGTACTCTCTTCCCTGAACTTTTGAGATCAAGCTTGATTGAAATATGCACTAATTCTCAAACCACTGCATCATGGTCTGTTATCCTGACTCAAATACAACTATCACCCAAGTACTCTTTCGGGCAGTTGAAGATCAGAGTTTCATGGCACTGTTTAGATGTGATATCTCCTGTTATTGTTATTGACTTATTCACTGAAGTAGTCAGCGAAGCTTCAAAATCCTAAAATGGAAATATATCCGAAGTTCGTGACTTTAATATCAAAGTCCAAAAGAGGCAGTTGGTAGTGGTCTAAATATCATTATTATTGACACGGGTAATTTTCAGTCAGAGTAAGGAATTCTGACAAAATGACAGAATTGTAATTATCTCGTTGTACATTTATCAAGGCTCTCTGATTCTTTGATAAGACTTTTTATACAAGCTATATCATCCAGCTGAAGCTATGATATTGAAATTTGATGTATAATTGGTTTAGTTATTGAGATTTCAATTTGGCTTTTTGTCACGTCCCACAGAGTTTTTTTTTTTTCTTTCTCCATACTAAGTTTTTATATAGTAAAGAAGCTAGTGTTTATAGCACCTTCTATTGTTTACATGTTTCATCATAATTTAAAATCTCCAGTCATGTTGGAGTAGATGTCTTATTTGCATCGACGATTTCAGGATCACTGCGTCTTTAAAATTCAGTATGGGTCAATAATGGCAGCCAAACACGTATAGTGTTATCTCAGTTATAATCGAGATAGAAGACCAACTACAAGAGGATAGAATTGGACAAGAATCCTGCAATAGTCCATTTGAATATACAGAAACATTGATATTTTGAGATAAATAAAATTGGATCACTTTGTCACTCTACTAGTGATGGGGTCATATACACACGTATATATATGGACAAGATTGAAAAAGTCGGTATATCCTCAATTAATCTCTGAGCCCAAGGAATTGAATTACAATAGTCATAATTGATGATTTATCGTTGATGATGGTCACTTTCCTGGTGTTTTCAAATTCTGAAAATGATTATCTATTGTTTTGCCTATCTCGTCTTTCTAAGCACAGCTTAAAACTGACCAGATATATGTATATATGCTATTTACGTGGGATTTTTTCCAAACTTGATACTGGGATATGCATTAAAGCTCTATGAATCCAATGAAGTTATTTTCATCATGTGAAGTATAGCGGATCGTCCGTAATCAAAGGAAAATCGATCTAAATTTTTTTCTTACTCAAAACTTCAAAATGCTCTCACGGGTGCAATTAAAATGATATAGTGATGAAAAGGGTACCAGATTGCTTCTGGATCCTGTCCCTACAATTCTATTGGGGTTTAAAGGCATTTTAATTTTTTTCAAAATTTTTTATTTCATGAATTACGGGCCACTGTCAGAGGCTACATAGCTACCAATAGCATCAATCAATTGGGACGATCGACTATTATCGACTGGCATAGATTTCAGAGATTTTCATGATTCAAGGTGGTTTTTTGTTTTTTTTTTAAATTCAGATCCCGGTTTTAGCTTCAAAGATACGAAATCATGAGTACTAGGGGCATATCCAGCACCAGCAGGGCTATCGATTGATATATAATAGAGATGTTTAGGGTGTATGGTTGTCACTTTATGAATTAAAATAGGGTGATTTTGGGGCAAAAAATCATGATACCCCATCAGGATTTTTTTGGAAAAAATGGCAAACTGGAGCTCCATTTTACTTCAATGTTGAATAACTTGACCAAATACATGGATGGAGCTCTCCAATTTCGGGAATAGGTAGTTTCGGGTGCGAATTTTAATGTGGTGATACGCTGTTAAATTTTGAGAACAAGATGACAGCGTACGGAGGTGTTGAATGGAGGGCCAAATTTGGTCATTTTTCATCATTTTTGAGCTATTTCAACAGTTTATTTAGAGGTATTGCCATACCCTGATTCCAAGAAAAGAAATATGGGGAGGTAGCCCTAATCTCAGAGATTGATGTCATCTAAGTTATATCATCACAGCACCGCTGGATAAGCCGCTATCATCGTTCAAAAATCCAATTTTTTCAACTTAAAATAGATTCCATGGCTGCAATTCAAAAGATATAATGGCCAATCCAAGTTCAGAAGTAACCATGGAGCCGTGGCTTTCCTTCAATATACATTTCGGACAAAAATACGACAAAAACTGTTTTTGTCGATTACTGACCCCACAGACAAGCCTTGGCTATGACACTAGTATCATTCGAATCACAAGATCATGAAGATTCCAATAAAGGCCTTTTTCATTTTTGGCTAGTCAACTTTTTTTTCATGACGGTTTTTGAGAAGTTTTCAAATTTGGTCTCTGGCTGCAGCTCTAAAGATACTAAAATATGGCCACCACAGAATTGTAGAGCTAGAATTGGGCTATCGTTTAATATACATTTGATGTATTTTTGGTTCATGGGTGTTTATTTATGAACTAAAATATAGTGATTTTCGGTGAAAAATTCCTGATACCCCATCAGCAATTTTTCGCAAAAAATGGCAAAATGGATGTTCAAATTCTTTGAAAGTTTAATAACTCGATCATATGTATTGGTAAGGCTCTGAAATTAGAGGAACATATACTTTCCGACGAGCACTTTCAGATGATGGTGCTTTGATGCTTCAAGAGGACAAGCTGACAGCGTGAGATGAGCTCAAATGAAGTGCGGATTTTGGCCATTTTTCGTCATTTTTCACCTATTTCAACGTTAAATATCTGGTATTAGACTGACCACAATGATGCCAAATCTGATATCCATTGCAAGATCTAAATTATGAGATTCTTGGTTGTAAACCTGGCTTATCTGAGTGCTTCTGGTGAGGCGCTAGAAAGGATTGAAAATTTCAAGATTTTTACTATTTTTCACTCTCATGGACCCAATTCAAAACATACCATAGCTCATCGAAGGTCAGCAGTATCCTTGAAGCTGTGGCTATCTTCTGATATGGGTTTCATGTGAAAAGGAGCCAAAAACTGTTTTTGCCAATTACTGTCCTCATAGATGAGATATGAGCATGGCACTACCATCATTCGAATCAGAGAGCTCAGAGCAATCCAATGAAGGTGTTTTTCATTTTTCGATAGTAAACTTTTTTTTCATGACGGTTTTTGAGAAATTTTCAAAATTGGTCTCTGGATGGAGTTTAAGTGATATGAAGATATGATTACCTGAAAAAGATAAGACACAATAGGGGCTATCCATTGGTATATGATAGATGCAATTACGATGTGTGGTTGCTTGTGTATGAATCAAAATATGCTGATTTTTGGGCAAAAAATCATGATACCCCATCAGGAATTTTTTCAAAAAAACGGCAAACTGGAGCTCCATTTTACTTCAATGTTGAATATTTCTACGAATTACAGAGATGGGGCTCTATAATTAAGGGACTAGATGGTTTCGAATGAGTACTTTCAGATGATAATACGTTGTTGTAGCTTGAGGACAAGACAATAGCGTACAGTGATGTTGAACGACGTGCTATTTTGAGCTATTTTTCATGATTTTTCAATTATTTCACAAGATAAAAACATATACATCAATAATGGTATCACATCTGGAGTCGATATTAATAGATAGATATTAGCTTGGAGATTTTTGTGGGACCCTTTTCTTAGCTTTAAGTGGTCTAGGCGGGGCGTCACAGGAGTTCACAGAATTGGAATTTTCCACTTTAAACCCACTTCACAACTGCAATTCAAGAGATAAACTGGACAAACCTGGATCTTAATGGTTTCCTGACATTGGTTGTCTTTAGAGATCGATTTCAGATCAAAACAAGAGAAAAGTTATTTTCTGTCTAAAACTACCGTGATCTTAAGATATATCAACCGTTCGATCACTATCTTACAGCAATCTGGTATTAAAGTCTCAAGAGGTGGTCTTTCGCTCGTAACTTCGTTCTAAGAAAAGTTTCTGCCGTGGCAAACTCAGAAAATTCTGTCTAAGAGATACCGAAGGAACCAATGAAGCTGAGCAAGAACTTCTTAGGAGTACTTTTTTTCTCTGACATTAATGGCATGTATTCAAGATTTACTATATTCGAGCCGTATATGGAATGTGATGTGGTGTTGAGTCCCAATGTCACATATTTACAAAATAAATAAAACAGTTCAATGCGATTATCTTCTTTTATATATACATGGTTTAAGTAACCATTCACTTTCACTTTTATTTGCTCTTTTCAGTTCAAATTCTTCTTTTTCATCTTTATAATTTTCCATCTTGCTATGTCTTTGCAATTTGTTGAATTTTTCTTGCAAGATATCTTTTGAAGGTTTAAAAAATTCAAATCTTGTGAACATCTTATTATCATCATCAGTGGTCTTGTGGAAAAATCCGAGTAATTTTAAAGTATTTACAAATTCATCACCTTTACCATCATTAAATCTTGATTTGATTTCACTTATCCATAATTCACCTCTTGGTATTAATAATCTATGCAGCTCTTTTATGAAATCTAAGAAATTTGTTCCCATTAACAGTAAGCAAAATATCACAATGGAACAAGATTGATCAGGTAATGGAACATTTCTAATATCAGCAACTGTTATTCTATCATTCAGTTTCTTCAAATCAAAACTATGCACAACAATATCTTTCTTTTGCTTCTTCTTCATTGTCTTAACAAATGATGAAACATCCAGACTCAATTGCAGTTCTCCACATCCCATATCGGCAATGACTACTTGTCTATTCAAACCTGGTAACCCACCTGGAGCATTTATCTGCCTTGAAGATCTTTCTTTGATTTGTGAAACGAAAACATCAACTGGATTTTGAGGCCACGATTGCACCTGACTCTTGAAACCTTCATGATAAACATCAAACAAAGAAGGTTGCTCTTTTATCAATGCTAAGGCTTCTTCTGAAGTGATCGTATACAATTTTTCATTTATAAATCTGAATCTTGAACCTGATAATTTGGCAAACATCTTTTGCTGCAAAGGAGTCAATTTTGTTGTCTGTGCCTGTGTTGCAACTTCCGTTACTTGTTTCTTACTTGGTCTCTCTTCTTCAATTTTCTTCTCCAGTTTACGCTTAGTAGACTTATTCAATACAGCTGGAGTCTCATCTTGCGGAACTTGACTTTTCAGTTTTCTCTCCTTATTCTTCTGTTTTTTTTTCTGGTTTTTTTGTTGCTTGGCACCACCACCAACTTTAATGGTCTTGTTATCCAATCCCCAACCTTCAACTTCAAATAAAGCCATGGTATCTCTTATTTATATCGAATTTACACAATAGAAAATTTTTACATATTAAAATTTTTTTACCTTTTTTTTTTTTTTTTTTTTTTTTGTAAATTGTCGTGTACATGATACTGAAAAGTTTTCTATCAATTATCAATTCACTATCTAATCATGGTTGAATAGTTCAAATGAGAAGCCAGTGGGGGTATTGGCATAGATCAGAGAGTCAGTGGTTTTATCGGATCTTGTGGTGAAGAAAAAAAATTGATTCAAGAATCAGATCTTGCTGTACAGTCGACTATTATATCACGAAATTCATATCTTTTATACACGAGAAAAGACTGAACGTTTCAGTTTTCTCATCATTGAGGACTCCACTTCATCTTGTCTCTCGATATGACAAATATTGTAATGTTCAGAGTATCAATTAAGTTCAATTTGAAGTTACTAAAAATCTCAAAATGCCAAAGAAAAAAACGACAACAAAAAAAAAAACGTAATTCATAAAAAGATCAAATTAACAAATCGGAAGCAAAAGTATGAGAAGAAGGTCTAGCTCCATATCCTCGTCGAATAAGCATGGAAGGAGGAACTCAATGGTTAAATCCATTGCGTTGAATGTTCCTTTAATTGAAGATAATTCGAAATTGGAAGAGATGATCACATCAAACAAGAGATCTTTTGAGAAATCAGATTTGACCAATTATCCTTTCTCCCATGACGAGAGTGAATATTTATGGAGTAATTATTTAAACAGTTTTGAAATTGATAGTTTGATAAGTTTTGAAGATGATGAACATTTGAATGACTTGATATCTAATGACCAAATTTATAAATTTAAAAACCATATTCAACACGTATTAAAACAACATCAACTTTTCCTTGAAGACACGGATAAGATTGAACAAAGTTTAGTGCAATTGCATAATTTTCATCAGAAAGTGTCATTACAAACTTCTGAGTTCCAAGATAAATCGAATAAATTGATCAATCAGATAGATAATTATAATAGCATCTCAAAAGATTTGGATAGTAATTTGAAAATTTTCTTACAATTGGATGAGATAGTGGCATACTTAAATTCAAATCAATTGAACATATATGAACCTGTTTTCAAGCAAAATTTATTAAAACTTGATGACTGTCTTAAATTTGTCAATGATCCAAAGAACAAGAATTTCAAAGAAATTGAAATTTATCAAATTAGATTCAAACAATGTATGGTTAGATCTTTGACGTTGATACGAAATCATGTGGTTAGTGGGTTTAAGAAATTGGCCACTGAGTTAAACACATCACATATAAGTTCAGTGACCTTGGATGCCTTGATATATAATAAGTTTGCCAATGATTGTGGTAGTTTCAAACCATTGTTATTGGAGATTTATTCAAGAGGTTCATTGGATAATGAATATTTGGGATTACTCAACGAATGTTATCATACATATTTTAAAATTAGAAAACCATTTTTGTCCAATATAATTCATAAATATATCAGCAATTATAATGGTGCTAACAAATTACTTGTTCATTACATTCAAGATCAAATTCAATATTTCACTAATATGTGTAACAATGAATTTCAATTGTTCAAGACCATTTTTTATGATGATCAATTGCTAGAAAATACATTAAACTACCAAAAAATAAATGATTGGCTTGTGGAATTGTTAAATCCACTTTATCAACTTTGTAAAAACAAAATCATGAGAGAGACAAATATTGATAGATTATGTGAATTGATAATCTTGTTACAAAAATACAACGATTATGAAGATGATAGCTTAATAACAAATTACGGTATTTTATCATTTGACAAATTATTTGAACCAATTTTGGATGATGTACAACAAAAATTGGTGATAAGAATCAATGTTTATATTGATAATAATATCATAAACTATAAACCAACTGGTAATGAATTAACAATAGGACGTCGTAAGAAAAAATCGGTTGTTTCATTACTGGATGATAATGAAAGCATATCAAGTTTTAATGACACCAGCAGTATGGTCTCGACAACAGTATCAATGATTGATGATGATGAATTTACAGACTCCATGCAAGATTATTATCCACCAATTGTCAAACTGATCAAATTGTTGAACAAGATTTATCAATTGATAAATAATAAAGTTTTCTCGTCATTGGCAAATTCGATTATTCATTTATTAATATTATCTATAAAAGAGAATTTTGAGAAAAATAATATTAAGAATTATTCAAACTTAAATGATTTGAAATTATATTTGATTAAAAATTTCATCTTCTTAACAAGAACTGTTGAAAATAATTTTGATATCGAGTATGTTGGTAATGAATCAAATTTAGATTTCAGTGGTTTACAAAAATTGATCTTTGGTGTTATTAATAAGAAAGAATCCACAATGAACACAAGACAACAACAAACTTCATTTTTCCAAAAAATTATAGACTCTGTACCAAGATATGTTGATAATGTGATAGATGGTAAATATGAATTACAATTAGAATTGAGAAACATCATCCATTTATACATTGACGAATGTTCAACAACAATCTTGTCTCCAATTTTAGAAATCAACGGAAACACAACAAGAGAGGAAATAAGTGCTAAATTTGACAATTTCAAAAACAGTTTAAATCAAGACATTAATAAATATCAATCACAAATTGAACTTTTCATAAATGATGATCTTGAAATTGTTTATTCCTTGGTCAACGGTATAAAAGAAAATATCATTTTGAAATACGATGAATTCTGTGAAAACGGTGGAGTTGACACTGACTTACTAATAGACAGTGATACATTGTTTTATTATTTGAATAAATAGATTAATAAAAAAAATTTTCAAACTTGATCTTCTTCTAATGGATTGTATATATTTTGTGATAGTAACCTGTTCAATTCATGCTTCACGTACGTCACTTTCGTCTGGTCTATAAGTAAATGAGTATCATCCAAATCTTCTATTATTATATCATGTGTCTGAGAATCTATTCTTAATATCAATGCTTTGATCGAAGGATCACTTTAATGTTGTTAGTGTTTGAAAGTGTGTTAACTTCGTGTATACATTACTTACCATTGGATCATAGTGCCTATTATTGTTAATATTTACTCTGATATCGCTCCATATGTAAGAAAACTCACCTCTTAAAGCAGTAGGCATATCTTGCTATTAGTGTTATTTTGTTATCAACAGTTTTACGTTTTTTTTTTTTTCTTATTTGATTATTTTTTTCTTATTTGAAACTTTTTAATACCAGAACAATCACATAGTAAGACATGGACAATGATAATAAGGAGATTGATGATGATGATGCCAATTCAATTGCTTCTCAAGAAGAATCTGAACAGGCTGACACTTCAAAAAACGAGGAATCATTGAATTCTCATTCTTCGTCCGATGAAGAAGATGATGATGAAGACGTTGATGAAGATGATGAACCTCCTAGATTCAAGTATACACGTTTCAATGGATTACCACATTCTTTCTACAACAAAGATGCCATATCGGCATCATTATTCCATCCTTCAATTATCGTATTTGCAACACATTCCGGATTTGTTCATCTCATGAGACCCAACTTGACCCCAATTAGAACTTTTAGAGCTCACAGAGCTTCTGTCTTAGCAATTCATACAGATGGTGAATATGTGGCGACAGGATCAATGGATGGTACAGTCACCGTGGGTTCCATTGACAATCAAAGTGATATATTTGCTGTTGATTTTAAGAGACCCATTCATTCAGTAGTGTTGGATGGACAATACAGTGTTACAAAGAGTTTTATCACAGGTGGTGCCAGTGGGAAAGTTATCTTATCAACAAAAAATTGGTTGGGACAAAGAGTTGATACTGTTATTGAGGAAAACCATGGATTGGTTTTAAATTTACAAATATTTGGTGATTTGGTGATTTGGATGAACGATACTGGTTTGAATTTCTACCAATTAACTTCAAGAACAAAATTATACCAAATTTCGTTGCCTAAAGATTTCCCAAGGCCTGACTTGTACTGGCCAAAATTAGAGATACTCGATAATTTTTTGCTTGTTGGGTGGGCTAATAACGTATGGTGTATCAAATTGATTGAACTGGTTTCAAACAATGATACAAGATCAATACTTTCAACAAGGTCAGCTTCTTCTCTGGAAAGGAAAATACATATAGATAAACATATCCAATTGAAAGACACCTTGATTGCTGGTCTTTCAAGCTTTCATGATGATTTTCTCGTGTTGAACTATGTGCTACCTCTGGATAAGAAACCTCAACCACCTGAACTAAAAATAATAAGTGGTATCACTTTAGAAGATCTTTCGGTTGATGAAGTTGAAATGAAGAATTTTCCGTCTTTAGGGTTAAATGATTATCAATTAAGAAGATATAATTCAAGTAAATGGTTCTTAGTTGGTGCTAATGATGTGATTATTGTGGAAGAATTTAATCAAAATGATAAATTAGAATGGTTATTGGACAGAGAAAACTACTTGGAAGCCTGGAGTATTAGCCAACATTTAATTCCTGAAAACTTGAGATATGAAACGATTGCATTAAAGCAATTGGAACGTTATGTAAATGACGAGAACTGGGTGAAGGCAAAAGAATTTTTAATTGAAGTTGTGGAAAACATTCATAATGAGGAGTTGTTAAGAAGTATTTGGGGACATTGGCTAATCAGGTTTCAAGATGAATCCAAATATGAATTAATTGTCGACAAAGTTCCATTGAATATCAAATTAGATTCAAGGATTTATGATACATTTATAGACTATTATCTCAGCTTGAACAACGAGAAAGTAGTAGACTTGATAAGACGTTGGGATCATAGTTATTTCAATATAACAAATGTGAATCATCAAATTGGAGAATTGTTGAACAATTATGACCAAGGTGACAAAGATGGGTTGTCCGAGGATCTTATCCACAGCCTTAGAAACTTACACATCGATATCTGTATCGAGTTAAATGATAACTCACATGCTGCCATTCACTATATGAGGAACAAAGATCCATCAACATTGAAATTCCTTTCGGAAAATAACCTTTTACGAGACTTCTTGAAAGATATTCCGGATATTGTTACCATTGATATTCCCTCTGCTGATTTGAAACAATGTTCAATAGATCTTTTGCAAGATAAATTGCAAGATAGGCTGCAAATATTAATTGATAATCGTCATGAGATAGTGCCAGATGAAATTATCGAATTGATGAAGCAAAGAGGTTTGGATGTGGTTAATTTTTTCTATTTGAGGCAACTTTTCAAGACATCGGGATTCATAACCACAAATTTTGAAAACGAAATGGCTAGCTTGTATTCAGAATTTGACAACTCACAGTTATTATCATTTTTCCGCAAATACAGAAATTACGATATTGAAACAGCTATTGAAATTTGTCAATCAAAAAACTTGGTGAGGGAATTGGTATTTTTATATTCGAGAATTGGTCAGAATAAGAAAGCTTTAGATTTGATAATCAATGATTTGGATGATCCTCAATATGCCATAGAATTTACCTTATCATTGAAAGATTCGGAATTGTTCGAGCATTTGGTGAATTACTCTGCTGATAAGCCACTGTTTATCAAGCTGTTGATTATTGAAGCAGGTAGTAATAATGTTGACCCAAAGAAGATTGTCACTCGAGTCCCTGAAGAAGTGGAAGTTGAAAATTTGCAAACCACATTGATCAATATCTCTGCAAACAATAACAATGAAGTCATGATCAATGAAAAAGTGTTAAAAATTATTCAAGACGAAACGATGGCATACATCTATGAATCTAGAAATGCTAAATTGAAAGGAGCACTGTTTGATCCTGTCTTGCGACCTGAGATCTTGGAGGGGGAAACAATTGTGAAGTTCCCAATTGATAAAAAATTATACAAAGAAAGTGATATTGTCACAGAACCTTGGACACATGTTCTGAGAAACATCTCTGACAAGATCAAGCATTTCATTTATATCAAAAATAGGAAGTCTGTATAGATATATCTTTTGTTTATTATAATTGATCTTTTTTTTTTTCATATTGTGCTGAAAAAATTCCTTTGTTTGAAAATTGTTTACCCCTTTTCATCCTTTGTTCAAATTACAATCGACACAATTAGTCTGTATACTCGTTGTCTTTAACCAGAACCACTCATATAGTATCATTAGAATCAAGAGAATATTTGAAACTCAGTTAGTGGTGAAATTTTATTGAAATACTAAACTGTGGCAATAAATAATATAAAATATATATATTAAAACAAAGGGGGGCCACAAAAAACAATGACTCCTTCTAGTAATTCACAGTTCATAGAACAAATGGATGACAATGAGGGTTCTACTGGAAACTCTGAGGAGAAAGATGGTTTGATTAAAGTTTTATCAGAAGATGAAAACAAAGAAATCAACTCGATGGCATTATTTACCCACAAGGTTTTCGAAGAAGATGCAGGGCGTATCGGGGATGAAATCATAATAAGAGATACCGTTGAAGATGAGCCTCACAGTGGAAATTCTATGATACCAAAGAGGAAAATTAAACAGTCAACTGCTTTGGAATTGATGAATAGCTTCGATATTCATGACGGTAGCTCATGGTTGGAAGAAATCCCACCAAGTGATGAATTTGCCATATTTGAAGATGACATTCAACTGAATAGTCCCAATATTGCACCTACAGAAGCATCAGAGAGACAGGCATTGAGTGATATCACTGATCAAGTTTTCCCTCTACAAGTTCCTGAATCAGAACATGTTGAAATGGCTTTCACCACTCCAAATGATGTGGAGTTGAAAACTTGTGAACCAAAGAAGACTCCTGCTTCTAAGTTTAAATGGCTATTGAAATTGAAAAGTGCAGATCCAAGACCTGTTAATGCTTTGAATGTCTCCGAAACTTCATATTATGAAAATATAAAGAGGCAATTATCCAAGGCAAGAGTGTGGAACTCTTTCAAGGAAAATAAAGAGAATGAGACCACTGAGCTTCACCCAGTTATTTCGTCTTTTAATGTTGCTGAATTTTGGAGAAATTGGGGTAAGCCGAGTGAAGATGAACCAACGGGTGATAGTCCAAAACTGAGAATTAAGGAATTCAAAGAAAATATACAAAGAGAAGGTGCCAAATTGAGGAAAATACAGAAAGAATTGAACGAGAGTTCAACCAGATCAATGGAAAATTTAAAATCAAAATTTGACACACTTAAGCAAGAATATCATTACAAACGTGCTTTGAAGAAGGAAGAAGGTGAACATTCACCTTTAAGAGAAATTAAATCTCTATTCAACAGAACAAATTTGTATTCAGCTGTCACTGCAGAGATAGATTCAGGAAATTTAAAAGTGGTAGACAACAAATTGAAATTGCATAAGGAATCGGAAAATGTTGAGGATACATCATTGGATTCAATTTGTAAAAATGAGAACATGCAAAAAACTGAAGTTCTCAAAAGGATGCAAGATGGAACTATTAAGACACGAACTACTTATTGATCTTAAGTTTAGACATGGTATACTTCTATGAAAGGCATGCAAAAGAAAAAAAAGCAAATGCAAAAAGATCTAATCAATGTGTAGACAAGTTAAATTTCTCTTATCAACAACGGGAAAAATGCAAACAATAATAAAAAAAATCCAAAACAGATAGCCATAAAGTCATCAAAAAGAAGCAAAGAGAAATGGAGGAAAGAGGTGTACAGAGAGATACAAAAAGGAACTGAAAAACCGAAGAAAAAGGGGAAAGAAGAATCAAAAACTATAAATGTAAACAAAGATACCAACTACTACTGTTGTTGTTGTTGTTTCTGTTGGGCAATTTTTTTCTTTTCATGTTCCACTTTATTGCTAATCATTTGAATAGCAGCTTGAATGGAGTTAGCACTACCTTGTAAGGTTAATACTCTTGTATCGGCACCTTCAACTTCTGGATTAATTTTCACATAACATTTTGTCACTTCTCTAATATGTTTCACGTTTGAACCACCTTTACCAATAACCAATCCGATATGTTCTTTTGGAACGTGATAATCTTGTTCAATTTTTTCACCTCCTTGGGCCATTGCCATCATTGGGACACCACCACCATTAGGATTATTATAACCATTTGAGTAATTTCTATTTCTTACATTGTTATTATAACCTCCGGCACCCATCATGCCTAACATTTGTGGAGCCATTTGCATTTGCATTTGCATGGGTAAACCGGGCAGCATCATTGCCGAAGCACCAGGCATCATTTGTGGGAATGCAGTTGGAATTCTGAGATTATGATTTGCAGGGTTGTAAAAAATACATTTAGCCAATAATTGTTTATTTTCCAATACTGTTTGAGCAATATAATAAGTGGCAATATGAATGGCATCAGCAACACCTGTGACATTCAAGACACGGTCTGTGGATTGTGGTAATGTTCTTTCTTCCAGCTTCAATCTTGCAGCTGAATTTTCTTCAATTTCTCTAAATCTAGCACCTTTCTTACCAATGATATAACCCATCAATGGATGTGGGAATAAAAGTTTCATGACAAAAGGTTGAGAATCAGCACCAGAGGGCTGGTCTTCTGGCTCATCAACTATAGCTCTAATCATTAAACCGAATGCCTTGGCAACATTTTCTGCAGGACCTCTCACTGCCACAATTCTTTCAGGAACATTTCTCAAATTATCACTAACATTTATTCTACAATTTGCCGTTTCCTTGATATGTGAAATTTTCTCTCCACCTTTACCAACTATCAATGAAGCTTGCTTGACGGGGCATAACATTCGAAAATGAACATACGTTGGATCATCAACTTTATGACTGCTTATTGGTCCGGAAGATCTGGCACTATCATCATCATCATTATTATTATGGTCAGTTGTCGCAGCATCACCAGACGTGTCAATGGACTCAACAGAAGAACCGGCTTGCAGCTCTTGTGGTGTAGCTGATGGACCATCATTCATCGTGACATCATTCTCCGTGGCACTTGACAGGGAGTCCTTAGCTACTTCTGTTTCATCACCACCTGTAGTTGCCGATGCCGTCTTGGCCTGATCTTCTTCGATATCTTGTCTCTCTATCAGCTCAGCATCTAAAGCCACTCTCTTAGCACCATTCTCTTCGATCTCATCATTCTTTCTCTTCAACATTTTGGCTTCTCCTGGGTTAAAAAATGTTGTTATTACGTTTAGCTTTTTTTTTTTTTTCTTCTTTCAATTTTTTTTCTCTTCTGCTTTTGGTGTGTTTTTTTTTTGTTTCTTCGAGTTTTAAGTATATATTGCCATTGGGAAAGAGAATAAGATGACTGCCACTGAGAAACTGAATATAGAAGGACGGTTGAAAGATGAGAAACTGGTTGTAGGCGAGGAGGAAGAGGATGACTATAATGAAGAAGAAGATGAAGATTATCAGGCAGGTGGTGATGATGAAAGTGGTAATGATGAAGATGAAGATGAGGACCATGAAGAAGATAAGAAAGAGATACAAAGTGCTAAATATGATAATATTGTCAGTGAAGAGGGTGGATTAATCAAGACTAGAACTCAAAGGGCTAAGGAGCTTCTTGATGAAAAAAAATTCAAGAAAGCTGAAGAGCAAAAGACAACAGTTGATATTGATTCATTTTGGAAAGATATGAATACGAAGAAGAATGAGAAAACTGAGTCACCATCTGAAGAGACAACGCCACCAGTGAGGGATCAATCTGACAAGATCAAAATCAAGTCCACATATGAATTTGCCGGTAGTATAATAACAGAAGATAAATGGGTTGATAGTGGTAGTGCCGAGGCGAAAGCATATTTGAATTCAGTGAAATTGAAAGATCAAAAACTGAAACCAATTGAGCAAGAGAAGCCAGCACCGTTGAAAAAAGGTGTGAGGAGAAAGAGACCATCGTTATTAGATGCAGTGATAAATGATGAGAAGGCACTGAAATTGTCAACTTTGGAGAAATCAAGATTGGATTGGTCGAGTTATGTTGATAAAGAAGGTATTCAAGATGATTTAAGAAATAAAAACAAAGGAGGATATTTACAAAAACAAGATTTCTTGAATAGAGTTCAAAGTAAGATGGATGATAATTATAAAGCTGCTCAAAGTAAGAAGTAATATATATAATGTTTTTAATGCTATAAATGAGGAACACCAAGACTTGTGAATAACATAGTAACTGAACTTAATAAACCTTCACCAAGGACTAAACCACTAGAGAAAATGATCATTTCAATTTTACCGGTATGTGATTTTCCTGTCTTACGTAACCAGACGTATGCAATACAACCTCCGATGAATCTTGCCAATGTGAAACTTGGTGTATTATAAATGCCAATTCCAACGGCAACACCAGAGGGTAAGTAAACTAATTTTTGTTGTATAGGGTGATCTCTTGGATAAATGTTTTTCAAAAATGAAATCGCACCAAATATGGCACCAAAGAAAATTGCAAATGACATTGCATGTGGTGGTAAACCTTTGCCGGTGACCAATCTTGAACAATCGATCCAAATAACAGCCGTTGGTACTCTGAAAAGCTTTCCTGGGATCTCATATACAGAATCGTAAATCCTGTACATCACTGAAGATAAAAAAATAGAGTACACGGTACCGATCATTTGTGCGACAAATTGCAGTCTTGGTGAAGCCCCGAGTAAATGTCCAGTTTTCAAATCTTGCATCAAATCACCTGCCTGTTGTGCCCCGGCTTCTGCTAAACCACCAGCTACTAAATTGATCAACACTGCACCGGGCAGTGAGTTTGGAATTATCAAGGCAAATATCAATTGCGATAATTTGCCTATGCCACTGACAGGGTTCAAATCTGTCTCACCCAAGGCTCTAACTCCAAGCACCGATAAGAATAATGCCACTAATATTGCAGTCAAAGAGGCATATATTGGAATGATCTTACCAAATACTAATTTGATAGCAATGATACAAACAATTGTAGATGCTATTAAACCTAATATAGTGGTCCTGGCATCGACTAAATGATTTGAATCGATATCCTTGTATTCTTTTTCCAATCTACTGATATAAACTTCATTCCCATCATGTGTGGCACTTGTTTCATCTGAATTGGAGGAATTCTCACTTAATAATGTCTCATGCTCTATACTTCTCCTGTAGAAATATTTTTGATACAAATTGAACAATGACTTGGTAGCAACAACCAAGAATGAAACAACAGAATCACTAACCATCACACTTAAACTGATCCACAAGATCCAACCTTGTCCACCAGTTTTCCAATCATCAATATCACCGGGAGCCCAACCTGCATGTTTGGCACATGGTGCTAATACCCCCCACCCAAGTATCGCACCAAATAACATATATGACACGGTGGGGAGTCCCATGATTATACCTTGCCCAATATATGCAGGTGAAGGTTGGAAATTCCAAAGATAATTTGTGGAGACAAATTTGCCGAAAATTGGGATCGATCTTAATGATGGGATGAAATATGATAATACTGTATATGCAGATGAAATGGTGAAAGTGGTTATCAAGGATCTGATATTTTGTCTATAAGTTTCCAATTTGGTTAAATTTTCTAAATCTTGTGATTCGACAATAGTGCAATTTGTCGAACTTGTATGAGATTCCACTGCTGCTGCAGGAGGAGGAGGAGGAGATTTCTGTGGTCCGATTGCTATGACATCTATATCATCATCATCATCATCATCGTAAATTTCAGTATTATGCAAGACACTGATAAGTGTAGCTGTGGCACTACCACTTGGGAACGGTAATTTCTCCTTCACGATAACTTGTTTTCTCAATGGGATTGCAAAGAAGACACCAAAAAATGCAAGCCCCGTGCTCCACATCATCATCTGTGTGATACTTAAATGGATCTTGACACCAAACCCACTTTCTTCCGGAGTTAAAAATTTCTCAATAGCCGGTATGATTCCGACGAAACCATATGCTAATGGCCCAGTACCAACGGCAACGGCAATACTTTGCACAAACACATTTTCAACATCACTAAAAGGATAAGTCAATTTCGACAGCATTGATTTGAAAATAGCAAATCCAAGTAATGCACTTGGTAAAGACATCATTGAAACCCAACCTGTTTGTAAACCAAATTGGAAATTTGAAACTAAGATGATAGATCCAATCACTAAACCAGCTATCACAGCTCTTAAGGTGATTTGTGGTTGTGATGGTTTTTGACACCATCTAGAGTACAGTGTTTCTTCTTCCTCCACGGGCAACATTTCATCTGTTTCTATTGACATTTTTATCCTTTATCCTATTTTTTTTTTTTTTTACCCCCAGATTTTTTTCTTCAGCTATCCAACTGAAGCTCCTATGGACTCTAGATAAAGATATACTATCACAGAGACACCAAATTGGTATTATATAAATCACCAAAAGCTTAGTAATTTTTTCTTCCTTTTTTTTTTTTTTTTCGCTTTTCGGTGAAAAATTTAATCTTATCGGGGGAAATTTATACTACATTTGATAATAGGGCAAACAAATCTTAGTTATTAATATCTAAATCTTCTTCATCTCCCAAGTTACTGAAAAGGATATATTTCAATATATCACTGAGAGTGACAACACCTTTCAAGATACCATTTTCATCAACTACAAATAATCTATGCAATCTTGATTTTCTTATCGTTTCCATTATTGTACTTAATCTGTCATTCAAAGTACAAGTGTAAACACCTTCGAAATCTTCCAGTCTTCTCATTAAGGCTTCACCGACGCTAAGTGACAAATCTGTGTACATTCCACCTTTTATAAGTGTCAAGACATCATAAGCTTCATAGACATTAATCAATTTACCGGAATCATCGACTATTGGTACCGAAGAGACAGAATTGTGTGATAATAAATATATGACATCCATAACAGGGGTGTCCATTGTTGCAGTAGAAACGTCTTTTTGAGTACCTAATTGAAGTGAACTCAATGGTTTTAATAACATTCTTGTCTCTTTACAATTTAAAGAGACAAATTTCAAAATTCTATATTGTGTCAAGACACTAACCACGATTTCTCTATCGGTGTTTTCATCTTTATCAATAAGAGGTATTCTTCTAGCTTTTGATTCGATCATCTTGACACATGATTCGTATAGACTTCTGAAAGGGTGTACACTAATAGTTTCAATTGGTTCAACATTGATGGCTTTTTCAACATCTCTTAAACCGTCAAGTGTTAATTTTTCGACAAATTCGAATTTATCAGGGAATTGGAAATAATACTGAATCACATTGATGAAATCTGACGAGGTTAATAAGCCTGCAAATTTTGAAGTCTTATTATTCCATAACGGAGCACTAACAATAGAATTTTGTAAAAGGATGTTTAAAGATTTCTTGACCAACAATGATGTGTCCAACACTATTAATCTATATGAGACAGGTAATACGTCGTATGAAGTCTTGGATTTTAAAAAAATACGAATCAGTTTCAATGCAAGTAATTGGTCTTTTTCAATTTGTTCTGGGGTCAATGAAGCAATCAAAGACGGAGGATAATTCAACTGATGATGCTGTTGTGCTTGCAGTGATGCCATATTCGGTTAGTGTTATAGTTTATCTATATGATAGCAGATATATATATATATATATAATGGAGAATATCTGAATTTGATGGATGATGAGAACTTGTATGATGTATTATGTTTGATCACTTTTATTTGTCATTTTTCTTACGTTGTTCTTTTGATATTTATTGCACTTCTGTTTATATTGATATTTATTACACTACTTTTATATATTGATAATTGATACACTACCTAATTAAAATATTGATACTTCAATACACTACTATTTGTATTTTGATATTTATATACACTACCTATTAAAATATTACCCTACTTTAAAATTTAAACAAAGTAAAAAATTTTTTTAATTAGAAATTTTTAGTATAAAAAGATGCGCATGCCCCTTTTACAATCCTTTTTTTATAAAAAATCAATCTCTTTGCCTTTTGGCTTAGATCAAGTGTAGTATCTGTTCTTTTCAGTGTAACAACTGAAATGTCATCCATTGATGACTTTTTTACATGTTACATTTTTTTTTGGAATTCATTGTTAGTTGGGGTCTTATTATGGGGGAAATCTTAATTATAAAGGTGCTTTAATAACCTCTGAGCTTGCTCATGTTATAAAAGTTGCTGGGATTTCCTATTCCAAACTGTAATTTGACCTCCTAAGTGTCGATGCTATTGCACTACCGGCTTCTGACGCTTCTCTCTTTTTTTTATAATCAAGAAATTTATGAGTTCATATATATTGATTATAATAATATAAGGATAAAGAAATTAAATAATGTCTGATTAAAGCTATAAGAGAAAGCAAATACTTTTTTAGATTCAAGCCCATTTACCTAATAAGGCCATCAAACCGGTACCCCAACACATGATGAAATAAGCAAGAAGCATTTTTTTCATACCACCTTTACCTTTAAATTCATCACCGTACAAGAATTCATGTGCCATCAATTCAATAAGTCCAGTATATAATAAGATACCAGCAGAGATGGAATCAAAACAACCATTCGTGATTAAAGCTCTTCTTGATCCTGGTGGGTAACTGTGTCTAACACCAAGACCAATACCAATGGCAATTGGTGTTGTTAACATATATGCGAGGGCCAACATCCAAGGAGTATATTTTCTATTTGAACCCCATGGTGTAGTGGCAATTCTTGTACCTAAACCTAAACCTTCAAAACATTGATGGAAAACAATAACAATATATAAAGTCTTGAATTCATCACCTGCAACAGCCAACGATAAACCAACAAAGACAGAGTGGAAAATAATACCAAATTCTAATACAAAAATGTTTAATAATTGTCCATAATAGGCCTCTTTGGCAAAATCTTCACCAGGGGTTCCAATCACTTCCATATTTTGATGATCTTTTGCATGTGAATAATGTGATGGCATTTGAGGAGTATTAACTACAGGAGCATCAGTAACTTCTTTTTCATTATCATCCTCTTCATCATTGTCTTTAACTTGTTGCAGATCATCTGAACTCTCATCATCTTTATGAACCTTGGTGAATAAATTTTCATCACCAAAATGACTATGGACATGTGAATCACCAGTTTGAGCCTCGATAAATTTATAAGCCATCAATTCGAAAAAAAATAAGACAAATAACGTCATCAAGCAAATGGCAAATGCCCATGGGTAATCTTCAAAAGTACCACCAAGACATTCGTCACTTAAATTCTCATTAGCAGGTTGCAACAAATGGATAAAAGCAGTGGCTATAATAACACCACTACCAAAATATTTGGCAACGAAAAAACAGATAGGAGGTAATCTGATAAAAGAGTACCTCGAAGACAAGATTGGGAAAAATGCCCCAAAACCTGAAGCCACCAAGACAACAAACACCGACGAGATACGGGCACCCCATAACTCTCCGTTATAGTCATTTGAAGCTTCACATGAGTCTCTTGCTAGAAGTTGAACAGTATTCATTGTAGTATGCAGATATATAAAATAATAATAATAATAATAAAAAAAAAACAAGCTTTCAGTCTTGGTTTATATATTATATGAAAAAAGCTTGTTGTTGGAAAATGCAAATTGAAATTAGAGTGTAATATGGTGTGAGTTTAATATGATTATAGTGGTTATTTTGATCTTATTCTAATTGCAATTTGAAAAACTTTTTTTTTTTTTTTTTTTAAGACACAAAAAAAATCAACTTTGATGGTTATGCAGTAACCATCACAGTATTATTAGCACAAAAGTACACTACTCTAAATTGACATCGACTCTGCCAGTGTCCAAGTCGATATTGTACAATTTTTGGTATTTCACGTTTCTCATGAACTTGTAGATCATGTAGGAGCCGATGAAGATGATCCACATCCCATAACTTGTTAGGAAAAACTCTGTATTCCATTGGTTTTTCAAAAAAGTGATGAAACCCATGAGTATTAATACTATAAATGAACCACACAGTCCCACATATGCCAAATAAGGTTGACAAGGGGCCAGGTATGGGTAATGTGGATCATTTCTTGAAATGATGTCGCTTCTTTTTTGTAATGCGTAGTAGAATCTGAGGTATGCAAAATTTATACCAAACCATGTTAATATAGCTGAAGTGGAGATCAAATTGATCAATACTTGGAATATCTCCAAATCTCTCGAGTTCAACGCAAGAAAGGAGAGAAACCCAAATAAAGACGTCGTCAAGATACTCAGATACGGCACCCCATTAGACCAACATTTTGTCAAATACGTTGGGGCCTTACCTTGTGCTGCCATCGCGTATAATGACCTTGACGAGACATAAAGATGTGACGATGAAGACGAGATGGCAAAGACTATTATGAGCCCGTTCAACACACTCGCCAAATTGCAATTATTCGTGTATTGTATCGCTAAGACCCACGGACTTTGGTTCCCATTATTTTTAGCCGACCAAATATTCGAGTTATAACAATTTTGTCCTCCTATTTCGTTCACTATAGCATTATTTCTAATATCAGAACCTTTCAAGATCCCACTTTGATCCGACACATATCTTAACAATCTCGGGTCTCCACTGTAGATATTTATCCCAATGATGAATAATGATAATATGTAAAACAACGAGATTCTCCAAAAAACTTGCTTCGAGGCCCGTTTCAATGCATGCCTTGGATTAATTACTTCACCTGCGACAATACATGGGATCTCAGTTCCATTATAACTGTAACAAGATATCAATGAAGCAGTGATAACAGATAAGAATCTTCCAGTGTTACCCAGAATACCTCGTCTAGAACCTTCTCCTTCATCTTTCAAATCAAATGTAGGTCTAAAAGGACCAAAAGTTAACAATTCGGTACTCTTCCCTGCATCCCAATATTTGAAACCGACAAATTTATGATCCGGAGACGCCCCACCTCTATTACTCACAATGAGGAAAATAATAATCAGCACTGTAAATAAGATCTTGATAATGTTTAGGCAAAATTCAAATTCCAGGTAAACTCTAACATCCATCAAATTGATCACAATCACCAAGACTAAGAACAAGAAAATCCAACCCACAGTGGCATCGCCATCTGGAACATCCAATTTGGAATAATAACTCAACATAATCGTACCAGCAATTATCTCTGTTGGTAAACCTAACCCAAATGAAATCCAGTAACATAATCCTAAACTGAACCCAAACGCATCATCGATAAATCTTGAAGTGACACCACTGATCCCATCACTCAACGGGATCAACGTCACCATCTCGCAGAAATTCAACATCGTGCATAACACGATAATGCCTCCAATCACGTATCCGAGTAAACACCCCAATGGACCGGCTATCTCGAACAGTTTCCCAGAATTCAAAAATAACCCGACTCCAATTGTCGAAGAGAACCCAATCATTTGTAAATGCCTCGATTTCAATTTCCGCATCGTGGTGTACGTTGGAGACTTCTCCTCCACTTGTTGTTGTGTGAAACTCTTATCTATAATACTCGTTCTCGAAGATTCTAAACCATCAGCCAGTGCCACGGGAGAATTTTTGACAAATTTTTTGAAAAAATTTCGATTCTCAACTGGCCTTTGCTCATCACCGGGCACAACATTATCACCAATACTCGTCTTCAATACTACCTCTTCATTTCTCAATTTCTCAATAAATTTATCCTTTAATAGTGCTTCCATCATGACTTCTTTATTATATTTTTCAAAATCTGTCATCGTACTGTCTTCTTCCATTTTCAAAAAACTACGGTAAAGCTTTGTGAAATATAACCTATCACTAACAATCATAAACTCTCTTTGGAAATTCACATCATTTGAATGTTGTCGTATTATACTCTCCACTATATCCGATCGTATCGAATCATGATTATCCATAGATGATACTTCAGACTCAGGCACCACCTGATGCGGGAATAAATCAGTTTCATCTATATTCACAGTCTCCACTGACTCTGACATTTCCAATACCACTTCACCTTGGTTTGTCATTGCATCTCATCTCATCAATGTAATTTTTTTTTATTTATTTAAATTTTTTTTTTTCATTTTCGAGCAAAAAGATAGGAAAGCTTACATGGGATTCGAATTAACAGGTTGTTTATCTATATATAAATTATGCAACAGTTTCATAAACTCTCTTCTTGGCAATCTTCTCTTGATAAGCTCTTTGTTCATGCTCATCAATAAATTCAGTACTATGGTTCAAATCATATTGTTGTTTTAAAAATTTCAAACCATTAAGATTGAAACCTAAAGTATCACAATTTTTTTGTAATTCTGATCTTAATTGTGTCTTGACATTGATAATCTGTTGTTTCAAATTATCATCTTTTTGTGAAATCAATTCTCTGTAATTGGTCTTCACTATGAAAAATAATACTTTACTGAAAACTGACAAATTAATAATATTAGCTGAAATATTTTGCTCATTTGTCCAAATCTCAACAAATTTAAGTAATCTTAAAGAATATGAAAATGGTAAGACAATTAATGCATCTTCCAAATGTGAAGGTCTAATTTTCAAAATGACATTTAATACATGTTGTTCTGGAGTCTGGTTCAATGCCATCAATATTGGATTTCTTGTTGGCTCAATAGCTGCAGATGTTTGTTTTCTTTCAATCTCATATTTAGCAAATTCATCAATTTCCTTACTAGCTAAATCCAAAGCTTCCATTAATTTCTCACCGGCTTTTAAAGTCTCAGTGGTTTGTTTCGAGACTCTTGCAACTTCATCATCATCTTCATCGTCATCATCACCTTTTGACTTAGCTGGCATATCATCACCTTCACCTTCCAAAGAGGCTAACAATGTGGATTCATATTGTTCATCCATCTCTTTTTCTCTTTCTTCTTCAAGGAAAACTTCGTCATCGGTTTCCTTCCAAATTCTTAAACTGTGATCATGAGATGATGAAACCATGACTTGTGCATCATTACTTACAGCCAAAGCCCAAACTTCACCATGATGCAGAGCAAGTTTTTGAACACATTCGAATTTATCACCATCCCAATATTTCACCAATCCATCTTTCGAACAACTGAAGAAATTATGAGAATTTGATATGAATTTAACATTCATGATGGAATCTTGATGTCCAAAGATAGATTTATGACAATCACCAAATTCTAAACCCCAAATCTTGATATTCTTATCGGCAGAAGATGTAATGATCAATTTGGAATCAAATGAAATATCAATAGACAACACAGGTAATTTATGACCATAAAGTGAAAGGAAAAATTTCAAAGTATCGAAAAAAAACACTTTAACTGTATTATCCAACAATGAAGCTGCTATCAATTTTGAATCAGGTGAAATCTTTACCGAGAGAATATCATCACTTAATTCTAAAGTCTTATTGTGGAACAATTTCAATTTCGACAACACACGTTCAGTACCAGGTATATTTTCATTTTCCAATTTGAAATCCCAAAATTTGATCGACTTATCAGCTGAACCAGTGACCAATGTCTTACCATCTGGAGTCAAATCTAAAGACCATATGGCTCCACCGTGGGCTTCAGTGACGCTGTCGAGTAACGATGAAGAAGCTAAATCATATAATTCAATTTCCCCAGCTCTGGTTCCAACAACGACTAATGCACCACCTGGAAGAAATTTACAACATAATGCATAACCACATTCAAAAGTTCTAATACAGTTTGATGTCTTGATATTGAAAATTTTTAACAATCCGTTTGAAGCTGTTGCTAATAATTTGTTATCATCACTTATATCCAATGATCTTATATCTGTTCTATGACCTTGTAATTCTATGGAATATTTCCTTGTCGAAGTGATATCTTGAGATTTCTTGATATTTTCAGGTAATTGTAAACTATAGTATTCGATGGAATTGTTGTTCAAAGATACTAAGATTTCCAGGTTCTTGGCCCAAGTACTCGATTTAATTTTAGAAGAGCATCTTAATGTAGTGAATGTGGCAACTAATAAGTTAATGTATGAATTTGCAATACTTTCTTTAATTTCATCTTCTTCAAAACCTTTGTCTTTAAGTCTCTTTTCTCTCTTTGTAGTGGCCTTGGATATTTCATCTTCAGATCTTATTCTAAAAATTTCAATTGTTCTATCAGAATTTTGAACATAAAAAAACAAACATGAATTCATCTTCTTAAAAGAGATTTCAACACCTCTTGACTTGCTCTGTTTTTCCAATACACCAATCTCTTGAAGTTTTCTTGTTTCATCTTCCAAATCTAATTTCCAAAATTTCAATTGGTTCTCCATACCAGATGTTATACATATGTTTCCTTCAACCCCTAAGGACCAACACTCACCTGAATCTGCGATATGAGTCTCTATACATTGCTTCGATTTTAAATCCCAAAGTTTAATTAAACCATCTTTGGAAGTACTTATCAACCAGTCTTCCAATTCATCATCTTCCTTATCTTCATCAGATGAAGTGAAATATAATCCTGTTATTTGATCTTTATGCGATTTCAATTTGAACAATCCGGTCTCACCAACAAGATCCCAAAGAATAATAGTGGCATCTTTTGATCCAGAACATAATCTAGTACCATTCTTATCAAAATTTAAAAGTGTTATAGCAGATTTATGACCAGTGAAATTTATAATCACAGATTCGGAAGCCAAATCCCAAACTTTGATAGACCCGTCTTGGTAACCAGCAGCTAGGATATCAGTGGCTTCATGGTACTCCAAGACCAAGACTTCAGACGGCAGAGTCGAGGTAGCCGAGTCTGCAGCACCAGGAGCTATCCCATCTTTCAATTTCTTAACCAATTCTCCAGTCTTGATATCCCAGATCAAAATCTCTTCTAAACCAGCAGTAATTGCCTGGCCAGAACCAGAAGGTAAATACAAAATATTAGAGTTCGAAGATATTACTCCAAAACACTTGTCCTGTTCATAACGTTGATATGACTTGACCATTTCTTTACAGTTCTATCTACTCTTTCTATATTTCCCTTTCTTCTTCTTTCTAAAAATTTTTTTTTTTTTTTTTTTTAAAATTTTTTCATCTGCTTAGTATCACGTGACCTTTTTTTTTATTTGGCTACTCTAACTCATTTTCGACAAAAGTGTCCATGAGAGAAGGCCATGCTAATGCTTCGTCGTATTCTTTCAAGTCGTGGTCTCTCCACCAGAGGAAAAATTCAAATGTCATTTGCCATTGGTCTTTGGAAATGGCATAGTTATGTTTTTGTGTGATAAATGTGCACCATCTGGCAACTTTGTTGGAATCGAATTTGGCAAGTAATAATTGCCAATATTCCACCGAGACATCTGGGTTCAAACTTCGTTGTCCTTGGTCCAATACGTATTTGAAAGTGAAATTGTAAATTCTTTGGAGGAAACTGTCGTCTGATTGTAACAAATTATCGAACTCTTTCAATTTATGTCTCATTTCATCAATGGTCCCTACATTCTCCCTGGCCCAACTGTTTATGAAATCTTTTTTCTTGAAAACACCAGTGGTGGGACTGTCTAAGAACTCGGCAAGTGCTAGTATACTGAGATCTTCAGGTTGATAACCCAAATCCTCGATGTAATTCAAAGTACCATCAATACCAATAGTCTCATCATCTTCTTTGTAATTCAGGAAAACTGTTTCAAGATCTTTAACAACTGGTGAATTCTCTCGACTTATAGTGGAATTCAAATGTAAATCAATGGCCTGGTTTATATTCCAATTGGTTGCAACTAACAAATTGGTGGCATCTCTACTCGAGAGATCTGTCATTTCCATGAGTCTGTTTCTAAGACTAGTCTGATTAGCTTTCAATGAAGGCTTCTTTATGTTAGTACATTCTATCCAAACTCTCTCATTACGATAAACTCACCATCTTTCTCACTTTGTTCTCTTTGTTCTGTGTAACTTTTTGTGTTTTTTTATTTGATTTGTTATTTTTTTTTTTTCTCTTGTTTATTTTCCAATATGAGATAAACAAGATACAAAAATGGAACCGTGGATGGTACTACTGATCTTCCCGTCTGCTGCTGTTGTTCTGGATGAGAGGTTACCGCTGGACTTGCAGAATGATTTTGAGTTTGTGCTGGAATATATCAAGAATCTATTGATATCTCCAAAGATCATTCAACCTAATCAAAGGATCAAATCAGCTATCAAGGCGGTGAACTCGTATGGTTTACAAATGTTGGATGTCTGTACCGATTTGCTAAGGACGTATATTACTTCATTGGAGTTTACTACAGTGGAATCTATCAGTGACTCTTATTTTAGTACGGTAAGCAAATGCGGGCATTTGGCAAATGTGCTTCAATTTAACTATCAACAATCCCAACTCTTGCTTCGTTGTTGTTCATCCACTTTCCAGTCTTATTTTATGGAATTGAAGTTCATGGACCAAATTGCTATAATTTTCAAGCAAACTTTATTCTCGGGAAGCAATGAGAATTTAGTTATCTTGACAGAACTCTTAAGGAGTCTTTCATTGACTGAGAATTTGGAAGAAGTGATCATCGATTTAACTACCGAATATGTTTCTCAGAAAGTTTCTCAAGAGCTCATGGGAAATTTCAGGCGTGAGATTGTCTCATTGTTGCAATGGTCTTCAAGTGTGGTATACCCCATATTGCAACAATTCTTACCTCCAGATGAATTTGATATTAGCATGCTCCATGAAGTTATCAGATATGAAGTGGTCAAATTACGTACACAAGAAATTTTTGATATGGTTTCACATTTCCCTGAATCCACACGGGCTTTGAACGAATTAAGGATATCAATCAACAGCCAACATCAAAGGGAAAATGTGGTGAACAGTTTTTGCCAATCTTGCAACACTAAATTGCTTCATGCTGGCACTGACACAATCAAGATAATTCAATATTATATGAAAACAGTGCGATCCTTCTTGGTCATTGATCCAAGAGGGGTGTTATTGGATAAAGCTTGTCGACCAATAAGAAAATATTTGAGAACAAGAGATGATACAGTTGATAGAATAGTCAATGGTCTCTTGGATACAAATGAAGATGCAGAGTTGGGCGAATTATCCGAAGAACTTTATAATACCAAGACAAACAGTATCGATGTTGATGATATCAATGACATTAATTGGACACCAGATCCAATAGATGCTCTACCAGATTTTAGGAAAAGAAAAGTCGGAGACCTAGTGGAGTCTTTGTTTTCAATATTCGATACCAAATCAGTATTTCTCACTGCTTTCCTCAAAAGGTTTTCAAATGATCTTTCCAAATTAACTGATTATGATGTGAGACAAGTTGTCACAAGTTTGAATTTCTTGAAATTGCGGTTTGGTGATGAAGATTTCAATTCAATAGATGTAATGATCCAGGACATTTTACAAAGTGCAAAAGTGGACAGAATTATCAATCCTGGTTTAAGCAGTTTCCATACATCTATTATATCACATCTTTATTGGCCACTTGATGATTATGTAGCAGACCAACCTGCACCACAATTTTTGAAACCAATTTTTGAACAATATTCGGCTAAATTTAGTGAGATTAAGCAAGGTAGAAAATTGAAACTCATACCATCACTTGGAACTGTGGATCTTGATTTGGAGTTTGCTAATGGTGAAGTTCAAACTTTCTCAGTGACCCCAGATAAGGCAAGTGTTGTTTATGCATTTAGTGAAAAAACCGAACTATCTGTGGAACAATTGATGAAAGAATTATTCATCGATGGAGATGATCTTGAAGAGATCTTGAAATTTTGGGTCGATAAGGAAGTGCTACATGAGATTTCACCTCAAATTTATGCAGTTAATGAGAACAAGGAAAAATCTATATAAAAAATTATTTTACAGCATCTAATTCTAAAATCTTCTCTACAACACTTAATACATCATCACCTCTTGGAACTTCTTTATAAGATGGACTTTCTAATTTCTCTGAGATGACATTATCCAACAATACTCTTAACTGTTTAATCAACACACCATTTTTACACCAAGTTCTAATTGGTAGCCATCCATCCAATATGATACCTGGGGACGACTGTGTAGAATTTTGGAAACCTGATAAATCATAAGTGAAATCACCTCCAAATAACAATACCGATAAAGATGAAGATGGAGTTATGTCTCTCAAATAAAATCTGGTGGTATGAAGTGAAGCATTGAAGACGGCAAATGATGATTTCAAAGTTTCAATTTTTGAGACCAGAGCACTTGGTGTGAAATCATATACAGCTTGAACTTCTTCAACTGAGACATTGCTGTTGTTGTTGTTGCCGATAAATAATGTTGATGAGGGATGTAAAAATGCTCTGGTGGAAGGAAACTCTTCCACTTCTTCTTTACCATTTCTTTTCTTTTCTGGTTTTTCTTTCCTTTCATTTTCAGGGACATATTTCTCGTTTCTTACCCATAATTTTGTCTCCTTGGCATCAGAATCAATAGCAACAGCTCCGGAAAAAGTGGACAGGTATTTCGGATCTGGAAGTTGCACCCTGGCGACTTGCGGATAAAAAGCACCGGTGATGATTGATTTTATGATATTCCAATTTGAATTGTTCCTATTCAAATGTGGATATACAACTTTACCATAGTCTAATGGAATAAAACCCAAATCTTGCAAGATCGTGATATATTGCGACCTTGTAGACCTCATATCTTTGAATTTCATAAATGACAAGTAATTCTCATTTAACCATTTATTCGCTGTAGAGCCTTTCAATTCTTCATACAGATTGAATGCATTAACTATCGCGATTAAGTCACCTTGGCCATGGGCAAATTCTTGTTGCACTTTCTTAATTGCATCTCTATTCTCAAAACTGTTTATAAAAGGTGACCCAGTTGATGCAATTGAAGCCAATGTCAAACAAGTATCAAGACAACCAAAAATAGCACCAAATATAAGTAATTTACCCGATTGCAAATCTGTTGGAATCATTGAAAGATATGAACCTAAATGAGTTAACTCACCTCCAACAATGGCACCAATATCTGCTAAGAAATCATGAGATTTCTTTAAAGTGGATTTATCAGGAGGGTCTAACCCACTGTTTAAAAATTCTGTGACATTCTTAATCCCCATGGATTTAACAACAAGATAAACATTTTCCAATCTAATTCTCTTTATTTCTGGAATTGGTTGCTTCAACATTGATTTTTCAGTTTCACGAGTATAAAGCTTGTAACAGTTACCTTTTGTGATACGACCTGCTCTACCTCTTCTTTGGCCAACTTCTGCCTGTGAACACCAATCTTCAATAAGTCTAGTAGTACTCATGTTTGGATCATAGTACAAACTCTTGGCTTTCCCCGTGTCGATAACACAAACAGCATCAGGAATTGTAATCGAAGTCTCGGCAACATTGGTGGCAACAACGATTTTTCTTATACCTTTTGCTGGTGTATTGAAAACTTTTTTCTGTTCATTTGGAGATAGAGCAGAATGTAAAGGTAAAAGCAAACATTCACCTTCAAAAGTTTTCGATATTGTTCTAATACATGAATTTATCTCCAGTACACCGGGCAAAAAAATCAAGAGAGAACCATCATTTGATTCCAGAATCAACTTCCTGTGCACCAAATTAACTACTTTGGCTATCAATTCATTATTTATATTACCTTCTTTGAAAAATCTTGAATCTGCTTTGGGTTTAAGAATCTCACTTTCACCGTCTTTAGGATTATTATTACGAATGGTAAAATCGACTTCATCCAATATCTCATCCAAATAATAGTCTTGAATTGGGAAAGTTCTACCTTCAATATGAATATGAGCAAGCTCGGATGAAAAATATTTCCTGTAAATATTGACATCAGTGGTAGCAGACATCAAGACTATTTTCAATTTTGGATAATTGATCAAGATCTTCTTCAAGATAATCAATAAGAAATCACTATCAATGGATCTTTCATGCACTTCATCTATGAATATGTAACCAATCTTGTTGAAAAATGAATCTGTACCACTACTGGATAACAAACCTTGAACCATTCTAAGCAAGACACCGGTGGTGACAAAAGAGATTCTTGTCTTCAGAGTGGTTTTATTTTCACCTCTAATTATGTAACCAACTTCTTGACCACACTTCCCACATCTTTCATCTGAAATTCTTTCGGCCAATCCAATAGTGGAAATACGTCTTGGTTGGGTACATATTATTGAGGATTTGAAATCATCTTTCGAGATCAAATCGTCAAGAATAAATTGTACCGCTTGAGTAGATTTACCAGAACCGGTTTCACCAGTTATCAAGGTAACTTTATTGTTATTGATCAACTCCACTATAGCTTGTCTCTTTTGCCAAGCTGGTAACGTGGATCTCTTTGCAACAGCATCTTTCATTGCCAGAGTTTGATAATGCTCCTTATAATGAGCCTCGAGTTGCTTAATTTCTTGTGATGATAGTTCTTTAACTTTGTGTTCTCTCGATGCTTTTGATTTGGCCATACTCTTTTGTGTCTCTTTCAAGATTGCTTTTGGCTCAGTGAATAATGGGCCAGGATCTTCGATGACTTTAAAAATTTCATTTTCAAGCCAGTCGATACAAGTGAAAATGAATGAATCACCCATTAAGTTATTTCCTAGTATAAAATTGAGCAAATTCTTAGAGATCGATAATCTAATATAGTTGGCAAGTCTATAGGATGTTTTGGAAACAAGTAAATGTAAACCAGGAAGAGAATTCGGATAACCTTGAGACCTGAAAACTCTCAACGTGAGAGACTCAGGGTCTAAGTCTAATGCATTTAATTTGATTTCACATATGTCTTCACTCACAATTTTGAACCTGTCACCATATATCACCTCCATACTTTGCATTTCATCTTCCCAAATACTCTTGGATTCAGGATTGAAATCCGCTTCTTCGAATTCAACAAGGCTATAAGTTAACTCAATGGCTGAAGCAACTTCATCAAAATCATTTTTGAGTAAACTCAGAACAACTTCTACCTTATCAAAGCCAGCTTCTGTTAGTCTCTTGGTCATATACTCTTTTTTCAAGTCACCAGAAATTTTCAATGAGATATTAGAATCTTTCTCATTTTTGGCAAATGCAGGGGGTAAATCATCTTCTGGTAAATGGAAAATTAACCATTCTAATGCTTCCGTAAAAGAGTTTGTATATTTTAAAGACTCTTCAACATGCGAAGGTCTAAAACCAAGGGAAACTATAAATGATTTATAGTCAGTTTCTTCTGGATTTAAATGAGATTTATGAGTCGTCCAACCTATATGATGCTTGATAGATTTATAAATCAATTCACGGGATTCTTCTTTCAAATCAACGAAGGCAGCAGACTCCCATATTTTTCTTGGAAATGTAACATTTTGATATTTCTTAATCTTCAAAGTCGGTACTATTTTCTTAGATACTTTATAATCATTTGCCTGTGATTTTGTAGAAATCAACATAGAAGGCTGTTTCTCTTTCAGTTGCATTCTGTCTTTGGAAAGTTCTTCTTTCCTTTTCTGCTCTTCCAGTTTCCTCTTGTCAAGAATTGCCTGGAAAGGTTCAGGAGTATATAGTTCAATAGCACGATTTGGATTCTCTCTCATCATTTTCTTTTTGTAAGTCTCCAAATCAGTCCAAAGATTCTTATGATTTGTCGGAAGAACCATATGCAAATTCTTCTGGAATGCAATTCTATGGAGAGCATACGTTGCTGCGAAATGCCTTGCTTCAAGACTTGTCTCTTGTGGCTTCACAATACTTTTTTCAGGCACCATTTTGATAGATAGCATTTCTTGTGATTTTGGGTTTTTCCATGCCAATATCAGAATTCCAATATAACCATCTTTGGAATGGATCATATCATATGTCACTTTCTCCCATTTTTGCTTTTGACAGTACTCATGAAGCAAAGAACCTGGTAATTTTCCAGTCCAACTCTGACTCTCTGCAACAGCTGCTCTTCCTTGCTTTGCACGCAGCTTATTATCTACAGGCAGAACAGGTTCTTCTTGCTTACCCTTTTTCCCCTTCTTCCCCAGAGGCAGAGGAGGAGTCTCGTTCTTCGATTTCGAGGCTTTAGCCATTTGACGATGTTGGGCTTCCCTTTAGTTTGGCATTCAAATTTTTTTTATTTTTTTTCATACAATTTTTTTTTCACATTTTCTCTTTTTTTTTCACATTGAGTTTATTAAATGATAAGGAAATTATGAAAATAGGGGTTTTATCTATAAAGTTATTTACTCGTAAATTGGGTTCAAGTTTCCTAAAGGACCAGCAAGTTTACTTGGACCTCTTTTCAAATAACTGCCATCACCTTTGTTACCTACTATTTCTCCATTGTCCCTATCGAATGCAACGGCACCTTTCAAGATGGTGAATCTGGGCCAATTGGTAAAAATCATTCCTTCAAATGGTGTGTAATCAATGTCATGATGAAGCATTTCATTTGTTAGTTGAAAAGGCTCGAGTTTACCTTTTGGATACCAGATAGTGATATCTGCATCTAAACCAACCCCAATGGTACCTTTCTTATCAGCTAATCCATAAAGTTTTGCTGCATTTGTTGAAGTCAATTCTACGAATTTTTGTGGAGTAATCCTTTCAGTTTCAACACCGTAACAAAATAACAATGGTAATCTAGTTTCAAGTCCAGGAAGTCCATTAGGAACTTTGGCATAATGAGGCAACCCATTGACAATACCTTTTTTCTTGCCTTCAGGATGATCATACTTGGAAGGAGCATGATCAGAGCTGAAAACTGTGACAGTTCCATTTTGGATAGCTTTCCAGACACCTTCCAATTCACTTGGATCTTGTCTCAAAGGTGGAGAACAAATATACTTAGCACCTTCGAAATGGTCATCGTGGTCTAAATGATGGATGCAGCTATGTTTCAAATAATCAGCTGTTAAAAACAAATACTGTGGACATGTTTCAGCGAAAACTGGAACCACATTGTTTTGGGCCTGTTTAACGTGATCCAAAGCAAGTGTAGAGGACATATGAACAATTAATATAGGAACATCTATCATCTTAGCTAAGGAAATAACCCTATACGATGCTTCATCTTCTGCTACTAAAGGTCTGCTAACTGAATGGTAGAACGGATCGGTCAAATTTTTCCTGTTCAACTTGTCATTGATAAAATTGATAATATCTGAATTTTCAGCATGAATCATAGTGGTGATTCCTAATTTTCTATTTGCCAACAATATATCCAACATTTGCAGATCGTTCAATTTATAAGTTGGATAAGTTGTGTAAACTTTAACAGATGTAATACCTTCTTCTTTTGCGACTTTTGGTAGTTCTTCTTGCAATAATTTCTCAGTTGGATCCGAGATGATAAGATGGAAACCGTAATCACAATAGCTGTTACCCCTGGAAACACCATGGTACTCTTCCACTGTCTTGGCGATGTCAAAAGTGTTTTTCTGTTGAATGGCAAATGAGATCATTGTAGTAGTGCCTCCACCAATGGCCGATCTAGAACCACTTTCAAAATTATCTCCGGTGGGAGCATTTTTTTGAGATAAATGAACATGAGAGTCAATCCCACCTGGTGTTATATATCCACCTTCAGCATCTATGATCTTAGTACCTTTCAAAGGAGAAGCCGATAGAGTTTGAATGATGCCATCTTTGATACCAATATAAACGGAAGTCGGTAATATATCCGATGCAGTTACAATATGACCATTGAAAATAACTAAGTCGTATTCTTCATTCATGATTTCTAGTTGTTCTTATTTCCAAGCTCTTATGCCATTAGCCCTGTTTATATAAATATTTCTCGAAGGGCATCGGCTGAATTGCAACGGTATTTTCTGAACAGAACCCCGATCGAGAGAGATAACGCAGGAGAGCAAAAAAAAAATCTCCCCCTCCTCTCATGAAAGTATTTAATACTTCAAATCAGCTCAACTGAGCTCTAACCCTCTACTAACAATGACTACGTCTAAGTTATTGGAGGACCTTCCATGTATTCGCAGTCAGTATTCAAATGATATTCCTTTTGAAGAATTGACCAAAATTTTGTTGATAAATCCCAATACCACGCAATCATTCACTACCAACTGTTTGAAAATGATTGGGAAGCATTTACCTGTTGACACGATGGTGTACGGATTTACAGCTCCTGAGCCATCACCATCGACCATTGAAGGGCATTTGGATGGCGTCTTATCGGCTGCTGTCTCGATTAAAGCAGCTTACTCTTATATCGAAGAAGCTGATGCGGTCTTAGTGGCTTGTTTCTCAGATCATCCATTGACAAATTGTATTAGAGAAGAGTTTGACAAGCCAACTTGTGGTATATTGGAGGCTGGTGTTTACTCTGCCCGTATGTTGGGAGGAAGATTTGGAATCATTGCAACTCTTTACAGATCTCAGATAAGACATAAAGACGCAATAAATGCTTTAGGACTTGGAAACCATTGTGCTGGCCTCTTATCTACTGGGTATACGGTATCCGAGTTGGAGACAAAGCCTCGCGCAGATGTACTCAAGCGAATGAGTGTAGTAGCTGTTAGTTTGGTAAAAGATATGGATGCCGATTGCATTGTTCTTGGTTGTGCCGGAATGAGTGATATGCAGATCGCAGTTGAAGAAGCCGTTTCTAAATATAACGTTCAAGTTATAGACGGAGTAGTCGCTGGTATCAACTTGTTGAGTGGACTTGTAAGGTGTGATTTGAAGACATCAAAGAGAGGTCTCTTCACCAGCTCAAAGTCTTCTAGAACTCTCAGAGGTCAAGACTATTTGTGATCTATATATATTGTGTAATTAGATAACAAAGAAAAAAAAAATAATCGGCATATTTGGTTTTTTTCCGTAAAGACAAAGTGCCTATCTTATATATATATATATAGAGGTTAAGAAGCCATAGTTTGTCACTTGGAAAAGTCAGAGAGACGATGTCAGCTAGTAAGCCAAGAGTACTTTATATCCCATGGGATGATCCAATTCATGATGAAGACGCTTGGAAAGAATTGAATGAAAAATTCGAGTTAGTCATCTATGATTGTGAGACAGAACAAGATTTCATCGAGGAAATTCAGAAACCTGATGGGAAATTCAGGGATCTCGATGCTATCTGTAAATCTGTGTGGTTGAAAAGTAAACCATATATCCATCACTACTTGTTCAGGGGAGAACCTGTGAAATACATCCCAGATTCGGTGAAGATTATCGTACAGTCCGGGCATGGTTACGATATTGTTGATGTTGATTACTTGACTGAGAGAGGTATCTTATTTTGCAATTCACCTGATAGTTGTGCCATTGCCACTGCTGATGTTGGAACGGCATTGGTGTTAACTTCTTTTAGATACTTGACTTTTGCAGAACACTGTGTGAGAAGTGGTAATTACTATGATAATCAACAAATTCCATATTGGGGTGATAATCCTTTGGGAAAGACTCTAGGTGTTGTCGGATTGGGTGATATAGGTTTCAGGATTGCCAAGACTTGCAAGCTGATTGGTATGAATATCCTGTACCATGGCAGATCTAGAAAACCGCTTCTGGAAAAGGAAATTGAAGGTCTGACTTTTTACAGTGATCTTAATGAGATGTTGGCTGTCACCGATTGTATTGTCATTGCATGCCCATATAATGAAAAGACTAAGCATCTTATCAATGACGAGAGATTCACACATATGAAAAAACAAGTTAGATTAGTTAATATTGCAAGAGGACCTATCGTTGAAGAAGCTGCAGTTATTAAAGCATTAGAATCTGGACAGCTAGTCGGTGCCGGGTTCGATGTCCATGAGTTTGAACCGAAGATTCATCCTAAGTTGTTGAACAATTATAAAATCACATTAACACCTCATGTGGGTCCTTCAACAAAAGATTCTTTCAAAGAATTTGAGAGAAAATGTGTAAAGAATTTAGTTGAGTATTTCTACGGTTCTGGAGTCCCACCAACTCTAGTTAACAAAGAACTTCTCAACAAGAAATAGATATATAGACCTTATAGATATTAATATTCCTGATAGATTTCACTGTACGAAGAGTTAAATTTTCAAAAAACGGGCAAGAAAAAAAAAAAAAACGATAAAGAAAACTTATCTCTATAATTGATAACGGGCTATTCAAAAGATCATGGTACCCTCACAGTCTTATAGGATAGAGCCACTTAGTTATAAATCTCAAGGTCGAGCTCATCTAGCCTGCTTGAGATGTAGATCGCAGAAAATCAAATGTAGTGGAGGTGTGTATCTTGTTGTGAATTTTTTTTTTTTTTTTCAAAAGATAAGAGATATTAACAATGTAATCAAGATAACCCATGCCGAAACTGTTCGATATCAGGAAAAGAGTGTAAATACCCACTCAGGGATAGGAGAGTTGTGATATTAGAGTCACAATTAAACAAAGTTCATCAAAGATTACTGTATTTGGAGAGAGAATTTGGCAAACAGAACAGGAAAATTGTGGAGCCGATCGCTGATTCTATACCAGTACCGGAGATAAAAGAAGAAGAAGAGGAAGAAGCAGATTTGAATCCCTTGAGTTCACACCAAGAAGTGAGCGAGTCTGGGTACTTTGGTGCGTCTTCATGTGAAGTGTTCGACAATGCGTTACATTCATTCTTAGTGGAACTGACCGATATTAATGAGCCAGGGGATCCTTCCAGTGATGAGTTCCCCAGGTATTTCCTGCAAGATCCTACAATAAATTCCCCCTTCACAGGTGTGGTTATGTTCCCAGATAAGGAGTACGCTTTAATGTTAGTGAACAAAGTGATTGATTTCTTAGGTCATGAATATTATTTATTTGATCCAATTCAATTTAAAATAGAAATTGAAGAAGCATATGAAAGATTAAGGGATAAGAAACCGTTGTGGATTTGTTATTTCTTAGTGACTCTAGCTATTGGGGAACAGTATTTGAACAGAAGTGTGTTGGAACAAAACGGGGAAAGTGCAACTGTTCCTGGAATGAGATTTTTCAATCCTGCAATGCAATTATTTAAAAATTATTACGAAGAACCAGACTTAAGATTAGTTCAAACACAATTATTGATTGCATTTTATTGCCAAGGTTTGAATAGAACTAATACCGCATACCATTTTTTCGGATCAGCTATCAGGACATCATTGGTACTTGGATTACATAGGAAATTGACAAATCCTTCCATATCTGAGCAAGAAATTGAAAAGAGGAAAAGAGTGTGGTGGACTTGTTTTTGTATGGAGAGTGTTTGGGCTTCTAAATTGGGACAACCTTTACATGTGACAATTGATGATATTGATGTTGAATTCCCCAATGAAAGTCATATTAGATTTGATGATAGTTTCAATGTCGAATTATTGACTCGTAATGTTCAATTATCTATTTTGATTGCTAAGATAATACGAAATCTTTATCGTCCTAATGATAAAAAGGGGAAATCTTTTGCCATATTAAGTTTGGAATGCTTGTCGGATTTAGATAATTTGAGACATAATTTGCCCAGTCTGATAAGAGATGGATTAGACGTATCAGTTGATAGATCTGTTGCTAATTTATATTTGAGGATCAATCAACTAGTGATAATTACAGCAAGACCTTTAGTACTTTCCATATTTGCTGGAAAGATAAGAGAAAATGATCAAACTTTGGAAGCCACTACAAGATGTATCGAAGCAGCTAAGAACAATATCGATATATTGTTAAATTTACAAAACAATGGTTGGCTATCACAATACGGATTTTGGGATTCTCAATATTGCTTTAGTGCATTATTAATCTTGATTATGGTTAGTTGGGGCTCACCAGTAAAACCAGTTCAAGTGAAAACCGGGAGAGATCTCATGACGTATATGGGATCAGCTGGAAATTTCACAGCACAGTATAATCAACAAAGATTAAAATATTTGGATAATTTACAAAAAAAAAATGATTCAAGACACAAGAAATTGAATGAATTCCCTAATCTTGATGAGATAAGGTTAAATGACGACAAGATGATGTCGCAAATCTTGCCATTTCTTTACAATGGTGAAGATGAGAAAGATTTCTTTGGACATTTCCAAAATAGAAGTAATTTATCTCCAGAGACTTTAAACAATTTAGCTGCTCATTTCCAAAATTGGGACGGTTCAACTTTCCCAGCAAGTTCAAATCAATTTTCTTTAGATTAAATATGCAAACTATATATTTACATCACAATACAAGTATCATCTTTCTTCTTGTCACCCTTTTTCTGTTTCGAGGCAACTTTCAGTTTCGGTACACTAGAACTTGAGCTTCTACTGCTACTAGAACTAGTATGTGTGAAATTTCTAATGGCTTGCCTTGTGCTTCCCATAGTGGTTTTCTTTACAGGTGATGACGAAGGTGAACCTTTGCCATTTGCGATCGGAGGTGGTCTGATAAATTTCTCATCCAACAAGGTTTCTTGATCTGTATTTAAACTACTGCTGCTGGAACTCGATTTGCTTCTATGCAATGAGTTATCATATTGAAGTATTGGGTCTATACCACTTTGAAGAATAGAATTGGCTAAGAAACAGTACAACTTGATCCAACAATCTTCTAGTTCAATAGTGAAATCCATATCTGACTTGACAAATCTGTCTTGTAATGTCTTTATCAACGCGTCCCCCATTAATTCGAAAAAAGGACCATCGATACCCAATATCCTCGAATGTATTCTCCCCAAATGTTCCAACACACTATTCAACGAGCTCAAATTCTCTAAACTGTTGATTGTGATGTTCATGATCCCGGCAAATGACACGGCCTGATGCTTGATACTCGGAAACATCTCTATCAATTCCGGTTTCATATCCAATAAATTATCATAAAGTTGATGACAAAATAAAGACGATGCAAACGAAGCAGAACTGAAACTTTGTTGCGTCAAATTTGTCTCAGCTGTCTTAGAATCCGTCAACATTTGTTGCCAAGTGGTCCGTATAAGATCAACTTCTCTAGAAGTCAATGATAATGACACTTTATACCTCAAAGGATACGTGATAAATTTCTGATCTTGGAAAAACTTTGAGTAAACTTCATCACTTTCTTTAGACTCTGCTGAACCCACGGAAGACTGAGAAGAACTACGTACAGATAACAATGAATGGTTTCTCTGTTGCATTGGACTGTCCTTTGACGTGATATGCCTCAACATCTTCAAATTACTTTACACACAGGTATGAATAAAGAATAAAAACACTCTAGCATTTATAAATTACTGAATTTTTTCTTGTGTGTTTTTTTTCATTGCAGAAAAATCAAACCATTTTATAAAGAGAGACCGAATTGGGTCTTTATTGTATTCAAGGATTAATAGGTGGAGATACATACAATTAGGTTTCACAAGAGATTGTTGCCTCTCTATATTTTTATCTCTTTATCCGATGAATGGAAAGATGTTTTCCTTGTTTCAATAATTCAAATTGAGCATTGTGCCGTTATGTAAAGTGCATGCATTGACTTTTCAGGAACACTACCTAGCACTTCCCGATAAGAGCTTTTTTTCGCTTAAATGAATGGATCTCTCCTAACAGAATCCATTACTTCATTCCACAATCAAGAACACTCCAGCAATCACTTGTAATAGTCATCAATTATGATCCAATGAATTATAAAAAAATTTTCAACAGAAAAAAATAAAAAATAAAAAAAAAAATAAAAAAAAAAAGCTAAGAATAACAAGAGAACTCATCGCATTAGACAAGATGGCACCAAAAGCCTCTAGCTCGAGTTCTTCTAAGAAGACAAAGCTGCCGGAAGAACCGGTTAAGCTGAAGAAAGTTAAGATTCCTAAGCAATTTATAGTAAGACCTTCAAATGCTACTAACAATAAGAGCATATCTAAGATATTCATACATGAGGATATTCTTTCAGAGCTTGAAGATATCAAGGAAGGATCCTTTGTTTACTTGAATAAAGAAGGAGAAATCAATGGGATCATAGCTACAGTTTCGAGTTTTTCCGATCTCGATCATAATGTTGTTCAAATTAGTTCCAACTTAAGGCAACTTGGTGGTTTCTTACTCGGTGATAGATTATCTATCAACAAGCTGGGGGGACAACAGCCGGCTTTGTGCCACTCAGTGGAGTTGGGAGCACAGTTGCCACAAGTTGCATTGAAAGGGCTTGAAAAAATCTTGGATGATGTTGGACTTATTTACCCCGGTATGGTATTGAAAGTTAATGTTAGAATGGATGAAAACTCGGAAGATAAGACAGAGACTGAAATCAAAGTGATCGATATCAATGATTCCATTGAAGATAAACTCGAAAATTTGAGTTTAAACGAAGAACTGAGTAATCAACCTCTATTTGTTCCAATTTTCATTTTCAAGAGAGGTTCTACCTTGATCAATTTAACCTCACAAAGGGAGCTATCAAGGGCTAAATATCCACATTTACCATCACCAATAACATATCAATCGTTGGGTGGATTGACAAATGAAGTTAAGCTATTACAATCCACCGTGGAATTACCATTGCATAAATCAGAGTTATTCACACAATTTGGTATAAACCCTCCAAGAGGTATCTTATTACATGGACCTCCGGGAACTGGTAAGACTATGCTCTTACGTGCTGTGGCAAACGAGACAAATGCTCATGTTCTCACAATTAATGGACCATCTATAGTGAGCAAATACCTTGGGGAAACCGAGAGTTGTATACGAGATATCTTTATCGAAGCTCGCAAATATCAACCTTCAATTATATTTATAGACGAAATCGATTCATTGGCACCAAGTAGAAATAGTGATGACTCTGGTGAAGTTGAAAGCCGAGTAGTGGCTACATTGTTGACATTGATGGACGGAATGGGGGATGCCGGAAGATTAGTAGTTGTTGCTGCCACAAATAGACCTAATTCTGTTGATTCACTGCTCAGAAGACCAGGAAGATTTGACCAGGAAATTGAAATTGGTATACCTGATGTAGAAGCAAGAAACTCGATATTGCAAATTCAATTTGACAAGATGCAAAAACATTCATTGACACGTGAAGATATTGTGCAAATTGCTTCAAAGACACATGGTTACGTTGGAGCTGATTTAATTGCACTTTGTAGAGAAAGTGTGATGAAGACAATTCAACGTGGTCTTCACACCGAGGGAGACTTAAGAGTCTCGATAACAGATGTTGAAGCTGGGTTACTTGAAATCAGACCTTCAGCAATGAGAGAAATTTTCTTGGAGATGCCAAAAGTTTATTGGAGCGATATAGGTGGACAAGGAATAGTTAAGCAAAAATTGAAAGAAATGGTTCAATTACCTTTAGAAGCTGCTGACACGTTCAAGAAATTAGGGATTAAAGCACCAAAAGGTTTATTATTATATGGGCCACCTGGTTGTTCAAAGACATTAACTGCAAAAGCATTGGCTACAGAGTCAGGGATTAATTTCCTTGCAGTGAAAGGTCCTGAAATTTTTAATAAATATGTTGGTGAATCTGAGAAATCAATAAGAGAGATTTTCCGCAAGGCTAGAGCTGCTGCACCTTCAATTATTTTCTTTGATGAGATAGATGCCATATCACAAGACAGGTCTGATGGTGAAGGATCACACACGTCTAACCAAGTGTTGACTACTTTGCTTAACGAGATTGATGGTGTCGAAGAATTGAACGGTGTCGTTATCGTTGCTGCTACGAATAGACCGGACTCCATCGATGCTGCATTATTAAGACCTGGCAGATTGGATAGACACATTTATGTGTCACCACCGGATTTAGAAGCCAGATTACAAATTCTTAAAAAATGCTGTTCAAAATTCAACACAGATGTTGAATTAATCGAATTCGCCGAATTAACTGAAGGTTGTTCCGGTGCAGAAGTTTCATTATTAGCACAGGAAGCAGGTTTGGCTGCAATAATGGAAGACGTTAATACTAATACCGTGTTAAAGAAACATTTCGAACAAGGTTTGAAAGGCTTGAGTAGAGGTATCACTGAAGAAATGATTCAATATTACAAAGATTTTGCTGACAAAAGTGGAGTTTCTGTATAAACTTTATATATACTTAACCAGAACCATCACCTCCTAAGAAATAATTTAATTCATCGAAAATATTATTATCATCAATTGGAACTCCATTTGAATCGTAAGTTAAATCGTTAGGGTCATTTGTACTAGCCAATAACTCTTCAAGATCATCTAAATTGATATCATCATCTTTCGCTATCTTGGCCTCTTCAAGGAATTCTTGTTGTTGTTGTTGTGGTTGTGGTTGTGGTTGTGGTGGTTGCGGTTTAGATGATCCTCCGTATAGTATATCCGATGGATTCTTATTCCCATCAATATCATTTATGTTACTATTTTTCGAAGTATCCTGTGTCTCTTCTTGTTTAGCACTGACTTGTGCATTGCTGAAATCTAATAACCCATTTGCTTCCATTCCATTATCTGTGACATCACCTTGTAAAAATTGATTCAAATATGCATCATCATCTATATTTATGTCATTTCCAATACTGAGACCCCCCTGTGGTTCTTGTACCGAATCTTGCTCTTGTTGTTGATGCTGCTGTTGTTGTTGTTGTTGTTGTTGAGGCAGAACTGATGACTGTTGTTGCTCTACAATAGAAGCAGGTTCTAATTTTTGACTAGCTTTATTTGCATCTTCCTCGGTCCATCTTATCTTTACTTTGCCAAGCAGTTTTTCTGTGTCATTTAAATCTACTACGAATTCATCTAGCACTGCATTGTAAACATTTATATTCGAATTCAACGATGAAATAAGTCCGTTATAAGTTGGATTACTGTTTTTGTCTAACCTATTATTAGGCACTATCAAATTCTTAGATTTCAAACTGGCTAAGTATTCGATAACATTTCCAGCAGAAAGTAAGATATTATTAAACGAATTTTTCAAATTGGTATCCATGCCTTTGACGATATCTTTATGGGCTTTCACACTTGTTATTTTTAAAAATTGTGATTTTTTTTTTTTTTTTTTTCTCCAACCAAAATTTTTACTTAACATCTAAAGATACATTTTCTACAATTGACCTTGTAGTCTGGATCAAGGAAGGTAAAGTAGCAGTAGAAGCTTGTTAAAAGATTAAAAAGAGTTAGAAATAAAAGTCATTAACTTGGGATCTTTATTTTTGTATATAAAAACATAACTTATTTAGTAGCTTCAACTAAAGCTTCCAAGACTTCAACTTGGATAGAGGCTTCAGCAGCAACTTCTTCATCAGCAGATGAGACATTCTTTTGAGCCTCGGCTAATTGAGATTTGATAGCATCAACTGAGAATGAATCTGGAGTGTAAGCTTCAATGGCACTGATTAATAATTTACCATTTGGATGAACACTGGCAAAACCACCACTGACAAAGTATTTTGATGGACCTTCACCGCCGACAACTTCAACAATACCAGGTCTTAATTGTTCAACAGTTGGAACATGGTTGGCCAAGACACCCATATCACCGGACAGAGCTGGAATGTTAACTTGAGTACTATATATATATATATGTTAGTATATGTTTTTTTAGAACTTGCGAGTGATTCATTTGTCTTGATGCTATAGGAGTTACTTCTTGTTGAATCAATTGGATATGTTTGAACTTAGAAATTGGATATTTTTTAACTTGAGAAATGCAAAAAAACTGATTTAATATAAAAGTAAAACACAATTGATCATTCAATGGAAACATTGGGGATAAACTTACACTTCAGCATTAAAAATTGGGGTCTATTATTAAACAATTGAGATTAGTATTTTAAACGGTGAAATCGGGTTCTATTGATAACTTACTTCGTGAGGTAATGTCAATGATAATTTCAAAACTTCATTTGATGCAGCATCTGCGTAGGTTCTTCTGGTAACGAATCTAGCTGATCTGGTAGCAGTTCTTATTGATTGTCTGAACATTATGAAGGAATATGATATGAGAGAACTATTAGTTTTGAACTTCTTGTTGTTGTTCAAAGTTTTTTTTTCAATTTTTTTCAATTTTTCTTTTTTTTTTTTTTTTCTTCGTTCGAATTTGAAAATTGATTGGATAATGGTGTGTATTGAGTGTAGAATACACGACTATACATTATTATATGAATAACATTGTTTACAACTAATAGTTCAAATATATTACTTAGTTTAGTCTCATTATATTACAAGACAGTGTTAATTACTTCAACTGATCATGTTTCAATCAGAAACTGAGTTGTATCTTCAAAACAGGGGCTGTCTCTTCACATGTTTATTATTTTTTTTTTCCTTTGATTTACTGAATAAAGTAAACAAAACATCAAAAGACACAATTAGATGTCAGAATCTAGATTGTCTGCTATAGAGGCCAAGAGAGCAAAGTTAGAAGAGCTTAGAAGGCAAAGACAGATACGGAAAGTCTCGGGACCTCAAAGCTCTCCACCACCAACATTACAAATTGACAGAGATGATGATATTAAACCAAGGATAGAGGTGCCCATTCCTCAGCCAAGATATGTATCAGCTTCTGTTGTCACTGATGATGGAATTTCAGATATGGAGAAAGTGACTTATGAGAAGGGGACTCAAACAGTGGATGTCGAGGAGGAAGAGAAGATATATTTACAACCTTCATTGCCAGATGAAAGTGTTCTTAGAGAAAAATTGGAACTGGAAATAAGACTCGAATTAGGACGTGAATTAGAGAGTGCGACACATAAAGAGATCATGATAAGTGAATCAAATGTTGACGAGGAAAGATTGGCAGAGTTTGTTGGGAGATCTTTGAAAATTGTTGATAAGACACTACTGAGTGATATCAATATCTTGACAGACTACCAAAATATATCAATGGCTGATTATGAAGAATCCAATATTCTTGATGATCCTATCACGTTGTATGCATCATTGAGTCATGAACTTATTAATGAGAAATCTATAACTTCATTTGACTGGTGTCCTTTTAATTCTAACTTAATAGCTGTATCATATTCAAATTTACCCCCACAACAGTTCATGATAACTAGTCAAAATAAAGGTTTGATCATAATATGGAATATAAAGACACAAAAACCAGAATTCATCTTCACTGCTCAAACTGAAATCTTGACAGTGAAATTTGCTCTTCATAAAAGAACTATTCTATTTGCCGGGGGTTATAATGGGAAAATTTTACAATATGATATAACTTCAAATTCAAGATTGCCGATATCGCAATCTCCTTTAAGTATTAATACCCATTCACATCCAGTTTATTCCATCTTGCAAATTAATACCACAAATACAGGTGCTGGAAATCTTGTTACATGTTCAACAGATGGCAAAATTTGTCAATGGTCACCTTTCTTATTGGATAAACCCATATCGACACCTTTACAACTTAAGACCACTTTCTCAAGGTATGATGAAGATATAATCAATTCAATGGTACGATTATCAAATGGATCATTATTATTGGGAGGAAATTCTTTAACATTGTTAGAAAATATTCAAACGAAAAACAATTTCAAAATTTTTGATTCTAAATTTAAGAAAATTGTCACTGGATTAGCACAATTCCCCGATGTTAATACTTCTCAAAGTAAGATAATTTGCTCCTCGGTGGATTCCATTGGTTTGTACAATGAATCTGGTGAAATTTTGAAAAAATTCTCGAGTAGTTCTATAATAATGGATATTGCATGGTTGAATACCGATATTTTTGTTGCTGGAACCGGATTATCATTGGAATTATTTGATATAACAAAGATGTCGAATTATTCTTTCTTCCACTTATCAACAAATGAATACATCAATAAAGTTAGTGCCAATGATGGAATGATCCTGGCAGGTACAGAGAATGGTAACTTGTTGTTGTTCAAGTTTAATAAGTAGTGTGTATAAGGAGAATTAAAAAAAAATTACAACCAACAAAAGAAAAAAAAAAGCACAAAAAACAAAATGGACAATATATAAAATAATCAAAGAGGAAGAATGTCAAGAGAGTCATTATTAGATAAATCATTGGATGAGATAATTGGAGATAGTAGGCCGTCAAGAGGTTCATTTAGAGGGTCTCGTGGGTCTCGTAGAGGACATAGAGGTGTATCTAAACCTTCCAGAGGTTCAAGAAGAGGTGGTGGTTTTAGTAGATCAAGAGGTGGTGCGGATTCGTATATTCCAAGAGATCTGCCACATGTTAGCAAGGAAATTGAAGAATTAAGTAATGGTAATCCGTACCTTAGAATAACCAACTTGAATGTTGAATTGACAGAGCAAGATATAGGACAATTGTTTTCACAAATTGGAGAAATTGCATTTTGTCGTGTTGAAATCGATACACAAGGTAATAGTAAAGGAGTTGCATATGTTGGATTTGTTGATACGAGTAATAATGAATTGGCAATTGAGAAATTTGATGGACGTAGAGCTGCAGGGCAAGTGATAACGGTTAAAGATATGTCTAAGACAACAGCAACAAATCCATTATTTGAAAGAATATCATTAAAAAACACAAGACGTGAAGCAACACATAAACATAAAAAGAAAACAGCAGAAGAACTTGATGCAGAGTTGGATAGTTATTTCACAGAAGATACTGATTCAAAACAAAATGGAGATCCAAATCCTCCATTTGCAGCTGTAATTTAAATAATTAAGAAAAAGCTCATCTTTCTATATTTATAATTCCACAATTTGAAAATAAAAAGAAAACCGAAAAAAAAGCTATATAAGGGTAGAAAAGATATATAAATGACATATATATAGATAAGAAAAAAAAAAGAGTGGAAAATAATTAACAGGATATGAACAAATCAATTGATCATTTTCATATATATATACATCTTTTTGTTGATTTATCTTATATTCTTTTTTTAAAAAAATTTCTTTATAAGCTTAGTGACCACCAGCACCTAATTCGATAGCTTTTGGACAGTTCAAAGCTTGTTTCAATGAACCGTAAATGGTGAATTGTAATGAGGTTAAAGTACCAACCATGATTAAACGAGTTGGTAAACCGGCAAATGAACCTCTAATACCTAATTCTTTAGCTAATTGACCTAATAAACCAATAGTTGATTGACCTGGAGCCTTCTTGGTCTTGTTAACTTTGGATAATAAGGTATCGGCTGGTTGAGAAACAAAAGCAGCAGCACAACCAGCAATAACACCGGCACCCAAGTTAACTGAAGTTAAAGCAGAAGTTGATAATTGATCTTTTGGAGTTGAAATGAAACCAAAGATGGTATCGGCAGCAATTTCATAAGTTAAGAATTTGGCAATGTTATATGGAATTTGTTTGAACAAGATTGGGGTGAAACCGTTGTAGAATGAACCGACACCTTCTTCTCTAAAGATTCTTGAAAAACCACCAATTAAACCATTGGCAAATGAAGGTTGAGAGACTAATCTAATTCTAGTAGCTTCTAAAGGACATAAAGCGATATCAGCAAAGAATTCAGCAATAGCAGCAGATGAGATATAAACTGAGTTTTTGTAATTTTGAGCAGTTTCAAAACCCAAGAGATCGATAAAAGTCTTCTTGAATAATTCGTAACCACCGAATTTGAAAGCACCTTGCATTGAGTAACCGAGAATAGTTGGACCCAAACCGGTAGCTAAAGCTGAAGCACCTTCAGTGGAAATGATCTGTCTGAATGAACCAATCATACCTTTGTTGTAAACAGTTGGTTCTAATTGAATTCTGGTCTTGACAACATCAACTGGAGTTAAAGAACCGTGGGTAACACCACAACCAATAGCACCAGCTAAGGCAAAAGCTCCGTAATCACCAATAGTGAATGATGGTATTTCTGGGGTTTGAGTAGTAGCCATTATTGAATATTATATATAAAAATTGATTTATAATTATTTGATTTATTAAAACAACCAACGTTTGAGTTTTTTTCTAAAAAATTACAAAATTACAAAGAAAAAAAAAAAAAAATTTCAATCACAATAAAAAAAAAAAAATATCCGACACCAAATTTCATTGGACCGTTTGTTTTACCCGGATATAATATATACAATAAGAGAATGAGATTAAACACCTACCCAGCTTTGGATCAAATGGGCTAAAGGTCTTATGGCTGCCATTATGACCATTGTGGTACCGAAGATGACGAAACTTAAACTACTCATTGCAGCAGCTCTTGGGTCGACATTCAATAAATGTGCAGTAGATATAGCACCACAATTCACACCCAAGGTGATCCCTCTTGTCACATAATCGTCTTTTCTTATTCTTAAGAAGTATTTACCCATCATTTGTTCTCCACATAGCACACCTAGTATACCGGATACTATAGTGCACACTGCCATTAATGGGATGGAGCCGTCGAGTGATTGCACAAGTGGTGTGCCCAAGGCTAAAGTGACGGATCTTCCGACAAATCCAAGAGAACGGGAGGCAGATATGCCAATATGATAACATAACGGAGGATAGGCAAAGAAACTTCCGAAAGAGCAAACCAATACAGGTGGGATCAATACAAAGAAATGTTTTTGTAAATCTTCACGGTATTGAAACATTGGTAATGATAATGATACAATTGCGACATCCATCAATGTGGTGAATACGTCACCGGCACCGGGCCAATATTGAGATTTGTTGAACAATGAAAGATAATTTCTTCCTGTCTTGTATCTTCTTAAAGATTCCATGAACCCATCTCTCTTGATCACGATCAATATGTAATACGTCAATAATACAAGAGCCACAGAGACCAAAATAGGGTGGAAAAATCTTCTCCATTTGGGGCTAATTAACATTGCAGCATAGAACCATATCACACCAATGGCCAATTGTAAAGGCAATGCATAGTCACATGCAAAATATATAGGTAATCCAATGATGAAAAGTGTCAAGTACATGATCCAATCAAAATATGTAGTGACGAAAATTGAAACATTTTTGGACCGATCAGGTAAATTATTAACTAATTGAGATATGGTTTCTCTCCCCAGATGTTCTTCTTCTTCAATTTGTACTTCGATGGCTGATCTCGATGGGTCATCAAATATTTTGGAAGGTTCTCTTATAATAGATGGACCTTCATTTGGAGTTGGTAATATCTCGTCCATTTCAATTTCTAAATTATTTGTACCGACAGATGTTATCGAGTCCCCGGAACTGGATCTTCTCATAGATTTCAGTTCATTGACACTATGATCCATGAAATCTTTCTTATGTAAACCTAACATTTTTTGTAACAAGATACAAAAATATGCTATAAATGCACTCATTGCAATATATCCAATGACAAATACTGCAGCAATAATAAATGCTTCCTTAACAGTAATGGGATCTGATAATGGTAATGTGACAAATGAAGGTGTGAAAAAAATATTTATCCATTTTAATGCAAAACCAGCAGGTATCTCAATCAATTTAACTATTGAACTTGTTGTTTTCTTACCAAAAATCTTGGAACAACATAGGAGAAACCCAAAATTGATCAACATAAGACAAACTGATGCTGGGAAATCTATCCCTGTTAATTTGATAATCTCATTGACTCCATATAATAGCATCAACACTAATATACATCCAATTGGGGTATATATATACGCATGAACGATATGTGATAAGGAAAGTTTAAAACCCTATTTTAGTTAGTACAAAATGGATTCAAAAAAGCAGACACAAACATACTAGCAGGATACCTTTAGTGACATCTAAAAGCAAACTCATTATGCCCAATGCTATCTAGATATATATACAAGGATAGGTTTAGTATTTATATATATCGACTAAAAGAGTGGGTCGAATCCCACACAATTTTTTTAACTAAATTTTTTCTTCTTCAAAAAGCAAAAAAAGAAAGAGAGTTGTTCATATGGTCAAACGGAAGATTATTAAAGATAATGACTATACCTGAAATGAATGATTTGAAAATCTCTGAGACTGATGAGTCACATACAGAAGATGAAGGAACTGAAGCGGAAGAAGAAGAAGAAGAACAGCAACAACAACAAGAATTGCCACTGAATAGTAATATTATTCCTGATCTAACTCCGGATGTCATTGATGCCGATGTAGATTTGACAGTAGATATACCTTCAGACTCGGAGTATATTGATTTGATTCATTTAAAAATTAGATCCTTGGAAGATTTGAATTTATCTAGATTCACCAATATGAAAAGTCTATGTTTGAGAGAAAATTTGATTGATACAATTGCACCATTGAAATTTTTAAAGAATAAACATAGATTAGAAGAATTGGATTTTTATGATAATAGATTTAATCATATAAGTAAACATGTGAATTCATTTATCAATTTACGTAATTTGGATTTATCGTTTAACAAGTTGAAACATGTGAAAAATATTGATAAATTGATAAATTTGGAAAATTTATATCTTATTGAAAATAAGATTGAGACAATTGAAAATATGGAGACTTTAGTGAATTTGAAGAATTTAGAATTAGGTGGTAATAGGATAAGAGAAATTGGAGATTTATCGTATTTCCATAATTTAGAGGAATTATGGTTGGGTAAAAACAGGATCACAAAGATTCAAGGTTTGTCAAAATTAAATAAATTAAGAGTCCTATCAATACAAGCAAATAGGATCACCAAGTTAGAAGGTTTAGAAACTTTAACTAATTTGGAAGAATTATATGTTTCCAGTAATGGTATAGCAGAATTAGAAGGTTTAGATAATTGTACAAATTTACAAATCTTGGATATTGGTTATAACAAGATTTCAAATTTACAAAATCTTAAACAATTGACTAAATTAACAGATCTTTGGTGTTCATATAATAAGATTCACAATTTTGCCAATGTCGAAAATGAATTGAAAAATATCGAGACATTAGAATGTGTTTATTTTGAACATAACCCTCTACAACAACAAAATGAAACCAGTTATAGAAGAAAATTGAAATTGATCTTACCTCAATTACAAAAAATCGATGCTACTTATACAAATTGAATTAAAACGGTTTTTTGTACATGGAGGATATCGAAGGAGGGTTCTTTCCATGTTAATGTACACGGAATTAAATTACTTGTTAAAGACAGGAAAAAATGTCTCAATCCAATTTTATTTTATTTTTAACCGTTTTTGCTCCCACTTACCGAGAGAAAGAGTGAGAGCTATGTGAAGACTCTTATACCTAAGCCCAGCCAATTTGAAGCTTGCTTTCTTTTCTCTAATTTCTTTACTGTAGAAAGCTTTTCTTAGATAATTCTTATTAAGTAATTACTTCCACACTAATTGAGCCTTTTTTTATTATTTTTATTATTTTTATTATTTTTTTTTTTTTTTCATTTTTCAAATATTAGAAATAAAGAGAAGGTTCTTAGAATATATTACTTATCTTCCATATCATATCATATTCATTTAATCTTCATCTATATATTTCATTTCAATTGTGGGTTTATCTTTTTATTGTGTGTTTTTTTTTCCTTCTTCTCTTGTTTTTCCATCTCTTTAGGTTCTTTAATAATAATAATCCATGCTGCAATTAAAGAAAGAACCAGATTCCCCAGACCTGTATTCATACATGGACCATGCCAGCCCCACCACTTCTAATTCTCAAGCAGACTCAAAGAAGAAAAGAGTCGGCAAAGCTTGTGATAGTTGTCGTATCAAGAAATGTCGTTGTGATGGTCGTAAACCTTGCTCAAAATGTATTGCTGATAATAAGATTTGTGTTTATAGTGAACGTAAGAGACCAAGAGATAAAGTTTACCCGTCAGGATACGTTGAATTATTAGAGACAAGATTAGACTTGTTATCGAAGTCTTTGGAAAAATTGATTGACTTATCTATTGCCGGTGAAGATTTGAAATTTTTGAAAACACCTGGTGAGAAATTTAGTGTTAATAAAATTATTAATCAATTAGTCAGTGAACATGGTTTATTGGATAATCAGCCAGTTGAATGGGATACAGCAACAAAATTACTGGCTGAATTACCAGATGATAATGATGGTATTGTACAAATATCAAATGCCTACTCGGAACATGCCAAGCAACTTAATAGTGCCGCGGAGATGGCAGCTGCTAACAAGTTGAAAGACAAACTGGAAAGAAGGCGAAATAAGAATAAGACAAGGAAACCACAAAGTGACTCCGGTACAAGTTCTTTGAGTCCGGATAATATTAATCAAGTACTTGACAAAAATGACAACGCAACAACTCAAAATGTTGGTAATATCGATTTAAATATTAAGAGAGAAGATGAACCTCAATTACCCCCTCTGAAAGGGCAGTTTTTTGATGAGACTATTAAAAATGATTTCAGTTTACAAGGTTTCCAACCAAGAACTGATGATTTTAGTGCCAATTTGGACCTCGGTCCATTTTCATCAGGTGCAGCAATTGCCGCAGCAGCGATGGAAGGTGGATTATCAATGTCAGATTTCGAGTCAGATAATAATCGTACTGCTAATAATTATTCACCAGTTGGTACAAATTCTCCGTTTAGTGATTCTGAATGGAACGGATCAGGAGTTTTCAATAATAGGGATTCAATAACAGATCACACAGGATCAAGTGCTGTTGCACATCATTCATTATTCTTGGACACAGGGAACGCAGCATCTCAACACGATTTATTAAATGGTAATAATTCATCATATACCTCGATGAATTCTGCATTATTGTTCAATGAAAACCCTCCATCAAATGTCCATTTTTCACCAAGTTCCCCAAAAATTGAACCTCAATTAAGACGTTCCAACTCGAGACCTTATTCAATAAGTACTACACCTTCAGGTAAAAAAATGGTAAATAATCATTCGGGTCAAATTGCTAAGCCTCAACATCATCATCATCATCATAGAAGTAATAGTGGTACAATCTTAAGAAGTAATTCTCCAACTATTCCAAGTCCAGAAAATAACCTGGCAGTTTTACAAAGTCCAAGCTCATTTATTTCTAATAGACTGAACGGTGATGATGAGTTGAATATGTTTGATATGATCTCTTTGAGTCCAGGTGGTGGTGCCACGGAAAATGTCGCCGAGTCTATAGACAACATATGGCTTAATCAAGGTAGTAATGTTAATAATAGCTTAGGTTAATGTTTTGTCATGTATTTTTTTTTTTTTTTCTACTGGTGGTTTTTTCAATTCTTTACTGTTTTAAGATCTTTAATGTTTTGTTGATTTGATTTGTTCTTTTCTTCTTATTTGATATAATTTATTTATAATTTTGATCTAGTTAATGATCAATGTGTATCTGTTTTACTAACATTCCCAATTGTAAAGGAAAAAAAAAATTTATACAAACAAAAAAAACAAAACAAAAAGTATTTATAATATTCATTATCAATCAGATCCCAATTTCACCCATATCACGGCATATGTCGAATGATAATAGTAAGAACCAGGCATCAGGCAATGCCTTTGATAGGCATGCAGCTCCTGTAACTCCTTTCCATACATCTTCCGGTGGATCTTTGAAAACAGTTAGAAAACTGTCTGCACCTCAATCACCTCCTTTCCAACCACAACAATCACATCAAAAACAATATGTCTTGTTATCAGCTAAGAATTCATCGGGACAACAACAACAACAGCAACCTCAACAACTGCTGGATTTAAGTCTTAATAAAAAAGTGAGACCGTTATTACATAAGCAACCTAGTTCCAGGTACATTTTCAGTGTAGATGATGATGAAGAAGAGATCGAGGCAGATATCAATAGAGAATATTATGAAGGTTATTCGGATGCATTGAGATTGAGATTTAATAAGAAACACACGCCGAAGCAAACCCCATCGTTGAATCCTCAAGATAATGTTTCACAAGCTTCCGGTTTTAGTAAATCTAAAGCAGCAGATGATGATGCTGCTGCGTGTTTATCGAATCATGAATTGGAAAATCATATTGCCAATACGTTGGAAACTGTCACGAGTGAATTGAGAGAATTGGAAGATCGTGAAGCTGAGCATGAAACTGTGAGGAAACTGAAAAATATAGATGATACTCATGATGAGAGTATTGCTGAAGAAGTTGAGGAAGAACAAGACGAAGGCGAAGATGATGACGATGATGATGATGTTCATTCTATCACATCGTTGGAAAGTTTTACTTTAAGAGAAAGACAAGATGCTATCAATGAGACACATCCTTTTGGTATCAAGATTTGGAAACCTGCATTGTATAAGAAACAGAGATCTGTTCAAAGAGATGCCGAAGCAGATATCCATGAATCTTCGGCGACAGATGCTAGAATAATTTCAATTCCTATCAGGTTGGGTAATATATTATGGATTTACACATTTGGTTTATTAATATGGGCATTGTGTATGATTGGAACGTTGTTATGCACTTTACTCTCTGTCACAGCTTTCTTATCTAATACTAAATACACCGATTCCGCAAAGTATTCAAAATTACTTTTCAACTTTGGGTTTTATATTTTAAATCCATTTGGCAAAATTGTCTTGTTATGCAAAGATGATAACTATTTGGAAGAAGATATTGGTGAAGGAAGATCTATATCGGAATACCAAAGATGGAGATCTGAAGAAGAAGGCAGATTGTTTTATGCACCAAGATCTAGACCAAGACTTTTCAGTAACGAGGTAAATTCCGAATCAAGTCCTCTTATTGGTGCAAATACCATTTCTGAACAAGAAGAATTAGAAGGATTCAAGAGAAGATTATTTGGAAGAGGTAATTGGAATATTGGAAGAGTGGTATTTTATATGTTCTATTACACCATCTTGCAACCTGTGATATATTGTGTTGCCTTAATTTGTTGGCTTGGTGTTCTCACGATTCCAATGGCAAAGATATGTGTTACATTAAGTTCTCACTTGAGACGTCACCCATTGGGGTTATCGTTCAAAATTGAAAGAGAATATAATGCTAAACAACAAAGAAGAAGAACTCCATCTCAAAATGAATCTATCTTACTTTGTACTTATAGATCTTTTGGATTACATTATTATAAATACACAGTGGATGGTACAAATATTTTTTTCATCAATATGGTATTTCTTGTACTCTTTGTCATTTTTGATTTTTATTTCTTGAAAGAATATCTCGAGTTGAAAATTTTTGTCACTGATTCTAATATCATTTTTTTCATGTGTCTTGTTTCTGTTATTCCATTGGCATATTATATTGGACAAGCTGTTGCATCTATCAGTGCGCAAACTTCGATGGGTGTTGGTGCTGTTATCAATGCTTTTTTCTCGACCATTGTTGAAGTTTTCTTATATTGTGTTGCATTAAATCAGGAGAAAGGTAGATTAGTTGAAGGTTCCATGATTGGATCAATCTTAGCTGCAGTATTGTTATTACCAGGATTATCTATGTGTGGTGGAGCTTTGAAAAGAAAGACTCAAAGATATAATCCAAAATCTGCTGGCGTATCGTCAACAATGTTATTATTTGCCATTGTTGTTATGTTTGCTCCAACTTTGTTTTATCAAATTTATGGTGAATATGAAATCCAATGTGCCGATTGTAAAGATGCAGGGCTCAGTATTGCTGATATTGAATCCCCTGATTGTCAAAGATGTTATTTCTATCAACCTCCATTAACAGTTGACAGATTATACATGCATTATTTAAAACCATTTTCTGTCATATGTGCTTTATGTTTGTTTTCAGCTTATGCCATCGGGTTATGGTTTACCTTGAGAACACATGCAGCATTGATTTGGACAACACCAACAACATCAGAAAAACCAAAACATGAGCAACAGCAACAGCAACAACAACATGTCGTACCTCTGTCTCCAAGTCTTAGATCAGTTTCAATGGCTGATATTTTGAACATGAAACCTTCAGTACTGAATCTACGTAAGGTGACCAACAACGAGCAACAAAAGGATAAAGATGAGACAGAAGGTGCCGGTGGACATGATGCACCAAATTGGTCAAGAACCAAATCTACAGTGATTTTATTAGGTGCCACGGTGTTTTATGCCATCATAGCTGAGATATTGGTGGATACAGTTGACGTTGTATTGAACAAATTCCCAATCAATCCAAAATTCTTAGGTTTAACAGTATTTGCCTTAGTTCCAAATACCACGGAATTTGTCAATGCCATTTCATTTGCCATGCATGGTAATGTTGCCCTTTCAATGGAAATCGGTTCCGCGTATGCTTTACAAGTCTGTCTTTTACAAATTCCTACATTAGTGATGTATTCTATCTATGATACTGCGAAATCACATTCCAACAACATTAATTCAATGTTCACTTTGATATTCCCTAAATGGGACATAATAGCCAGTGTCATCTCAGTGTTCTTATTCACATATATTTACGCTGAAGGAAAATCCAATTATTTCAAAGGCTCAATTTTGATTCTCATTTACACTGTGGTCATTGCAGGTTTCTATTTTGCCGGTATCATCGAGAACGACGGTGTCCAATAGTCATTTATATAGTCGAATCAATTTTTATCTTGCATTATCTTCTAAAATTTTTTTCTTCGTCATTTTTTTTTGTAATCAATTTTTCTCTTGTTGCATGTTTCAACTATATCCGCCTGGATTTCGTTATCTACTGGATAAGAGGAGACCCGTACACAATGGTTATTTCAAAGACAGATATAAGTGTTAAGAAAAAATGTACTAGAAAAAGAAGTGGATGTCTTGTTTGTAAAAGTAAGTGTCATTGTCGTGTACTTTTTTGATTCCATACTAACCCGTGTGTCTAGAGAGAAAGAAGAAATGTGGTGGTAAGTTGATTTATTGTGTGTTTTACAAATGTGATATATACTAACTTTGTATTCAGAGGAGAAACCGGCTTGCAGTAGTTGTGTACGTCTTAATTTGCGATGCAGTTATACCAAGATACTATTGTGGCATAAATCAAATCAACATACTGTGCCTAGAAACAATTTTGTATGGATCAATTATCAACGGCATGGAATTTCCAGTTATCATTATCTTAACTCAACTTTCAACGATATCTCATTAAGTTCCCATTTTTCTAAAAATGAAGAATATTTAATAACTTCAGATGGGAAACAAGATCCATCAATTAATTCTACAGCAAGTATAAATTTCAATAATCTTTATAACAATGAAAGTGGAACTTTCTTAAATTTTAGTTCTAATTCAGAAGTGGAAAGTGATTTATTTGAATATTACATCTCAAATATAAGTAAGAAAAAGGCATTTTCGGATTCCACTAATAATGAATTTAGATCACTTATTATACCGAATTGTTATAATTCACCAGCTTTATTTCAATCTGTAATTGCACTTGCTGCAAATGACTTGGTTCGTACAAAACCAGAATTTTCCCATTATTACTCGTCATTGTCTTTGAAATATAAGAATGAGGCAATCAATATGTTACATAACGTGCTAGACACTGAGCCTCAATTCATAAATAGTGAATCTTCAGAATTATTAAATGAGATGATCATCACGATATTGATGTTATGTTCATTAGAGATAGGTGATAAGGGAAATAAAAACTGGTTAAATCATTTGAAAGAAGGTGGAATGATATTTGGATCTCTAACATACTCAAAGATTTTAAACTCAGGGATGTTATTATTCGCGTACAGATATTTCACTTTAAGATATATCTTGTTATTAACGACACTAAATGACGAGGAATTAGAAAGGTTTATAGATGCAGGTTCATGGCCATTGATTGAAAAATTCTTTGATAATGATAAAGTTGACTACATGTTAGGTTGTTCACCAAGATTACTCTACATGATTTACAGAATCACAATGTTGAGACATGAAAGGAGTCATATGGATTCGAAATCATTTATTTCAAGTTATCAACAAGTTTTCAATGACTTGGTATCATTACAACAATTCCTAAATACCTCAGATCAAAATTCTCCAAGTTTATTACTTTGTTCAAAAGCATATTACGAATCAACAAAGATTTTTTTTTATTCTGCATTAAGACTTGAAGACAACGTACAACTTTACAGAGCATTACCTGTTACAATCAATATTTTGAACGAATTCAGTCAATCGACAACTCATAAGACTGTGAGTTTGGCACCTCTGTGGTCCCTATTTATTGTATCAACATGTGCAGCAGAGTTTATGAGTGATTCTGTAAGAATATCTATTCTTGATGTCTTTGAGAATCTTGAAAGATTTTGGCCACAGGCTTCTTTGTACCAGATCAAATTGGCTATACAAACAATATGGAAAGTGAATGATCTTGCTTTTGTTCAAGGAGGAAATGATATAGATAAATTGGTGAATGCAGATTGGAGAGATATCTTGAGTGTTACAGGGTTTAAATTAGCTTTAACTTAATACATATATATAATATTCTTTACAATATATTGTAGCATAAATTCAGAATTATAAAATTATTTCAGTTTTCAACGGTCTCTTTCTTGTTTTCATGACCTTCGATGGCATTTTGCTCATCACCAAGGTAATAGTTAGATTGGAAACAAGAAGCAATGAAACAAATGAAGTATAAACCAATAGCGACAGTAAACAAATAATAAGCAGTATGTTGATATGCTTTAACAGCAGCATCTCTAAGTTCACTTCCATATGCATTTTCACGAATCAATGTAACGGATCCGAAATAAGCCAGGACTTCTTCATCGGTGACATAATCTGGCATGTATAACCTCAAATAATAGGTCAATTTAGCAGTCCAAATTGGTGCAGCAACTGCAGCTCCAATGGCAGCTCCAATGGATGACCATAATGATAATAAGGCAATAACTAAAGACATATCTTGATGTGGGACAGAAGCTTGTGAGGAGACTTGAGAACCAACAACAGAGAAAGCACCACCGGCACCAGCTAAAAGTTGTTGCATGACCAATGAAGCGACATCAGTGGCAGTGGTCTTATTTCTAATGACAATACCTTGGCCAATAATCAGAATTGCAATTCCAGTCATTTGAGTATATTTATAACGATGAGTAAATCTGAAAATAGCACCTGCAACAATACCAAATGAACAGAGTGCCATAGTTAAAGTATTATTATAATAAGTCCAATTTTGTACAGACAAGTCAGTGACTATGAAGACATATGAAGACAAGTAAAGAATTCTAATATAACCTCCAAACATGTAAAAGAAATCAATGACCACAGCAGTGATAAAAGTTCTATTGAAAACAACTCTTCTAGGCATAGATGGGAATGGAGCAAATTTAATTTCATAAATTGCATAAATAACTAACAATAAGGCACCAACGACGAACATGGCAATTAAACTTGGATTCCTCCAACCATCTTTTGCTGAACCTTCTAATGAAAAGGGTAATAATAATAAACTCCAGCCGAATCCCATTATAATAAGACCTAAGGCATCGATTTCAATAAGACCATCCCAAATGATTTTAGGCCATGGTTTGTTATTATAATCAACAGCCTGAGATTGCTTGGTAATGGAAATTTCACCATTTTTTTGTGCTTCCTTGTCTAAGTAAAACATGATAAAGATAGCTGGTGAAAGGACAACAGGCATGATGATGGCAAACATACCATAACCCCATCTCCAATTTGAAGCAGCCAAGTCATTGACAATTAAACCTGAAAACCATGTGTTGATAAGGTAAGGCGATGCGACAATACCATGCATTAAGCCTCTATATTTTAAAGGAGTCATATCACCAACAATAATAGAGTTCAATAAACTGATACCGGTACTACCAACGGCAACCAAGACTGAACCAACAATATAAGCAGAAATTGTATGTGAGGCAGCAATGATAATATATCCAATCACGTAGAAAGTCAACACAATAATGTAACTAACTGGACGTGAAGTGACATCTGAAATCTTGGCTAAGAATGGATGAGAAACTGCACTGATAATAGATGTTGCAATTTGTAAAGTTGACAACATTGAATGATGATTATAAGAAGATGTAGCATATTGGTCGTAATTGTATGTTGTAGAAGAGTCTAAAGCATAAGCCCAAGCACAAATCATAATGGAAACGGCAAATAAGATTTTCAAAGTTCTTCCCCTTTTAGACTTATCTAAAGTGGTCTTAACCAGTTCAATTCTAGCAACACCTCTAGATTTGGCAACAACTTCATCATGGCTTTCAATATCCAATGTGTGCTCTTGTTGCTCAGTGATCTTTTCACGTTGATCAGTTGATTCTGATGAAGAATGGTTACTAACTAATTCGTTATTCATCTTGTAATTAGTTAAGAAAAAAAAAAAATTCCCCCCAGAAGCAGCTTCTGAACCTCCATTTATATACTTAATCCTGCAACCTCTGCGATAAAACTTTTCTTTTCTTCATTTCCATCCGATCTGATAAATTTTTTTATCGGCGATTTTCATTTATTTTCGTACATATGAGGATTAAATTACGAAAAACCAGTTTTAAGCTGCATGCGGCAAATTAAAATAAAAAAATTTTACCTGCTTAAAATTTTAAAGGGGGGAGGCCCTGAAGAAAAAATTATCTAAAAGATCGCATCTGATAACAAATTGGGTTATCCTCCATTTATTTCCTTTAAATTGCTTATTTCTTGATTTAAGACCAAATCTCGTTAACCATTATCCATTCACTATTGCTAATAGCATATACACACCTTTCCTCCTCTATATAGATGTCTGAAGAATTTTTGATGAAAAATTTTTTTATCGAAAAAATCAGTTTTGCCAAGATACAAATTACAACCCACTTTTCTTTTTGGTATTAAGCATGTTTTCAGTTTGTAGGATGGTACATTTTTTTCTCATGGTATTTTTGAAAAAATGTTATTGGCTAGAAACTTTGTATAGTATGGATACGGCTTTTGAAATGCAGAAGAGCATCACATTGTTACTATTCTTTTTTAGTACAAAGAAATCCAAGACGAAATTTTAACTCAGTCGGGAGAAAATGTTGCAAATTGAATGCAGCCAAGGTCATCGCAGAAGTAATCATCATCCGTTTTACCTCCTTAATGCCTGATCAGGACAATGCTACATGGAAAAATATCTCAAACTAAAAAATTTTTTTAATAATATACAAGTTATTGTTATAAATTATTTAACTCTCTAAAACTTGAATCAATCAAGTCTTTTAACTCTTTATAACTTATAATAAGACATGATTTCTCATCACTACTGACCAATAACAATTTTTCATCGATTCCTGCATCCAATTTATTTAAGCATGACAAGACATGAGTTAAATCTAATAAAGGTTTACCCAAATCATTATATTGATGAAATACAAAATCTCTGAATAATTTGATTGGATATCTTTCGCCAGTTTCAGACCATGATTCATCTTGTAAGAAATTTGGTCTTTCAACAATGAAATTCAATTTTGTTATTAATCTGAATAATCTACCATTTTCCAATTCACGACTTAATTGTGATTCCATAAAATCCAGTGAATTTTGTAATCCATTAATAGTTTTCAACAAATGTGGTGCCAATTTTTCTTGTAAAATTTGTAATTCAACATCGGACGAGTTTAAATATTTCAAGACAGATTTGAAATCATCACTTAAAGGTAATATAGTGATTAAATCATCTCTTGACAATTCAGCAGCACGTGAATTTGGTGGCATCGTGGTAGAACTTATTGTGATCATTAACTCGGAAAATTTTTGCAAATCTTGTTTTTGTAAATCGGCAAAGTCTTCAAATTCATCATATTCCAATATATCCAATACACCACACCCAGACAATCTAATTCTATTTTCATTGGTAACAACAATTTTGGACAAGTCAAAACTTCTAATTGCTAATTTCTTGCTATGTGCTTCAACCACGGCATTGGTTAATTGAATCATATAGCTCCATAATAAAGTTTCAGTAATCACAGTTGGTTTCTTGCCTCCGGTACCAATTGGTTGGAAATGATTTTGAATTAAAGTCGAAGAACATGGAAAATAATCATAAACTAAGAATAATGAATTATCATTAAATGACATATTGGTAAACAGTTCAAGTGGTTTAATAATATTTGCCGAATGAATCTTATTCCATTTCTTCACAACTGTGATAGATTTCTCAATAATCGGATTTTGTAATTCAATTCTTCTTAAACAATATAATTTCCCATCTAAAGTTGATTGAACTTTATATAATTGAGTTAATAAACCAAATGCCTTTGATGGATTATCAAATGAATTATCAATTGGTACCAATGAATGATAATTATTTATATGATCAGGTAAATTTGAATGTGGTAAGATTTGATTTGAAGCTTCATTCTTCCTTTGTAATGTTTCTCTTAATTGATTTGGTATGAATAAAGTGTTCATGTCTCTTTCATACGCAGCCAATGGTAATTGGAAATGTGGTGGTGGCAGTTGTGAGTACAAATGATATTGTAAAGGGTAAGCAGAAGTTGCTACAGGAGCAACTTGTTGATGATAATACATATCGTTATTCAGCAGTGATTGTGGTGGTCCTTGTTGTTGCTGCTGTTGTTGTTGTTGTTGTGATGGTGGTGCTGATGTTGCTGGTCCCTGTTGTTGCCGCTGTTGAAGTGAGGGTATTGCCTGTTGTTGTGTAACAGGAGTAGCAGGTGCATACGAGGAAGGGGAAAATGAAGGAGTGTCGATATTGAATTTCAGTATTTGTTGTTGTAATAACTGTTGTGGTTGTTGTGATGTAGACCCGTCACCCCCTGGTATGAATGTAGGAACATTAGACACTTTTGGTGACGAATATTTATTAGCTGGTGTTGTTTGCTGCTGCTGCTGTGGGACAGCTGGTGCAGTTGGAGTGAAAGAAGGAGAATCGAAATTGAACTTCTTCTTCTCTGTTGCATCTACCGTGATAGCCGATGGAGTAGTAGCAGTAAGACGCAGAGATGGAGTGAACACAGCCAGGGCCGCCACTTTTGATACCGGGGTTGTCAGTGGAGATTCATTGTTAATATTATGTTTAAAAGCACATTTGTCTTCGTGTTTACAATATCCATATATGGTTATATTTTTACATGGAATCTCTTTAGCCCAATCGTAATTTGCCGGTTCTATAAATTTTGTTAGTTAGATTGTTAATCTAGTTGTTTTAGATGTTATTCATACTCACTACTAGTATTACCGGTAGTACTCATTGGTATTATTCTACTTCACTAAACAATTCTTCTTCCATTTAATTTTCACTTTTTTTTCCTTCAACTTTTTTTATTTATGTCTTTTTTTTTCTTTCCTCAATTGGTGTTTTTAGCTGTATTTGTTTCTTCCCTAACAGATGAGAGATAATCTACTTGTCTATTTATCTAGCCTAGCTTTCTATATATCTATATATCTGTGTCAAGTTATCTAGCTATCCATTCTAATGATGTTATTCGTTTAAAGTTAATTTATCATTAAATATAGATTGACAGATCTGATCAGATTCTCTGCACACACTAGTGCTTTTTTGTCACTCTCCAAAGGATAAACTATATTCTCATCCCACTACAAACCAACAATCTCATCAATCAGACTCCATTGGCTGTTTTTAAGTCAACAAATTTTGTTCTCTTAAAAGCGAAAAATGGAAGGCAAAAAAACAGAAAAAAAAAACAAAAACGGCTGTAAAGGATTTAAAGAATTTGTACTTTTATAAAAGAGACTTTTCATGATTATATGAAACGAATATTTGGTATTAGAAATAAACGAATACTAAGAACCATGTCGACTACTGTAGAAGCTACAGTTGAATCTAATGCTACTCCTCGTGATGATCCCTCTTTGACTTATAAGCAAAGTTTCCTGCAGTGGTTGGAGAGGAAACCACTTAGTTATTATGAGGATCAAGTTTTACAATATGTACCTTTTTATCCAAAAGGTGATAATACTAGAATTACCAAACTTATAGACACTGAAGTTGATAAGAAGGGTAATTATATCCATGAATTTTATATTGAGAATACTGAAAAAACCGATACCGATAGGCATATTGTCATTGTCCATGGATATGGTGCTTCATTAGGTTTTTTTTATAGGAACTTTGATGGGTTATCAAATATCAACGGTGTCAAGATTCATGCTATTGATTTATTAGGTTTTGGGTTATCTTCAAGACCTAAATTCCCAAAATATGATGTCAAGACAATAGATGATATAAAGAAATCAGAAGATTTCTTTGTTGATTCTTTTGAAGAATGGAGGAAAAAAAGGAATTTATCCAAATTTGTACTTGTTGGTCATTCATTAGGTGGCTATTTATCAAGTTGCTATACTTTAAAACATCAGGAACATGTGGAAAAACTTGTATTGATCTCACCAGTTGGTGTCGAGAGATCGGAATATTCATTATTAGATAACTCTCAAAGTTCTAATGTGCTGGATAGACCCGATCAACATAGCCAGGATGCTGTAGTGGAAGGTCCGGAAATAACTAATGAGTATTATGAGACTCAGCAACAAGCCATCTCAGCAGTTTCATCCACTGAAACGGATATCGATTCGAAGATGGGACAACTGAGAAGAACTCCACAATTACCAAGTCTCTTGGTTACATTGTGGGAAAGACACACTTCTCCGTTCAGTATAGTTAGAGGTATTGGGCCCTTAGCTCCGAAATTCATAAGTCGTTGGTCTTTTAGTAGATTTGGTGCATTGAGCAAAGGTGACGAATTGATGAAAGTTCATAAATATGCTTATAAGACTTTTGCCGCAAAAGGTTCTGGTGAATATGCCTTGACCAGATTATTGGCCCCTGGTGCATTGGCAAGATTACCTTTACTCGATAGATTACCGGGAAATTTAACGGTTCCATCGTTATGGTTATATGGAGATCATGATTGGATGTCTAAGGAAAGTGGTAAAGAATGTTGTGAAGATATTAACAAAATTGCCAATAAGAAATCTGCAAAATTCAAAGTAATCGAAAGAGCTGGTCATCATGTTTATTTGGATAATGCATCTGAATTTGAGAAAAGTGTTAAGAAATTTATCGGATGGCTGTAAATAGACGTTAAAATATACTGGTAGATTTTATAATAACTATTATTCCTTTTAAAATGATAACACAACAAATCCTGCAATCTGTCAAGGTTAAAAAGATTCTGAAACATTATCAGAAGAATAGGAGAAAAAAAAAATGTAGCCTCATTTCGATAACAGCAAAGAGGGTGGAAAAAAAAAAGATTAAAACCGCATTTTCCCCTTAGAATTTTTTTTTTTTTTTGTATTTTCTTGTTTTAACTATATCAATCATTAGAATGGGTTGTGCAGCTAGTTCACCAGTTTTAGATGAAACTGATCCGTATTATGAAAGTAAGAGGGCAAATGATGCTATTGAGAAATTATTGGCCAAGCAGCCAACTGAGAGAAGTCAAATCAAGTTATTATTATTAGGGGCAGGAGAGAGTGGGAAATCTACAGTATTGAAACAGATGAGGTTATTACACCATAATGGTTTTAGTCATCAGGAGAGATTACAATATGCTCAAGTGATATGGACCGATGCGATTCAATGTATGAAAATTTTGATAATTCAAGCTAGAATTCTAGGTATTAAATTGGATTGTGATCAACCACTGTCACCTTTAAATGAATTTAAAAAAATCATTTTGAAATATAATGCTTTGAATGATATTGATACAGGTGTAGCAGGTGGTAGTGATTTCTTACATGATTATGTTGTTAAATATTCAAGAAAATCAGAGATGAAAAGACGTGAATTGAGTACTGGGAAATTAGCCTCGGCACCTTGGGAACAACAAGACCAAGAACAGTCAAATATTGTGGAAGAAACATTAGAAGGTTTAACTGACTCTGTGGAGATTGGACCAGGTGTTAGCACTTTTAGGAACGCATCAAAGACAGTGGAAAATATTTCTAAATTGGACGTTGCCGAATCAATTAGGCAATTATGGAAAAATGATTCTGGAATTGAAGATTGTTTTGCGAGGTCTAATGAATTCCAATTAGAAGGAAGTGCTTCATATTATTTTGATAATATTGACAATTTTGCCCATTCAAATTATATCTGTTCAGATGAAGATATATTGAAAGGTAGAATCAAGACCACAGGAATAAGTGAGACCAATTTTGCCATTGGCAGTTCCAAATTCAAAGTTCTTGATGCTGGTGGACAGAGAAGTGAAAGATCAAAATGGATCCACTGTTTTGAAGGTATCACTCTGGTATTATTTGTGATGGCTATATCTGAATATGATCAAAAATTATTCGAAGATAAATCTGTGAATAGAATGCATGAAGCTATGCATTTGTTCAGCCAACTTTGTAATTCAAGATGGTTTTACAACACTCCATTTATTCTATTCATAAACAAGATGGATATCTTTGAAAGAAAAATTCTTAGATCTCCTATAAAGAAACAATTCCCCCAGTACCAAGGTCCAAATGCAGATTTAGAAGAAGCTACAAAATTTTTCGAAAACGCATTCAAGAGTTTGAATAAGACTCCAAAACAGATATATATTCGTAGAACATGTGCCACTGATACTCAAAGTATGAAATTTGTCTTGACAGCTGTCACTGATATGGTGATACAACAAAATTTACAAAAGAGTGGAATGATATAGCTTTATATAGTCGTGTTTATTAAGCTCAAATAGGAGTGTATAAAGTATCAAAATAAAGCGCCACCTAACTAAAAAAAAAAAAAAGATACCAGATAATCATTTACAAAAAAAAAAAAGAGTCATAGTCATTTATTAATATATAAAGCAGACAAAAGAATTATTCATCTGTAAAATTTTATCTAGGTTGGGGTGCTGTTTTCTTTTTGTTTTGTTAACTCATTGAAAAAAATTATTCATCAGTAAGAACAAGCACTATCAGTACTTGATTCTTTAGTTTTTTTTTTTTTTGGTTTTTGGTTTTTATTTAATTAAAAAACATTTGCAAAGTTCCCTTTTTGTTTTATTGTTAAAGTTTCCACTTGTATTCTATTAATTTTTGGTTGTTTTTGTTTTTGTATTCGGGAAAGGTTTTTGTTGGTTTCATCAAGGTTATACGTTTCATTCATTCATTGTAATTTCTAATTTATTTGCCACATCTCATCATATCATTTTATCCATTTTTTTAAAAAAATTATTCATGAATTCCACGTATTTTTAAGGTTGTTTTTCACTTGTTATGACGATTAATGAAGATATAGTGGTGAATTCTTTTCTAACACTAAGCCCGGCATTAGCTATATCACCATCAGCACAGTTAACTCCAGAAAGAGATGATTTATTATCTTCTTTTACTACATTAGGTGATGATGTTGGGCCTGAGAAGAAACAAGAGGTTGTGACGATGATCACTCCTCCAATGTCTCAAAAACAGCAAGAAATTAAGACTCCATCAAGTTTAAACAATAGTAATAAATCAATATCTCGTAATGAGTTTGTTGATTCTTTAATTTCTGCAGCTTCAGTTTTATTGAAATTAATTTGGCCTTCAAATTTTGATAAACTGCAAATTAAATGGTTCTTGAAAGAAACTTTACGTCGTTCAAAATCATCTTATTGTACTTTACAAGTTTCATTATTTTACATTTATAAATTGAAACAAACTATTCAATCATCAAAGTCACTGGTTTTCCAATGTCCAAAGAGAACTTTCTTAACTTGTTTAATTTTAGCATCGAAATTTTTACAAGATAAGAATTATTCGATGAAGACTTGGTCCAAAATTAGTGGGTTGCCTTTAAAAGAATTGATATCAATGGAATTACAAATCTTGAAATCCATCAATTATGATTTAAATTTGAACTCTCAATTATACTCCGAATGGTCAAAACTGTTATTGGTTTGCACTTATGTCAACAACACTGATTTCAACAATAAAAATCTTGCGACTCTGCAACAGTTGGCGCAGATTTTTAGAAGATTTAATCTGAAGACTAATGCTACTAGTTCTATTGTTGTTGATGTTGAGTCAACTGATAATATTAGACCTTTGAAGAGAAAATTAGATAATAATGAGGAAGATGATGTAATTTCAAAATTGGTTAAAGTATAGTTTAATTTCATTCGCTATTATATATTTATTGTAGAATTCTATTTACATGTTATTTAAGTACAAGGAAAGCTCTATGAGCAACACATGATTTATGAAGACTGTTTCTCTTTTCATAATCAGAACTCTTACCTTCCCAAGCACTTAAAATTTCTTCACTTAATCTAACAGCATAATCATTAGATGCTCTTCTATCACATCCATCAACAATCCATTTGATTGCAATTCTTTCACGTTGTCTTCTTGTTAATGGAACTGGTGATGTTATATTTTTGGCAAAACCTGTCTTTATAGTAACAGTTTTCATTATTGGTGCCAATTTTTCAACACTCTCTTTGAAAATTTCTATTGGATTTTGTTTTGTTTGTAAATAAACAAGATGGAAAGCTTCACTTATGATCTTTCTTGCCTTCAGTTTCTTACCATGTCTCATTATAATATTTGTCAATCTTTCAATAGTTGGATCAACTAATGTAGGTAATGGTTGATCTTTTAAAGCATTATATTGTGCTAATTGCTCTTCAGATGGCTTGTAGAAATCCAATACATTGAATTTCCCATAAGTTTCATGGTCCCTTCTAACATTCTCAGGATCATCTTTGAATTCTTTCAAAGCACTAATCCATTTATCCAATTTCTCATCATTTGAAAGCTTTTGATGCTGTAAATCAGCTTCTGAAAATAAATTTGACTGAAATCTGTACTGAAGGCTTACAACTGCTCTTGGTGTTGTTCTTAACAAGCAACTAGCCGGCCTTATATATAAAGCTGGTGATAATTTAAACATCTCTAATTACGACAATAGAATAACCTTCAATGTTTCCTTGAAATTTTTTTTTTTTTTTTTTTCAATTTTTTTTTTCTTTCAATTGTTTTTGATAATTGAAAACGACTTTTTTTTTCTCTACAAAAATTTTAAATAAAAACACGGTGAACACATTAAATAAAATAATAACTAACATACAATGACAATATCAGATATAGATCCAACTTTAAGCAAAATACTATCAGATATATTAACTGCAAAACTGTTCGATGGTGATTGGGAAAATTTGAAACCTAAATTAAAAGCAAGAATAAGGCAAATAATTGAATCATACTATAAAGATAATCAAGATTGTAAAACAACAGATCATATTGTAAATATCAATACTAATGTTCGAGAAATTAAACCAGATGAGCAAGATGTGAATGGATTGATGAGCAGTTTGGACAATTTAATAGATCTGAGATTTAAGGATAGTCCTCCTTTCACTATTCTTCGTATTGCAGAATTAGTGTATTCAGACCAAACATACTCAACACCCATAAAGTTCTTGAAAGCATTATTTGTTTCATTCAACGTGGTGACTACTCTTGAAGGTTTTGAGAGGAGAAATAAGTTGCACTATCAACTGGCAATTGCAGCTGATGAGAAAAATCATGACCCAAGTGCTGATGAAAAAGTGAAGATACTACCAATTCAAACAGAAAGAGGAGGTGAAACGAAAACTGTGGTGATGACAGAAATACCGTGGATTAATGAAGTGGATGATGATGACGATGATGACGATGATGGTGATTATGTTGAAGATGAAGTAGATGATGGTGGCAGTGGAAGTGAAAGTGATGATACTGATAATGATAATGATTCACAGTCACAAGAGCCACCAAATGATGAACAAGAAGAAGAAGAAGAAGAAGAAGAAACTTCAAAACCTCCACAGGAAGAACCTGAATTGCCAGAGGTGAAAAATCAACATGTCGAGAAGTTGAAAGGTGAAGATATCAGTTCTCAATCTCCAAAGAATAAGAAAGAACAATTGAACTCTCCTAATATTAAAAGAAGGAAGAGTGATGTCAATATTAAAGATTCAGACGAGTCAGATGTCTCCATGAGCTTATAGTTTGCATATCTGTATGATTAGGTGTATATTTTCAGAACAAATTTTTTCTACAGAAAGTGACCTCGTAATTAACTGGTTCAATTATTAATTCTGCATTTCAACAATTCTTGCTAGCATGGATATTTAACACCTTCATCATATATTCAGGTCTAGTGAACGTGCTCTAGTAAATGTATGACATGAAATATAGGAAATGTTCATAACTTTGAAGAGAGCCATCCTTTTCAAACACAAACTTTGCTTCCCAGCTTTGCATGAATTTTCAGAACAAAAATTCTTCTTTTTTTGCATTTACATCATTTCAGTTTGTATATATCAAACAAGGAGGCAAACCATTCGACATAAAGCTATCACAATGAATTATTTCACCCATCACCTCGATGAATTGCCATTAACTGATGCCAATCAATTCACCAGAGAGGCCAAAATTGCCTTTTTATACAACTCACTCCAAATAAAAAGTTATCAGATCCTTTTACTATCAAAGCTTCCTATCAATGAAGCACTCCTTCGGCACAGAACCCACTTGTTGAACAAGACTTGAAATGGAACACCTGATGACTTCTGTTTTACTCTTTTGTGTATTAAAGAATGGGAGAGGGTCTCAGGCACCAGCAATTAGGAATTTTTTAGGCACCAGGAACCATCACCCACGCTAAATCTTTTCTACCTCTCCAAAACAGATTTCTCCATTTTTATGTTTCTTCTCCAAAACATTTTTGCATTCCGGGATTCCAAATTTTCTCCGCTTTATACTGATAAGAAAGACCGATAAATGTCAGCTATGTCATCCCGACAGTGCACCCCCCAAAAATCAATAAAAAAAAATTCAATTGCGCACTTTTTTATGACACCTGAATTTTATGACACAAAATAATATGCGATAACACAATATATAACCCTTTAGTAAGAATGAATTTAAAGTGGAATCTATTCAAGATACTCATCAACTATTCACAGTTATTGTTCCAACAAGTTGTCAAAAATACTGGTGGACTTGTGTAGATCCTCACTTGGATCAATCAACTTTATCTAGCAAATAATAATTCCATCAAAATTATATAGATCTCTTTAGTCAGATCTATACGATTAATTCTATGCATCTGTGCTAGCTTCAGCCTCAATTATAATTCCCTGGATTTAAAGCTACCTCAAGTAAAAAATTCAGCACTATATCAGCATTAGAATAAAAAGAGCCAGCAAATAAGTTAACAACTACACTAGCCTTACATTTGTGAGTATTGTGAGACTGAGGTAGCAACCCTAATATTGATTACGCAGACACCAAACTGAAACCATTAGGAATACCAGTGAGACCCACATCGACACCATCTGTAGCACCATTTAGACTTATACCTGCACTTACACCAATATGTAAGTAGGCTGGAATTCAATCTCTTTCGAAAGTACCTAATAAGTTGAATTTACTTTGCACAGTTTTGTTATCTAGTTTTGTTCCATTATTGTGCTCTTGCCCTTTGATTCAATTTTCCCTTTTTGAGCAAGAAGTTTTATCTGTTGAGCTTTTATTACGCTTTCAGGAGTGATTTATCAATTCAATACTTATAGGCCCAATAAGTGGGTGTTTTGATGAGATTTTCCCTTTCTTTTAGTTAATTTTAAAGTTAAAGGTATAAACTGTACTAGTCAGATAACATCAAAAATCAAGAAATTGGAAAATTTGTTTGAGTGAGTAACACTGACACCAACACCTTCTCCATCTTTAGGAACAATAGGACACATATAGCACGATGTGTGAATTACAGAAAGTTATATATAGTTGAAGTGCAGAATTTTTGAAAATATTTAAACCATTTGGGATACAGATTCATAGTAAGGGAGATGGTGGATAGTGACAGATATTACAATGCAATAGAAGTAGTTGGAATATAGCTGAATTATTTTTTGGCATAGAAGAGGAAAGTGTGAGCAAGTGGGTATATTTGTAAAAAGTGAACTTGTACCAGGGTAAAATGATTATTTTTAATAAACGGATGAAACAGAAAGGATGTAAGGGTGTATTAGTGCTAAGTAGAAGTGATTCTGAGTAGTTTTCAGATTTTCATTTAGGTACATATACCACATTAGCCACCAGTCATTTGAGACATACACAGCAAGTAAGTATGTGTACCATAGGATAATTTGAAATCAATTAGAAGTGGCTCAAAGGTGATCAGATAATTCTTTTAGGATAGAAGAAGACAGTGTGATAAAGTAGGTATATGTTTGTATAAGGTGAATTTGATAATTATTTTTAATAAATTGAAATTATGTTAAGGTGTTAAATAGGTTTCAGGTGAACAATGAAACTTCGTTAATCAATTGCAGTGATCGGTATAAAAATATAGATATTATTATGTAGTTACTTTTGTTCCTCTATCCATTTGTAATTTTGTATTTGTTAAGGTACGTCTATGGATTTGGCTCATAATGCTTTTGAGTGCCTTAATTAAATATAAATCTTTAAGCAGGCTGTAATTCAATTTTATTTTAAGTATACATGATAAGTTGAATTTACTTTGTAGTTTTGTAGTTTTGTGCCCCTTATTGTGCCCTTATTGTGCCCTTGCCTTTTGACTCAGTTCTCCCTTTTTAGAGTAAGAACTTTTATGGTTGAGCTTTTAAATCCAATGTAACCATTAAGAGTTATTTATTGGTTTAATACTTATAGAATAAATGAGCAGGTGTTTTCTGAAGACTTTTTCATTTTGTTTAAGCCAAAATATTGGAAAATAGAAGTTGAAGGTATGAACCGTACTAATGAAAAAAATGATGCTGCAAGTGTGCTATAACATCAAATATTGGTTTGACTGAGTTACACCCATTTGCCAACAAGCATCATTAACATCATTTCCGTCTTTCAGGTACAACCCTGACACCTATACCAAAATGAGTGTCAAAGAGTGAAAGTCATATAAGGTTGAAGTGGACATTTTTTTGAAAATGAGTCACTGGTATTTTGAATCATTATTATCCAAATACACGGTGAATGTTATGGTGTGTATTAACACGCTTTGCAATCAATCAGAAGTGACTAGAATGTAACTCAATAATTTTTCATAGATAGAAAAGAGGAAAGTGAGTCAAAGTGGGTATATGTTTGTATGTATATGATCAAATTGATATTATTTCGAGTAATTGAGATTATATAAAAGACTAAAAGGTGTTTAAGTGTTAAATAGCTTGTAATATGATCGATAAAGTTGTTTTAGGTTCAATGCATTTGTGATAATATAAAAGTATACGTGCAATGGTTTTTAGTTTTTATGTGATCAAGTTTACGATCTCTAAATGCAGAAGTGATGTTGGCTGTATGAGGTGGTGTTTTTATGTGCATTTGCTTCTATATAACTCTATGAGTATCTGGAGAGACGAAGATCATTATGCGGTGATAACTCTATGTTTTGTCATCCATTTGAAACTTTTTGAAGGTTCCATAGGTCAAGATCGTTTCGTTAGCAGTTCATCATTATTAATAATTTACTCAGTTGAATTAGTCTTTCGTTAGCAGTTTATCATTATTGATACTTTGCTCAGTTAAATTAATGCGCAGGCTCATACAGTTAGTTGTAGTTATTGAACGTTCAAACCATGGCATTCTTACTGTTAGGAGTACTTCCTGGTATAGAATTAATGGTGACAGGTCATAGATTTCAATAATTTACTTTTAGTGTGTAAAAGAAGTGATTCTGAGTTGTTTTTGGATTTTTAATTGAGTAAATATTGGAAAAATGAAGTGAAGGTTATAAAAATTATAATTGATAAAAGAGGATAAAGGTAAAAAAGGATTTTATGAAAATCGAAGGGTAGTCTTTAAAGTATTTAAGAGTATCTATGAGTAGTTTAAGATGTGATGGTGGAAGGTAGTGAATAGGATTTGAATTGAAGGTGATTTCTATGGAGTTACAAAGTGAGATAAGGGGAGGTTTAGTAATTGTGATGGATTTTGACGAAAATTCAAATTTTGAAAGTTTTGAAGCTATCAATGGATACATTGAGATGTGATGAGTGCCACAGGCTAATCAGAACTGATTTTAAAGCAATATTGAAAGCAAAAGAGGTGATTTAAGAAAGGTAGTGCATTTTGGCTCAAATCGCCCAATTGGGAAATTGGGTCAATTTTGACTTTGGCTGGTAGAAATTCCAGATTTTAGGTCGTGCAAAGGAGTACAAATGTCCCAATCAGGCAATTACACCGAGTAAATCCGGTTTGGCCGAAAATTGACTTTTTTGGTCGTGCAGCGGAGAAAAGTAACAAATCAGGCAGAATAATCCTTACACCAAAAGAGCAAATTACGAATCGTAAAGATGTGCGTTTCCTAATTGGGGGAGGTGTAAAGATGTGCGTTTCCTAATTGGGGGAGGTGTAAAGATGTGCGTTTCCTAATTGGGGGAGGTGTAAAGATGTGCGTTTC